>JAVIAB010000139.1:10509867-11109867 GCA_032433765.1 Megaustenia siamemsis | reverse complement strand
AATATGATGATTGTTTCTTCCTAATATTGAAAATTAGCTCTCTCTCTCTTTGCTTTGGTCTCTTTCAGAATGTCTTCATTATTTTTCTTAGCTGTCCATATTATTCTCAACATTCTTCTGTAAAACCACATTTCTACAGACTCCAGTGATTTTCTTGTCTGCTGTCCTAGTGTCCATGATTCACATCCATATGTTAAGACTGGCTGTACATAACATTTAAGAACTCTTTTTCTTGTTTCTATTGTCAAAATTGATTGCATAGTATCTTCCTCATTTTTTTGGAAGGCTGCTTTTGCTTAAGTCATTCTGCATCTCACCTGTGTTGTACATCTTCCGTCTGAAGTTAACAAAGTTCCCAAATATTTAAATTCATTTACCTGTTTTAATATTGTTCCACTTGTCTTCACTTTGCACTGAGGTGATGTCTTTTTCTTTGTTATTGCTATTACTTCTGTCTTTTTGCTATTAAGGTTGAGTCCTTTATGTTTGCTTTCTTTCACTATAATGTCCAACATTTCTTGTAACTCATTTTCACTCTCGGCGATTAAAACTGCATCATCAGAATATCTGAGGTTATTTATATTATGATCTCCGATTGTTATTCCAGGCATGCCCCTTATGGATCTTAAAATAATCTCACAATACATATTAAACAAATCTGGTGACAGCACACAACCTTGTCTAACACCCTGTTTTATTTGTTGAAATATTCCCAATTGGTTTCCAGTTCTTATGGCCGCTGTTTGTTGCCAGTACATGTTCTTTATTATTCTTAGATCTTTACTGTCTACGTTCGTGCCTTCTCGAATTTGTATTATTTCTTGGTGCTTTACTTTGTCAAATGCCTTGGTATAATCTATGAAACATAGGCATAGACTTATTTTCACCTCTATGGCTCTTTCTACTAAAGATCTTATGATATAAATTGCACTGCTTGTTCCTTTATCTCTAACAAAACCACACTGTTCATCACTAATTTCTGGACTGATTTTGTTTCGCACTCTTCGCATAATGATTCTTAGTAATATCTTAGTCATATGACTCATAAGGCTTGTTGTGCGATGATCATTGCATTAAATCGCACCATATTTCTTTGGTAGGGTTATGAATATTGATTTGAGCAGGTCTTCTGGTATAATTCCGCTGTTGTAGATATTCAATATTTTTGTTATTATTTCTATTCCAAAATCACCTATGGCTTCAACCTCTTCTTTAGTTATATTATCTGGCTCAGGAGTTTTTCCTGCTTTCATATTGCGCAATGCGTCTTCCACTTCTTCTTTGAGTATTTCTGGTCCTTCTCCAGTATCCTTAATATTTACTTCTGTTAGTTAGTCATCATAAAGATCTCTAATGTATTCTGTCCATCGTTCCCTTATGATTTCTTGTTCAATCAACAGTTCTCCTTCCTTTGATCTTCAACATCCAGTTTTTTATTGCGTTTTTCTTCCTGTTAATTCTTCAATTTGTTTGTATATAGCTTTGGCATCTCCCTTTTGTTGCATTTCAATCTTTTTGCATCTCTCTTTTAGCCATGCTTCTTTTGCTTCATTGCATTTTATTATAACAAAAGTATAGGAATGGCAAAAAGTGATTGTAATGCCATGAAAAATATACTAACATCAAAACAAATAACATCCGGGCTAAAACTAAGAATAGTAAACTCTTTTATCTTTTCAACATTCATGTATGATGCAGAAACATGGACATTAGACAAGAAAAAAGTACAGAAATTTGAAGCGTTTGAAATGTGGATTTATAGAAGAATAGGTAGAATTGGATGGAAAGAAAAGAAAACAAATGATGACCTTTTAAAACAACTAAAACTTATAAGAGAACTACTAAACACAATTCAAACAAAACAAATGAGATTTTTTGGGGCATGTTAAAAGACACAGCAGCCAACTTAAAGTAATCTTGAAAGGGAAAATAAAAGATAACAGAGGTAGAGGCAGACCAAGACTAACATGGACAAGTAACATCAAAAGATAGACAAGTCAGCCTATGACAACCTGCACTATCAAAGCAAGAGACAGAGCGGAATGGCTCTCCACGGTAGTCAACCTTCGATGCGGAGACGGCACTCAGTGATGATTTGTGTTATAGCTTAGTATTAATTCTATTATTTGGATTATCGACTTCTATATTGGTAAGAAATCTATATTGAAGTGATAAGACAGAAATACTAAAACACAACGCAACGAGACTTTAACAAAATTTGCAAGAACACCAGACCCAATGGTTGACCAGGAAAAAATGGATAGATGGTATATTAGAAACACCGGGAAACATAACAGCAGGAGAGGCAAACAGAAGAGCAAAAGACCACAAATTATATCTCTACTTGACGCTGAAAGACAAATGTGCAAGAGAAGAGGAAAAGATATTTTACAAGATATTTATTTTCAGAAGAAAAAAAAAACAGCCATAAATATATGTTTGACAAAATACATATTTTAGCAAGAAATATTTGCCATAAACATATATTATTAGCATGAAAGATATATTGATAAAAAACATATATTGATAAGAAATATATATTGATACGAAAGATATATTGATAAGAAATGTATATTGATACGAAAGATATATTGATAAGAAATGTATATTGATACGAAAGATATATTGATAAGAAATGTATATTGGTAAGAAATGTATATTGGTAAGAAATGTATATTGATAAGAGAGATATATTGATAAGAAACATTTACCATTTTCTGAAAATAAAGATATAACGATCTCAATACACACAGGAATCCAATAGACACTCATTATTTTCCGATAGATCATATCAAGTATCTATGTTGATAGTTCCTGTAGCTTGTTGGTTATGTCAACTGCTGATCTTTCCTCTCAGCCATTTAGCACTCATGTACCGAATGTGATTCCCATAACTACACACTTATCGCACATGTAGCGAGTGTGATACCCATAACTATACACTTATCACACATGTAGCGAGGGTGATATTCATAACTACACACTTATCACACATGTACGGAGTGTGATATTCATAACTACACACTTATCACACATGTAGCGAGCGTGATACCCATAACTACACACTTATCACACATGTAGCGAGTGTGTTACCAATAACAACACACTTATTACACATGTAGCGAGTGTGACAACCATAACTACAAACTTATCACACATGTAGTGAGTGTGACAACCATAACTACACACTTAACACATTTGTACGGAGTGTGATATCAATAACTACACACTTATCACTCACGTTACGGAGTGTGATATCCATAACTACACACTTATTACACATATAGCGAGTGTTTCAACCTTAACTAAACACTTATCACACAATTACGGAGTGTGATATCCATAACTACACACTTATCACTCATGTACGGAGTGTGATATCCATAACTACACACTTATCACACATTTACGGAGTGTGATAATAACTACACACTAATCACTCACGTGCGGAGCATGATATCCATAACTACACACTTATCACTCAAGTACGGAGTGTAATATCCGTAACTACACACTTATCACTCGTGTACGGAGTGTGACAACCATAACTACACACTTAACACACATGTAGCGAGTGTGGCAACCATAACTACACACTTATCACACATGTATGAAGTGTTATATCCATAGCTACACACTTACCATTCATATTCAGAGTGTGATATCCACAACTACATACTTATTATTTATGTACGGGGTTTGATACCAATAACTACACACTTATCATACATGTAGCGAGTGTGACAACCATAACTACACACTTATCATACATGTAGCGAGTGTGACAGCCATAACTACACACTTATCATACATGTAGCGAGTGTGGCAACCATAACTACAAACTTATCATACATGTAGCGAGTGTGACAACCATAACTACACACTTATCACACATGTACGGAGTGTGACAACCATAACTACACACTTATCACCCATGTACGGAGTGTGACAACCATAACTACACACTTATCACCCATGTACGGAGTGTGACAACCATAACTACACACTTATCACCCATGTACGGAGTGTGACAACCATAACTACACACGTATCACCCATGTACGGAGTGTGACAACCATAACTACACACGTATCACACTTGTAGCAAGTGTGACAACTATAACTACACACTTATCACACATGTAGCAAGTGTGACACCCATAACTACACACTTATCACACATGTAGCGAGTGTGACAACCATAACTACACACTTATCACACATGTAGCGAGTGTGACAACCATAACTACACACGTATCACACTTGTAGCAAGTGTGGCAAACATAACTACACACTTATCACTCATGTAGCAAGTGTGACACCCATAACTACACACTTATCACACATGTAGCGAGCGTGACAACCATAACTACACACTTATCACACATGTAGCAAGTGTGACACCATAACTACACACACCATCGTATCACTCTCTAGAAAAAAAAAACAGCCACAATAAAAGCAAAGACATCCCTCTACACCTTGATGTCTATACATAAAATTCTTTTATTGCTTCTATTTTACAACCAGAAAAGGCACGTTATATCGTCGAGGTGGTCGGTATTATGCCAGGCCGCCCTATTTTACTCAGAATCTTCGTGAACATAGACCAATTATTTACCAGAAAAAAAATCATATCTAGATGGTTAACCCGGAGACTTTTGCCCAGCATCGAATGCGGTAACCACAGAGATAAAACAATCAGAGTAACTACAATATATGTTACCTGTCAATGTATCTTTATTGTCAATGTATATTTTTTGTCAATGTATCTTTATTGTCCTTGTATCTTTCTTATCAATGTATATTTCTTGACAGTGTATCTTGCTTATCAGTGTATCTTGTCAATGTATATTTCTTGTCAATGTATCTTTCTTGTTAATGTATATTTCTAGTTTGTGTATCTTGTCATTGTATCTTTCTTATCAGTGTATCTTGTCATTGTATCTTTCTTGTCAATGTATATATCTTGTCAATGTATCTTTCTTATCAATGTATATTTCTTCTTGTCCATGTATCTTTCTTGTTAATGAATATTTCTTATCAATCTATCTTTCTCTTCCACGAACATTTTTTACATTGTATTTTTCTTGTTAATGTATCTTGACAATGCATCTTTCATGTCAATGTATATTTCTGATCAATGTATCTATCTTATCAATGTATATTTCTTATGAACGTATCTTTCATGTTATTATAAATGTATTGCTAAGTTGTCTCTCTTATAATCTCTAGATCTCCGTTATCATAATGGGAGACAACTCGTCGATTCATTGACTGTCGTTTTGAGTGACTCGGACAATAGAGTCACATACAATCTAGAAGGTCACACAGACTAGTGACAGAGTCACCACACACAATCTAGAAGGTCACATAGACTAGTGACAGAGTCGCCACACACAATCTAGAAGGTCACACAGACTAGTGACAGAGTCACCACACACAATCTAGAAGGTCACACAGACTAGTGACAGAGTCACCACACACAATCTAGAAGGTCACACAGACTAGTGACAGAGTCACCACACACAATCTAGAAGGCCACACAGACTAGTGACAGAGTCACCACACACAATCTAGAAGGTCACATAGACTAGTGACAGAGTCACCACATACAATCTAGAAGGTCACACAGACTAGTGACAGAGTCACCACATACAATCTAGAAGGTCACACAGACTAGTGACAGAGTCACCACACACAATCTAGAAGGTCACATAGACTAGTGACAGAGTCACCACACACAATCTAGAAGGTCACACAGACTAGTGACAGAGTCACAACACACAATCTAGAAGGTCACACAGACTAGTGACAGAGTCACCACACACAATCTAGAAGGTCACACAGACTAGTGACAGAGTCACCACACACAATCTAGAAGGTCACACAGACTAGTGACAGAGTCACCACACACAATCTAGAAGGTCACACAGACTAGTAACAGAGTCACCACACACAATCTAGAAGGTCACACAGACTAGTGACAGAGTCACCACATACAATCTAGAAGGTCACACAGACTAGTGACAGAGTCACCACACACAATCTAGAAGGTCACACAGACTAGTGACAGAGTCACCACACACAATCTAGAAGGCCACACAGACTAGTGACAGAGTCACCACATACAATCTAGAAGGTCACACAGACTAGTGACAGAGTCACCACACACAATCTAGAATGTCACACAGACTAGTGACAGAGTCACCACACACAATCTAGAAGGTCACACAGACTAGTGACAGAGTCACCACATACAATCTGGAAGGTCACACAGACTAGTGACAGAGTCACCACATACAATCTAAAAGGTCACACAGACTAGTGACAGAGTCACCACATACAATCTAGAAGGTCACACAGACTAGTGACAGAGTCACCACACACAATCTAGAAGGTCACACAGACTAGTGACAGAGTCACTACACACAATATAGAAGGCAACACAGACTAGTGACAGAGTCACCAAACACAATCTAGAAGGTAACACAGACTATTGACAGAGTCACTACACCCAATCTAGAAGGTCGCACAGACTAGTGACAGTCACCACATACAATCTAGAAGGTCACACAGAATAGTGACAGAGTCATCACATACAATCTAGTAGGTTACAGAGACTAGTGACAGAGTCATTACATACAATGTAGAATTGTCTCTTACATGTTGCTCATAGTGACAAAAAGTATCTGACTATCTAGTGATGTCAGCTACTATCTGTAGTGTGTCTTTTACATGTTGCTTATACTGATGTCAGTTACTCTCTGTAGCGTGTCTCTTACATGTTACCCATTTATGATGTCAGCTACTCTCTGTAGCGTGTCTCTTACATGTTACTCATCGTGATGTCAGCTACTCTCTGTAGAGTGTCTCTTACATGTTGCTCATCGTGATGTCAGCTACTCTCCGTACCGTGTCTCTTACATGTTGCTCATCGTGATGTCAGCTACTCTCTGTAGTGTGTCTCTTACATGTTGCTCATCGTGATGTCAGCTACTCTCTGTAGCATGTCTCTTACATGCTACCCATTTATGGTGTCAGCTACTCTCTGTAGCGTGTCTTTTACATGTTACTCATCGTGATGTCAGCTACTCTCTGTAGCGTGTCTCTTACATGTTACTCATCGTGATGTCAGCTACTCTCTGTAGCGTGTCTCTTACATGTTACTCATCGTGATGTCAGCTACTCTCTGTAGCGTGTCTCTTACATGTTACCCATTTATGATGTCAGCTACTCTCTGTAGCGTGTCTCTTACACGTTGCTCATCGTGATGTCAGCTACTTTCTGTAGCGTGTCTCTTACATGTTACTCATCGTGATGTCAGCTACTCTCTGTAGCGTGTCTCTTACATGTTACCCAATTATGATGTCAGCTACTCTCTGTAGTGTGTCTCTTACATGCTGCTCATCGTGATGTCAGCTACTCTCTGTAGCGTGTCTCTTACATGTTACCCATTTATGATGTCAGCTACTCTCTGTAGTGTGTCTCTTACATGTTGCTCATCGTGATGTCAGCTACTCTCTGTAGTGTATCTCTTACATGTTGCTCATCGTGATGTCAGCTACTTTCTGTAGCGTGTCTCTTACATGTTGCTCATCGTGATGTCAGCTACTCTCTGTAGCGTGTCTCTTACATGTTGCTCATCGTGATGTCAGCTACTCTCCGTAGCGTGTCTCTTACATGTTGCTCATCGTGATGTCAACTACTCTCTGTAGTGTGTCTCCTACATGTTGCTCATCGTGATGTCAGCTACTCTCTGCAGCGTGTCTCTTACATGTTACCCATTTATGATGCCAGCTACTTACTGTAGCGTGTCTCTTACATGTTGCTCATCGTGTTGTCAGCTACTCTCTGTAGCGTGTCTCTTACATGTTACCCATTTATGATGTCAGCTACTCTCTGTAGCGTGTCTCTTACATGTTACCCATTTATGGTGTCAGCTACTCTCTGTAGAGTGTCTCTTACATGTTACTCATCGTGATGTCAGCTACTCTCTGTAGCGTGTCTCTTACATGTTACCCATTTATGATGTCAGCTACTCTCTGTAGCGTGTCACTTACATGTTGCTCATCGTGATGTCAGCTACTCTCTGTTGCGTGCCTCTTACATGTTACTCATCGTGATGTCAGCTACTCTCTGTAGCGTGTCTCTTACATGTTATCCATTTATGATGTCAGCTACTCTCTGTAGCGTGTCTGTTACATGTTATCCATTTATGATGTCAGCTACTCTCTGTAGCGTGTCTCTTACATGTTACCCATTTATGATGTCAGCTACTCTCTGTAGCGTGTCACTTACATGTTGCTCATCGTGATGTCAGCTACTCTCTGTAGCGTGCCTCTTACATGTTACTCATCGTGATGTCAGCTACTCTCTGTAGCGTATCTCTTATATGTTACCCAATTATGATGTCAGCTACTCTATGTAGCGTCTCTCTTACGTGTTGCTCATCGTGATGTCAGCTACTCTCTGTAGCGTGTCACTTACATGTTACTCATCGTGATGTCAGCTACTCTCTGTAGCGTCTCTCTTACATGTTGCTCATCGTGATGTCAGCTACTCTCTGTAGCGTCTCTCTTACATGTTGCTCATCGTGATGTCAGCTACTCTCTGTAGCGTGTCTCTTACATTTTACTTATCGTGATGTGCATGCCACTTATCAAACCACGTTAGCATGTTCTTTATAAAAGTTAAATAATTATGAGAAAAAAATTAACTTTTTAATAAAATAAAAAAAAGAAAAGAACATGTCGCAGGCGTTTCCTTGTCTACGAGTTGCGTTGTTTCGTCATAGGAGCAGGTTTAGAGACACTCTTCCATTAACACGGTGCTCTAGATACACGCAATACAATCACAAGATTACAATTTCAATTCACCATCATCAAGTGCCATGCCTGCTGGCGTCGGTGATCATGACTCTACGCAACTTTCGATCTCGACAGTCATGTATCATTTCTGTTGTTGACCTTCTGCCAAGCCATTCTCCTAAGCTGTCTGGTATCTTTTCTCTTTGCTTCCCTCTATCTCTTCGTTCCTCAATATTCCCAGTTGTCACAAAATTCCAATTACCGCTGTTAAATGATAGCTCGATCTGTGCCTACAAATGATAAATGCCTTAACTTTTACCACCTGCCGGTACCTCGATCCTCTGTAACTCAGATTATCTTTGATGTCTGTGAACTTAATTCTGTTGATCGTGTTTCACGTAGATATCGCTGCAGGGCCTAGTAACATGTGCAGTCAAAACATTTTATGCCAAATCCTTTCAGCTTCGTCGCTAGGATTATGATATGTCAAGGTCATAAACTAACACCAGAAGGTCGCCTGTTGCATGCGCAATAGTCAATGCGCAATTATTGTACAACCTACTGCTTGTCATACACCAGAGTCTTGACTTTTATGCCTGTAGATACGCATTTTTGTTTAGTTAGACGTTGGAAGTCATTCTGAGCTGTCTATTTGATTTTTTGTTTCTCTCCTTCTTTTTTTTTTAATGCCATTGATTTCATATACGTTATGACTATAATAAAATAGCTTCATGTCTATTTTGTTATTTGAGCGTGTGTATCTGTACAACAAACAAACAAGTAAATATAACTAGAAGAGTTTTGTATGGATAAAACATTTACAAATATAGAATCAATAACATCAATGTCATCATTATTATGGTTTTATTTCTTTGTACGATCATCTAACCCGTCTTTGCCAGCGAACAATACGGGATGTATGATAGTCCATCATTATGACGCAGCACGCACAGCATTGTCGATAATGGGTGCACCCAAAAGGCTTGATTCACTCCAAAGAACGCAATCAGTACACGAAAACCGTAGCACCGGCGCAGAATCATTTAAGTGGAACCATCGGTACATGTCCACTTCATGTGTAGGAAGGTATACAGCAAGATTCACCAAAAAGGTACGCTGTCAAGTGCACGAACTCCTTAGTGTCAGCGCGGATCGTCAAGTAGAACATCCTGTTGACTTTAAATCAGTGATCTACATTAGAAAGCTGAAACTAGTCAGTCTCCAAACGCACAATCATCCTGCAGCGATCGATAGAACACAAACTACTACAATCTTGAAGCCTACAATTATCTCTGTCTATAATACCAGCTGACCATACCATGGACAGTTAGGATGAGTAATGAAAACGTTCTGAAAGAGGCCAAAGCAAAATAGAGAGCTAATTTCCAATATTAGGAAGAAACAATCAACATTTTTTGGCCATGTAATGAGAAGAGAACAGCTGGAAATAATTGTAACAACTGGAATTATTGAGGGACAAAGCAATAGAGGGAAGCAAAGAGAAAAGATACCAGACAGTTTAAGAGAATGGCTTGGCAGAATGTCAACAACAGAAATGATAGATAACTGTCGAGATCGAGAGTTGTGGAGAGATATGATCACCTACGCCAGCAGGCATGGTACTTGATGATGATGATACTGAGATAAGCACAGATATCAAATACACAAAATATGAAATATTATGCGGGGTCGTGTGTAGAGCTCCAGAGAACATATAAAATATGAAATATTATGCGGGGTCGTGTGTAGAGCTCCAGAGAACATATAAAATATGAAATATTATGCGGGGTCGTGTGTAGAGCTCCAGAGAACATATAAAATAAACATACAATGATATGGAGCAGCTAAAATAACAGAAAGACAAGACAAACTACAACGTTTCGGCATAAGCCTTCATCAGGTATATCAAACAAATTAAACACAAAAATCATGTGCAGAAATCAAAACACAACTCCAAAGAAATGGCAAAAAAAATGAAAATAATGATGATAATACAATACAATATACAGCACTTAAAGTACACATAGTGGGTCGGTTGAATCAAGGCAGTGCACCGGCTGTGTAAGACGATGTTGAAGCTGTAGAACTTTCTGACTGGGTAGTGGCTCTACGTTCTGTTCTTGTTTAGATCGTCCAGTACCATCCACCACTGTGGTCCAATGCACACTTTCTGGCCATTTTTAACTTGCTACAATCTTATCACGTCACAATCTTATCACGTCACAATCTTATCAAGTCACAATCTTATCACGTCACAATCTTATCAAGTCACAATCTTATCACGTCACAATCTTATCACGTCACAATCTTATCAAGTCACAATCTAATCACGTCACAATCTTATCAAGTCACAATCTTATCACGTCACAATCTTATCAAGTCACAATCTCCTCAAGCCACAATCTTATCAAGTCACAATCTCCTCAGTCACAGTCTTATCAAGCCACAATCTCCTCAAGCCACAATCTTATCTAGTCACAATCTCCTCAAGCCACAATCTTATCAAGTCACAATCTCCTCAGGTCACAATCTTATCAAGTCACAATCTCCTCAAGTCACAATCTCCTCAAGTCACAATCTTATCAAGTCACAATCTCCTCAAGTCACAATCTCCTCAAGTCACAATCTTATCATGTCACAATCTTATCAAGTCACAATCCCCTCAAGTCACAATCTCCACAAGTCACAATCTTATCAAGCCACAGTCTCCTCAAGCCACAATCTTCTCACCGACTCTACATTTAAATACAAAATAAGAAATACACACTTGTTCTAAAAAAAAAAAGTAAAAAAAAAAGATATGAATGACATTTGAATAAGGCTGTTTCCTCACAGCTCAGCTTTGCCGGTCTCTCCTATTGTCCGCGGGGCTCTCAACACATCCAACAGCACAGTGATAGCACTTGCAAGAAAGATTTGAATAAACTAAAGAATAAAGGATGACACTAGTGAAACATGAACACTGGCAATCTTCTCCAAATGTGAGATTTGAAAGGGTGTGGACGATTTCCTCAGCAGCCTCACAGCTATCCTTGGTCCTCATAATAACTGGTTACAAGAAAGATGAATCCCTATATCGCTGCTTATAATGCACTCAAATCCCAGCTAAGCTGGTCTTTGTTCGAGGACTTATTTCATGACATTCGCTTGTCGTTCTTTGGTTCAACGATGTCGCTGTTCTAGCCTAACACGTCACAGGTTGTGGGGTTGTGAGCCAAACTAAGGCCAATATTCCTTATTCAGATAAAGCCAGGAAGCAACGAATCTCAGCTAGAGTGTTAGCTTTTGTGTTTGTTGATGACGTGGGTGTGAAGGAGTGACAGAACGAAGAAACTGACGAAGATTGTAATCATATTTATCAGCCATAGTATGTTCACCACTGATGCAAATATATATATATATATATATATATATATATATATATATACAATATATATAAATATATATATATATATATATATATATATACATATACATATTGTTATTTATTGTATATGTCACATGATATAGATGTATCCCATATCAGTTTACGAAGTATATTTTTTTATAAGACTTTCTTGTACCCAACTCTCCATATTCATCATCATAGAGTGCCATCTCCGCATCGAAGGTTGGCTACCATGGAGCGCCATTCTGCTCTGTCTCTTGCTTTGATGGTGCAGGTTGTCATAGGTTGATTTGTCCATCTTTTGATGTTACTCGTCCATGTTAGTCTTGGTCTGCCTCTGCCTCTTTTACCTTGTATTTTCCCCTCCAGGATTAATTTTAGTAGGCAGTTGTGTCTTTTAACATGGTCCAAAAATCGCATTTGTCTTGTTTGAATTGTGTGTAGTAGTTCTCTTTTCATTTTTAGTTGTTTTAAGACTTCATCGTTTGTTTTCTTTTCTTTCCATCCAATTCTACCTATTCTTCTGTATATCCACATTTCAAAGGCTTCAATTCTCTGTTCTGTTTTCTTGTCTAATGTCCATGTTTCTGCACCATTTAGGAATATTGAGATGTAACATTAAACAGACGATCTCCATATTAAACAGACGATTTAAGTTGTTGCATTAACGCAAATACAGGTACTGTATTATCACACAGAGGGTTGTTGGTTGCGTTATCAAACAGAGAGTTGTTGCGTTATCAAACAGAGAGTTGTTGCGTTATCAAACAGAGAGTTGTTGCGTTATCAAACAGAGAGTTGTGTTATCAAACAGAGAGTTGTTGCGTTATCAAACAGAGAGTTGTGTTATCAAACAGAGAGTTGTGTTATCAAACAGAGAGTTGTTGCGTTATCAAACAGAGAGTTGTGTTATCAAACAGAGAGTTGTGTTATCAAACAGAGAGTTGTTGCGTTATCGAATAGAGAGTTGTGTTATCAAACAGAGAGTTGTTGCGTTATCAAACAGAGAGTTGTGTTATCAAACAGAGAGTTGTGTTATCAAACAGAGAGTTGTGTTATCAAACAGAGAGTTGTTGCATTATCAAACAGAGAGTTGTGTTATCAAACAGAGAGTTGTTGCGTTATTAGAGTTGTTGCGTTATCAAACAGAGAGTTGTGTTATCAAACAGAGAGTTGTTGCGTTCTCAAACAAAGAGTTGTGTTATCAAACAAAGAGTTGTTGCGTTATCAAACAGAGAGTTATGTTATCAAACAGAGAGTTGTTGTGTTATCAAACAGAGAGTTGTTGCGTTATCAAACAGAGAGTTGTTGCGTTATCAAACAGAGAGTTGTGTTATCAAACAGAGAGTTGTTGCGTTATCAAACAGAGAGTTGTTGCGTTATCAAATAGAGAGTTGTGTTATCAAACAGAGAGTTGTGTTATCAAACAGAGAGTTGTTGCGTTATCAAACAGAGAGTTGTTGCGTATTCATACATCGAGTGGCCGGCGAGAACGTTGTGTCTTAGATTGACTGCCTGATGAAACAAGCCTTAAGAAACTTATGGATACCTCACGTACTTTGGCGGCAAATTTTAAACTTTCAGAAGTAGATTCTAAGAAGTTTGATAGCACCTGACACTGCTTGACAGTACACAGACTTGTTATTTCTTGTTGAAGCTAACACTACAACAGTCCTGGCAATAGCTGGCCTGTTACTATCTTCCAACGGATGACGCAATGTGTGTGTACAACAATCACGCTACTTGTGCACTCAGCAAGATCAGTCTTGTCCTCTACTTGTTCATTTTTCTATTCTATATTTATGCAGCTCAAGATCACTCTTGTCCTCTCTATTTGTTCATTGTTCTATTCTACATTTGTGTAGTTCTAGATCACTCTTGTCCTCTCTACTTGTTCATTGTTCTATTCTACATTTGTGTAGTTCTAGATCACTCTTGTCCTCTCTACTTGTTCATTGTTCTATTCTACATTTGTGTAGCTCTAGATCACTCGTGTACTCTCTACTTGTCCATTGTTCTATTCTACATTTGTGTAGTTCTAGATCACTCTTGTCCTCTCTATTTGTTCATTGTTCTATTCTACATTTGTGTAGTTCTAGATCACCCTTGTCCTCTCTACTTGTTCATTGTTCTATTCTACATTTGTGTAGTTCTAGATCACTCTTGTCCTCTCTGCTTGTCCATTGTTCTATTCTACATTTGTGTAGTTCTAGATCACTCTTGTCCTCTCTACTTGTT
Organism: Megaustenia siamemsis; assembly: GCA_032433765.1. Lineage (NCBI taxonomy): Eukaryota > Metazoa > Mollusca > Gastropoda > Stylommatophora > Ariophantidae > Megaustenia > Megaustenia siamemsis. Next base: position 11,095,432 of record JAVIAB010000139.1, on the reverse strand, counting down.
CATTGTTCTTTTCTACATTTGTGTAGTTCCAGATCACTCTTGTCCTCTCTACTTGTTCATTGTTCTATTCTACATTTGTGTAGCTATAGATCACTCGTGTCCTCTCTGCTTGTTCATTGTTATATTCTACATTTGTGTAGTTCTAGATCACTCTTGTCCTCTCTGCTTGTCCATTGTTCTATTCTACATTTGTGTAGTTCTAGATCACTCTTGTCCTCTCTACTTGTTCATTGTTCTTTTCTACATTTGTGTAGTTCCAGATCACTCTTGTCCTCTCTACTTGTTCATTGTTCTATTCTACATTTGTGTAGCTATAGATCACTCGTGTCCTCTCTGCTTGTTCATTGTTATATTCTACATTTGTGTAGTTCTAGATCACTCTTGTCCTCTCTACTTGTTCATTGTTCTATTCTACATTTGTGTAGCTATAGATCACTCGTGTCCTCTCTGCTTGTTCATTGTTCTATTCTACATTTGTGCAGCACCTTTAGATCACATCCCCATTTGTAGCAGCGTCCATCCTCAACATCATAATGATTAAATTCCGTACCTGCTGGCGTAGGTGATCATGGTTCTACAGAACTTTCTATCTCTAAAGCTGTTTATCAATTCTACTCTTGACTTCCAACCTAAGCACTCTCTTAAACTGTGTTGTATCTTTCCTCTCTGCTTCCCTCTATCTCTTCTTCCCTCAATTTTCCTGTTATCACAATATGTTTCAGCTGTTTCCTTTTCGTTACACGGAAGCCAGAAAAGTATTATTGTTTATTTCTTATGTTGGAAATAAGTTTAACGATTTTCTCGTCGGATATTCGATTGTCCAGGATTCTCGTCCACATGACAATGTTGACTCCACATAACACTGAAGAACTCTTTACTCTCATTGACTAAAACGGGTTGCATGCTATTTTCCTTCCTCTTTAGAAAGCAGCCATTGCCTGAGCTATTCTACACCTCACTTCTGTCGTACATCTACCATCTGAGCTATTCTGCACGTCAATTCTGTTGTACATCTACCATCTGAACTATTCTACACCACACCTCTCTTGTACATCTACCATCTGAACTATTCTACACCTCATCTCTCTTGTACATCTACCATCGGAGCTATTCTACACCTCATCTCTCTTGTACATCTACCATCTGAGCTATTCTACACCTCATCTCTCTTGTACATCTACCATCTGAGCTATTCTACACCTCATCTCTCTTGTACATCTACCATCTGAACTATTCTACACCTCATCTCTCTTGTACATCTACCATCTGAGCTATTCTACACCTCATCTCTCTTGTACATCTACCATCTGAACTATTCTACACCTCATCTCTCTTGTACATCTACCATCTGAGCTATTCTACACCTCACGTCTCTTGTACATCTACCATCTGAACTATTCTACACCTCACGTCTCTTGTACATCTACCATCTGAGCTATTCTACACATCACCTCTCTTGTACATCTACCATCTGAACTATTCTACACCTCATCTCTCTTGTACATCTACTATCTGAACTATTCTACACCTCACCTCTGTTGTACATCTACCATCTGAGCTATTCTACACATCACCTCTCTTGTACATCTACCATCTGAACTATTCTACACCTCATCTCTGTTGTACATCTACCATCTGAGCTATTCTACACATCACCTCTCTTGTACATCTACCATCTGAACTATTCTACACCTCATCTCTCTTGTACATCTACTATCTGAACTATTCTACACCTCACCTCTGTTGTACATCTACCATCTGATCTATTCTACACCTCACCTCTGTTGTACATCTACCATCTGATCTATTCTACACCTCACCTCTGTTGTACATCTACCATCTGAACTATTCTACACCTCATCTCTCTTGTACATCTACCATCTGAGCTATTCTACACCTCACCTCTGTTGTACATCTACCATCTGAACTATTCTACACCTCACCTCTGTTGTACATCTACCATCTGATCTATTCTACACCTCACCTCTGTTGTACATCTACCATCTGAACTATTCTACACCTCACCTCTGTTGTACATCTACCATCTGAACTATTCTACACCTCATCTCTCTTGTACATCTACCATTTGAACTATTCTAAACCTCATCTCTCTTGTACATCTACCATCTGAACTATTCTACACCTCATCTCTCTTGTACATCTACCATCTGAACTATTCTACACCTCATCTCTCTTGTACATCTACCATCTGAACTATTCAACACCTCACCTCTCTTGTACATCTACCATCTAAGCTATTCTACACCTCACCTCTGTTGTACATCTACCATCTGAACTATTCTACACCTCACCTCTCTTGTACATCTACCATCTGAACTATTCTACACCTCATCTCTGTTGTACATCTACCATCTGAACTATTCTACACCTCATCTCTATTGTACATCTACCATCTGAACTATTCTACACCTCATCTCTGTTGTACATCTACCATCTGAACTATTCTACACCTCATCTCTGTTGTACATCTACCATCTGAACTATTCTACACCTCACTTCTCTTAGACATCTACCATCTAAGCTATTCTACACCTCACCTCTCTTGTACATCTACCATCTAGCTATTCTACACCTCATCTCTCTTGTACATCTACCATCTAAGCTATTCTACACCTCATCTCTCTTGTACATCTACCATCTAAGCTATTCTACACCTCATCTCTCTTGTACATCTACCATCTAAGCTATTCTACACCTCACCTCTCTTGGACATCTACCATCTGAACTATTCTACACCTCACCTCTCTTGTACATCTACCATCTGAACTATTCTACACCTCACCTCTCTTGGACATCTACCATCTAAGCTATTCTACACCTCATCTCTACTTTAAATCTTCCAACTGAACTATTCTACACCTCACCTCTGTATTACATCTACCATCTGAGCTATTCTACACCTCACCTCTCTTGGACATCTACCATCTGAACTATTCTACACCTCACCTTTGCTGTACATCTACCATCTGAACTATTCTACACCTCACCTTTGCTGTACATCTACCATCTGAACTATTCTACACCTCAACTTTGCTGTACATCTACCATCTGAACTATTCTACACCTCACCTTTGCTGTACATCTACCACCTGAACTATTCTACACCTCACCTCTATTTTACATCTACAATCTTAATTTAACATCGTTCCCTCGTAATTCATTGACTTGTTTTATTACTGTTCCATTTACTGCAACTAAGAGGTTGGATTCGATCCTCATCGACGGCTTCCAGGTTCACCCAGCCTTAAATGGGTACCGGATTTTTTTCTGGGAAAATATAGCGGCACGGGCGTAATACTGACCACATTACCCCAAAAATAATGTGCCGAAGGTATGAAAAAATTCTGATCACAAACACCATATTCCTTATACGCCACTTGTCTTGGGGCTCTTTACTTGACTGTTTATATACTGTAAATGTGCATTTAGGAGATATCGCTTGTTTTATTTACAGCCATTACTAATACACAATTATTGGAATCCGTCAAGACTTTGATTTTGTGCAGGGTAACCCGAACACTGGGGGAGCCGCGATAGCTCAGTGGTTAGTGAACTGGACTACAAAAGAACAAGGGGTATGGTTCGATCCCAACCGACGGCTTCCGGGTTCACCCAGCCTTAAATGGGTACCGGACTTTTTTCTGGGAAACTAAAGCAGCACGGGCGTAATACCGACCACATTACCCCAAAAATCATGTGCTGAAGGTCTGTAAAATATAGGGTCACTAACACCATATCTCCCTACACGCCACTTGGCGTGACGGGGGTACTTTACTTTTTTACTTTAACCCGAACACTAACTTGTCAACAATGACGGAGCTCCATCAACACCACCCCAATCAAGATAGGATGTTGAATATGAAATAAACTCACTTGATAAGATAAATGAAGCAGGCAGTGGGAAATGTGAAGCACACAAGCTAGAGAGACACCTGTCTCACGACGGAGATTGGCACTAATTATCAATATTTATGTATTCGTTCTTGTCATGCTCGGTATCAGGTGTACAGAGAACAAACGTTCTAGAACAATTACGTTTATCGCTAACGGTACAAACTTGATGAATATATCATCTTCCTGTCGCCCCGCACAACAACCCACGAACTAATTGTTAAACAAGGCAAGGAGGCCAGACGGAACATCGAAAAAGCAGATAAAGATATGATAAACTAGCACATACATTAGCAAACGTTATTTATGTTTTGCAAAGGTAGGGACAGCTAAAGTGCAAAATATGACTGGCGGACATAGAGTAGGGGAGACGAATAACAGAGGGGATCACTGTAGGGGATTGATAGATTGGGCTGACACATGAAGGGTTTATAGGTAACACCTGGTTCAAGCAACATTCTAGATCGCTATGGACATGGCAAAGCCCAGACAACAAAGTACACAATCACAGGAGTAGTGGCACCAAGATGCAAAGAGATGCGAAGCTGCTGTAAAGCTGATGATAATGACAATTTAGAAAAAAAAGTGGTATGGTAACAGCTTTACGTGGTAATTAACAAAACAAAATCGACGTTTCGGCCAAGTAGGCCTTCAGCAGGAACAACAAAAACATATATAAGAATACGTACACAAATCTAACTACATGGCGATATTATGCTAGATACTCAAGAAAGGAAATAAAAAAAAGGTCACTTCCCTGTATTCCAGAGCTTGGTCAGCTTCTGAATGAACTAATATAAGTAGGCGGGCTGACCAAAAAAATATATATCACTGATCATGCAGTCATGTGAGAAAAAAGAAAGGGTTCTAAAAATATGGGGAGGTGGATACAAGATGTGTATAAACTGTGTATAAACTGTGTATATCTAACTGTGTGTGTGCACAACGAACCGATGTGTAAAAAAAGGCATGTGTACATAACCATACATGCGTAGAGGCATAAATCCGTATATATTACCACAAAGCACACAAAAGAAAACCCGAAGGTGTCTAAATGTGCCAATACATATGCAGACAAATATACATACATGTATAGGTTCGGGAGCGCACGAGGAGGTAAGAAATGTGTGGTAGGTGTGAGAACAGAGACATCTTAGGACCCTTTGGCGATAAAACAGCTGAAATAAACGAAAATGGAAGCAGACTGCTTGAAATATGTAATCAAAATGATTTGTTTATCACCAACACATTCTTCAAACACAGAGAGTCGCAAGTATACACCTGGTACAAATGGAATGACACAACATGCAGAAGTCAGATAGATTTTATACTAGCAAGACAACAGAACAAGAAAAGAGTAACCGACAGCAGAGCAATCCCTAATATCACAGACGACACGGACCACAAAATGGTTATGATTACAAATGAAGCGCAAACAAACAAAAGAAGCAAAAAGAGCAGACAATAAAAATAAAACAATTCAAAAATTCAAGAATCAGAAAACCCCTAGAAGAAAAACTAACAGAGGAATTCAAGAAACTCTTTAATGAAGTAAACGCAGTAGAAGAAGAATGGAAACAGTCTAAGAAAACAGTAATCAACATCTCAAAAACAGTATGTGGAACGAAGCTAAGGACAATAGAGGGGAAAAAGAGCACCCCGTGGTGGAACGAAGCAATCAGAGAAGCAATTAAAGAAAAGAAGAAACTGTTTAAAAATTGGAGAGAGAATAAGAACCAAGAAAAATATGAAAATTATACCTTAGTCCGGAAAAAAAGTTTTTAAAAAATGTTGATCAAAGAAGCTAAGCAAAAGAATTGGACAGAATTCGGACAAAACATGAGCAGGGACTTCAAGACAGTCACAAGAGATTTCTACAAAGCAGTAAAAGTCACAGGAGCACGAAAAGAAAAAAAAACATGATCCTACTGAGCTCATTAATGACAAAGACGGACAGTCAATATCAAATAACCAATATAGAAACGGAGATGGAAAGAATATTTAGAAGACCTATTAAACATGGCGCCGACTGTCAATAACATAACAAAAACCACGCTAGAATTCACAAACCCTGAACCCAACATCTTGAAAGAGGAAATAGAAGAAGTAGAAGAAGTAGTTAAATCTGCACCAAGAAATGAAGCACCGGGGATAAATAACATACCAGTAGAAATAACAGCAGCACTAGGAGAAACAGGAATTACATCGTTGCATAGAATATTCAATGCAGCACGGCACCAAAATAATATGCCCCAGAAGACTGGCAACCAGCAATCATCGTACCAATATGGACTAATAAAGGGAGCAAGAGTGACTGCAATGAATATAGAGGTACATCGCTTCTCAGTCTTGTTGGAAAGTTATACGCCAAAATTGTGGTAAAAAGGCTGAGACCAATAATAGAATTACAGTAAAAACGATTCTCAAATGGAGTTTCGAAAAAAAACAGAACACGGGAACAGCCTTACCAGCGTGACGTTTTCAGCTATGCAAGATATAGACAGATGACGTAATTCAACCCACAACCGCCCCTTCTGGCAACGCTGCAAACGTCACACTATATAGTAAATGTGCTTTGGGGTTTACTCTGTCCTATCCAAAGTAGGTCATGCGTGGATTATGCTCCCAATTAAGGGCTTCAATGTGATTGTTTACATATGCCACTAGAAAGTAACGTGACAGATGACTTACCCATAAGGCTTTTGATCTCCGGTAGGTCAACACTGAAACTGCTCATGACCGCCAGCAGCCGCTGCAGTCCGTGATGACCCTTGCCGATGGTGTCGAACAACACGAGAGCTGCAAACACAACAAGCATCATCACATTTATTATTGTGGTCGCAATCACAATTACAACATCAAATCATCCGTTTACAACATCAAATCATCCGTTCACAACATCAAATCATCCGTTCACAACATCAAATCATCCGTTCACAACATCAAGATTTCAACAGTTACAAAATAGAACATAATTTTTTTTTAATTGATGAACCCACTATTATCAATTCACAGATGCTTTAGCAAAGAGATGACCCAGAAAGACAATTTAACATCGACATCTCATTAAACAACCGACCACATGACTACAAATATCATGCGCTGAAGGTCTGTCAAATGTATGGTCACTAACACCATATTCCCTATACGCCACTTGGCGTGACGGGATCTTTACTTTTTTTTTTTTATCTCATTAAACACAACCAAACAAATAATAAACTTTAACAGTAGAGAAGATTGGCTGCATAGATGGGCCATGGGGAAAACAGGGAGAGATCTCTATAAATAAATGACAAGGCCAAACCAGCATGACAACATTAACAACCTAAAAAGAAGAGACTAAACAACCATCTTCAGACTGAGAACTAGCCATGTACCACTGAACAACCATCTTGAGACTGAGAACAGGTCATGTACCACTAAACAACCATCTTCAGACTGAGAACTAGCCATGTACCACTGAACAACCATCTTCAGAATGAGAACAGGCCATGTACAATTCAACAACCACATCAATAGAACACAATGAAACCAAACTCCAGCATGTCCACTCTATGAACACCCACATGAAGCAGTAAAACATCACCTGTTTGACAGTCCAAAACTCACTGACATCAAAGCAACTCTACTTCCTCAAAGAGCTGATCAATGGAACACCTTGTACAGAACTACAAGGGAACTCAGAAATACCTGCAGATATCATTACATGGCACTGGGCCAAAGGGAGTCAGCTCACAGGCATCTGGATCCATAACAACAACAATAACAATTCCTTTCGTTACTAAAAAGAGCGATACGGGTCTAGTGAACTGATAACAAAATGTGATTCCTTGCTTGCGTCACAGAGACAACAATCACAAATAAACACAATATTTATTATTGCGGGAAGTGCGAGACAAGAGACAAACAAACGTTATGTAGGAAACAACCCAGGAACAGCATCAGAAAATAATAGACAACTCAAACTAGGATGACGTCAATGCCATGAACTAGAGCTGAGTGAGATCACATTAAATCTCTGCGTGCTGTAATGGAAACAAGCTGGTCAATTTGACTGAAATAACAGAAATCTAAGAGGAAAGGCACATCCAAGATATGTCGCAACGATATCGGATTCGTCTGGCCGAAAGTAGTAAATATATCACATTTTGGTAAATGAGGCACAGCTAAAATCACAACAACTTTCTGGGAAAAACGAGAATAAAGAACGTTATTCTAATTATATGTATATCATTGAATATATCGTAGATATCATCAACACCAGCTTTCCAAAAAAATGAGGAAGATACTGTGCAATCCATTTTTGACATTAGAAACAAGAAAAAGAGTTCTTAAATGTTATATAGAGCCAGTCTTAACATATGGATGTTAATCATGGACAATAGGACAACAGACAAGAAAATCACTGGAGTCTGTAGAAATGTGGTTTTACAGAAGAATGTTGAGAGTACCATGGACAGCTAAGAAGAGTAATGAAGATGTTCTGAGAGAGATCAAAGCAAAAAGAGAGCTAATTTTCAATATTAGGAAGAAACAATCATCATTTTTTGGCCATGTAATGAGAAGAGAACAACTGGAATATATTGTAACAACTGGAAAAATTGAGGGACGAAGAGATAGAGGGAAGCAAAGAGAAAAAATACCAGACAGTTTAAGAGAAAGGCTTGGCAAAAGGTCAACAACAGAAATGATAAATAACTGTCGAGATCGAAAGTTGTGGAGAGACATGATCACCTACGCCAGCAAGCCCGGTACTTGATGATGATGACGATGATCATCATGAAATGTGACGTCAACATCAATTTTGCTGATGTCATTGTATTCACTGTCATTTATCTATCTTTCGTTCGCCCGAAGTATTGTCTATATCTGCAATGTCGTTTCCTGTATAAATTTTGCTATCTTTGTAATTCTTGCAGTGGCCCATATAGTTTTGCCTGTAGTGTTGTATCTATGGGCCAATGGATTTTCCTCAGTCTACTATATTCAGTGCAGTCTTGAAGTATGTGTTCAGCAGTCTGGGGTGCCTGTCCACAAGTACAAGCAGTTGATGTGCCGATCTTGAATTTTGTATACATGTGACTATGGAGTCGATTGTGTCCTGTTCTTAGGCGTATAATGATAACTTGTTCATATCTATTCATATTATGAAAAGCATCCTGATTTGGGGCTTATAGTCCTCTGATTGATTTGATTATCTGTTTCTTATGATGGTATGAAACGGGTGTATCTAGTTGTGTGCCTGTTGAACCTTCCTTTGCCAACTGATCTGCTTTCTCATTTCCTGGTATTCCACAGTGAGACGGGATCCATTGCAGGGCAACCCTGTGATGCTTGTAGAGTTCAGTCAATAAGGTCTGCAGATGTGGTAATTTTCTGGATTGTAGTGCCTGGAGTACTGATCTTGCATCTGTCAAAAACACTACAGGCTGCGGGCTAAGGTTACAGTTCAGCAGTTTTTCTATTGCCAACTGTATTGCTTGTATTTCTGCATCATAATTGTGACAATATTTCCCTGTTGCTATTTTATCCATATCCCTAGTGTTATTTGGGTAATTTATATATACACTTGCTCCCCCATTCTTTACTGCATTCTGTGCTGATCCATCTGTGTACACACGAATCCATAGGTCTTGTGGGTATTCTTCACCCAGGAAACTGAGAGTTATTGTTTTTCGCTGTAGACTATTTTGTTCTTCTTTGTCTACTATGCCGCCTTTCACTTCTGTCCGTATTTGAACTGATAATCCTGATTCATCTGTCCAGGGAGTCTGTTCTGGTATGGGCAGTAGGGAGTTGCACTCTTGGCATGTCTGGTGTTTGTCTAAAAATTCACTTGGCTTGGTGGATAAAACTACTTCTCTTAAGTCGTCCCAATGCCAGATTTTGAAATCGGTCCTTCATTGGATGTCTAGGCATGCAAGCAAATTTTTCTGCCTGTATCAGCACCTTTGTGTCCCTCCTTTCTCTCAGTGCTGGTATCCTCCATAATTTCTCCATCTCCAATATTGGTGTTGATTTCATTGCTCCTGTGATGACCTTAAGTGCCTGGTTGTGTACTTTGTCCAGTTCTTGCAGTGTGGTGTTTGATGCTGAGCACCATGCAGATGATCCATATTCTAAATGTGGGCGTATACTCTGTTGGTAAACTTTACTGAGTATTTTCCCACTCGCACCCCATGTGGTTCCACACAACTTTCTTAGAATAGCCAATTTCCTCCTTGCTTTTTGGGTTGCCTTATTTATCTGCTGTTTCCAAGATAGTTTGTCATCAAATGTAACTCCGAGATATGTAGCTTGTATGTCTTCTTTCACAGGCTCATTGTTTATGTAGATGGCTCCTGCTTTTTGTTTTGGGGAGAGAGTGAAAAGTGTAGTACTGCATTTGTCTGTATTGATGCTGATGCACCGTCTATTTGTCCATGAATTCAGTGCATTCATAGCTCTTTGTAGCAATTTGGAGGCCACTGTTGCATACTCCTCTGTGCACCACATTACCAAGTCATCTGCATACATTGCCACTTTGATGCCATGTGGTAGTTCAGTAACTAGGTCATTGATGTAGACTAGAACAAGTGTTGGAGATAGTACCCCTCCCTGTGGAACGCCCTGGCGCAGTATGACCTTCTTACACTTGAGACCATCCAGTTGCACTCTGGCTCTCCTGTTACGCAGGTATGCTTTGCCCCATTTGTACATCCTAACATTTACTCCATAATTTCTCAGTTTCTTCAAAAGCCCTTCCTTCCATACCTTATCAAATTCTTTCTTTAGGTCTATCCATGCTGCCAGTACCAGTTTCTTTTCTTGAAACGCATCCTCAATTTCCTGGGAAAGATAGGTTGCCCTGATTTTTGGTAGAGTAACACTGTCTAAAGCCTGCTTGTTGTGGGACAAGGAGATTTTCACTTTCCAGGTACTACTGTAGTCTGAGATTGATTATATGTTCCATTGTTTTACACATAACAGCTTGTAAGGCTGATTGGTCTATAGCTGGATGTCGTTCAACTATCTTTTCCTGGCTTTAGTAATGGTATCATAATTGCTTCTCTCCATGCCTATGGTACTCTACTGTGATTCAGCAAATGTTGTAGATCTGCAGTAGTTTTGCTTTAGCTGCAGTTCCCAAGTTCTTAATCATTTCATTGGACACTCCATCGCTGCCTGGTGACTTTTTCATTTTTAATTTGGATATTGCCAGCTCTAGCTCTCTTTGTGTAATGGGTGTTTCCATGACTTCATGTGCGGTCTCTTCTTGTCTTGCATTTTGTTGTTTTAAACGGGTCTCTTGTCGTTTTTCTAGGCTAATTTCAATATCATTGTCATTTGCAAAGAGTTAGCAAAGTGATTTGCTGCATGCTTACCTGTTAGGATGTTTCCATCCTTCTTCAGTGCAATTTTGGTGTTCCTTTCTGTACCCTCATCATTCAGCTGTTTTACAAGCTTCCACACTTTTCTTGTGTCTCGTTCAAGATTCAAGGACTCTGTTTTCTCTTTCCAGCTTCTCCGTCTGGCTTGTAGTTTAGCCCATTGAAATTTGGCTTTAGCATGTTGATAGTTATTGTGGTGTTCCTGGCAAGGGTTATTTTCTGCTTGCTTTCGAGATATTTCCATATCATTGTGCAGTTGCTCTAGTTCACTACTCTAGTATGGTTTGTAGTGTTTCCGTGCCCCTCTAGGTATTGTTTCACTGGCAGCTTGTATTATTAGTCTACTGAATTCATCAATTATGTTGTTGATGTCTCTGTCTGTATTTAGGTCTTTAGTCAGTACACTGGTGTAATGTTGATACATTTTCCAGTCTGCCTTTTTGTAATTCCATCTGGAGAGAGTGCTGCTATCCCTGACGCCTCATTTTGCACCACTAAAAAGACTGGTCGGTGGTCGCTGCCCCCAAGTTGTTTCCCAACAATACGTGTGATATTCCAATCCAGATCTGGTGCAAGGAAAGCAAGGTCTGGTGTAGATGTGGTATGTCATGATCTGGAGTAGAATGTTGGTGTATCTGTTGCCTGGTTTAATAGTATAAGCCCATTGTCATCCTGCCATTTTTCAAATTCTTCACCTCTCTTGTCCATATGTTCATAGCCCCAGCTCTGTGAATGGCTGTTAAAGTCTCCACATACAATTATTCTTTCTTTTAATGTAATTGTGTCTAGTGCTAGTGGGCGGTCACTCGGACAGTAGTAGTTAAGTAGATGGAAGTCTGTATTTCCTGTCCTGAGGTGCAGTATTTGATATTCCGCCCCATCCATATACACTTCAATCTGACATGCATTGATATTGTTCTTTACAAGTGTCAGTATTCCGCCCTTTTGTCTGTTTTTTCTGTCAGATGGGTAGCACTGGTATCCCCTAATATTCGAGGCTATGTCGTTGTTTAGATGGGTTTCCTGCAAACAGCATATGCTTACTTGTTCTTCATGCAGGATATTTTCTAATTCTATCTTTTTACTGTACCCATCTCTTTTGATGTTGATGCCTTCAGTATTCCATTGCATTATTTTGAGTGGTCTTATTTTGGATTGGCCAGTAGCTCTATTCTCTCGCCCCCTGACTCCACAAAGCGGTTGAGAAGAACATCCAGTAATAGAGGTTGGGCCGTTTCGAGGCTGAGGGCCCGGGTCTGCACTTACCTGAGTGTCCACCACACGGCGAGTGCCATATCGATTTGCTGCTACAGACATACTTCCCATTGGTGTGAGTGCGTGGCATCCTGATTGATGTAGTGCGCCTTTTGGCTGGTTGCCTCCGACTTCAGCACTTAAACTTGCTAGAACAGACTGTGGTCTTGCTCGGGTGTAGGAAGGCCTGGCCAGTTTTGGTTTTCAGTCCCTGGTGACTGTTAAGCCCCATCCCCACGACAAGGAGCTGGCCTTGATGAGGATTCATTGTCAGAAAACTATCATCGTAATCTTTATCTCTTCAGGTATTCCCATCAACTTTGTCATCGTAATTTTGATCTCTTCAGGTATTCCCATCAACTTTGTCATCGTAATTTTGATCTCTTCAGGTATTCCCATCAACTTTGTCATCGTAATTTTGATCTCTTCAGGTATTCCCATCAACTTTGTCATCGTAATTTTGATCTCTTCAGGTATTCCCATCAACTTTGTCATCGTAATTTTGATCTCTTCAGGTATTCCCATCAACTTTGTCATCGTAATTTTGATCTCTTCAGGTATTCCCATCAACTTTGTCATCGTAATCTTGATCTCTTCAGGTATTCCCATCAACTTTATCATCGTAATTTTGATCTCTTCAGGTATTCCCATCAACTTTGTCATCGTAATTTTGATCTCTTCAGGTATTCCCATCAACTTTGTCATCGTAATTTTGATCTCTTCAGGTATTCCCATCAACTTTGTCATCGTAATCTTGATCTCTTCAGGTATTCCCATCAACTTTATCATCGTAATTTTGATCTCTTCAGGTATTCCCATCAACTTTATCATCAAAACTATCATTATCCAAATCGTCATAATCACATTTATCATCACCATTCATATTTTCGCTGGTAAGAATTGTAAACTATCATTACTTTCAGAGCTATAATATTGATCATGATACTTGTTATAACCTGCCGCACTGTCGTCCGCCATTTGTTGCATCAACAGCCACAATTTGACATCAGTTGTATCCCCAACATCGACATACTGCCCATATTTGACGCAGGTAATGGTCTTACTCAATCCGTTATTTCATTGTGCTCTGGAAGAAGACTGAAAGAGTCGCTCGGTTCTGATGTGCTGTTTTGTCAGCGCACACATCTTAGGTATAGACTGATCAGCATTACGCCAGAGTCGGTTTTCATGCACATGAAAAAAGAGATATCGAGACTGGATGAATTTGTTTGGTCGAAAGATCAAACCGTCTCTTTTGTCCTCATTTCATCTCAGTCACCAACAACTCTAATAGTCGAGTGATCAAACCGTGGCTTTTGTCCTCATTTCATCTCAGTCACCAACAACTCTAATAGTCGAGTGATCAAACAATCCCTACTGTCTTCAATTGACTCGGTCACCAACAACTCTAATAGTCGAGTGATCAAACAATCCCTACTGTCTTCAAGTGACTCGGTCACCAACAACTCTAATGGTCGAGTGATCAAACCCTCCCTACTGCCCTCCCTTGACTCGGTCACCAACAACCCTAATGGTCGAGTGATCAAACCGTGGCTTTTGTCCTCACTTGACTCAGTCACCAACAACTCTAATGGTCGAGTGATCAAACCCTCCCTACTGCCCTCCCTTGACTCGGTCACCAACAACTCTAATGGTCGAGTGATCAAACCCTCCATATTGTGCTTCATTGACTCGGTCACCAACAACTCTAATGGTCGAGTGATCAAACCCTCCCTACTGCCCTCCCTTGACTCGGTCACCAACAACCCTAATGGTCGAGTGATCAAACCCTCCCTACTGCCCTCCCTTGACTCGGTCACCAACAACCCTAATGGTCGAGTGATCAAATCCTCTCTACTTCCCTCCCTTGACTCTGTCACCAACAACTCTAATGGTCGAGTGATCAAACCCTCTCTTTTCTATTCTCTCTAGACCAAATCACTAACAACTCTAATGGTCGAGTGATCAAACCCTCTCTCTTCTATTCTCTCTAGACCAAATCACTGACAACTCTAATGGTCGAGTGATCAAACCCTCTCTCTTCTATTCTCTCTAGACCAAATCACTAACAACTCTAATGGTCGAGTGATCAAACCCTCTCTCTTCTATTCTCTCTAGACCAAATCACTAACAACTCTAATGGTCGAGTGATCAAACCCTCTCTCTTCTATTCTCTCTAGACCAAATCACTAACAACTCTAATGGTCGAGTGATCAAACCCTCTCTCTTCTATTCTCTCTAGACCCAATCACTAACAACTCAGTAAAGTAAAATCCAGAAAGATCGATCACAAAACAAATAATTACCAATCACTTAACAAATGCACATCTAAAATTTAATATTAGAAGCACACGAAAGCTTGGCCGCTAGAAAGTTCGAAACTGACCTGAAGTTTGGCAGAGTTACCAAATGGGACGATTATATTTTCACAGCTTCGGGTTTCACCAAATCTCTGTACATGTGATTTATTCCGGGGAATAGGGCGGCCTGGCGTGATAACGAACACATCACCTATAAAATGTGCTGTTGATCGTTGAATAATGTCGCACTAATATCACACTCTCCTCTAGGCGTGCTAATTTTACTCTAAGGGAACATGAAGCAATCAATGAATACAAACATGAGCCGAAGGGCGTCAGCTCGCAGGCTTCTTGATCCATAAGAATTTTAAAAACATAAACAAGCTTGAACTAATCATTAAATGGTAGAGTAACAAACATGAACACCTGAACTAATCATTAAATGGTAGAGTAACACACATGAACACCTGAACTAATCATTAAATGGTAGAGTAACACACATGAACACCTGAACTAATCATTAAATGGTAGAGTAACACACATGAACACCTGAACTAATCATTAAATGGTAGAGTAACACACATGAACACCTGAACTAATCATTAAATGGTAGAGTAACACACATGAACACCTGAACTAATCATTAAATGGTAGAGTAACACACATGAACACCTGAACTAATCATTAAAAAGTAGAATGGGCCTTTGAAATGTGGATTTATAGAAGAATAGGTAGAATTGGATGGAATGAAAAGAAAACAAACGATGAAGTTTTAAAACAACTGAAAATAAAAGAGAACTACTAAATACAATTAAGACAAGACAAATGAAATTTTTGGGGCATATTAAAAGACACAACAGCCTACTAAAAGTAATACTGGAATGGAAAATACAAGGTAAAAGAGGCAGAGGCAGACCAAGACTAACATGGACGAGTAACATCAAAAGGTGGACAAGTCAACCTATGACACTCTGCACCATCAAAGCAAGAGACAAAGTGGAGTGGCGCTCCATGGTAGCCAACCTTCGATGCGGAGATGACACTCAATGATGATGATGATGATGATGATGATGATGATGATGATGATGATGATGATGATGAATGAGCATGAACGTATGAACCCGTCGTTAAAATTGTAGAGTAACAGACATGAAGCACTAACATAAATTTGAAACAAGAGATTCCAAAGTAACATAAACAGGTATAAACTGGTTGGATAAAGTGAATTCTGTAATAAAAAAGTGAATCAAGTCATCCAGACCTGCTTCCAAACCTTCGTTACTGGTAGTTCCTGTGAGGATCTCGTGGCTGTTTATCTGGCCAGAGACGGCCAACCGCTCTGGTGTGTCCGGGATGATGTTGCCATCAACAACAGGCCTGAAGCGAGGCACCATGGAGACTGGATGCTGTGGACAGGTGAAACAACAGGCGATGTTAGGACCTCAGATTGTGGCATATATCAAGATACAAACAATATTTGAGTGAAAGTGGGCGGACACCAAAAGACAACATAAGTAGGATACAGAAATAACAAGTATCGTAACAAGCACTTGTAAAATACAGCTATAGCAAGTATATTAACAACCACTTGTAGAATACAGCAATAACAAGTATATTAACAACCACTTGTAGAATACAGCAATAGCAAGTAATTTAACAACCACTTGTAGAATACAACAATAGCAAGTAATTTAACAACCACTTGTAGAATACAGAAATAGCAAGTTTTAACAACCACTTGTAAAATACAGAAATAGCAAGTATATTGACAACCACTTGTAGAATACAGAAATAGCAAGTATATTGACCGCCACTTGTAGAATACAGAAATAGCAAGTATATTGACCGCCACTTGTAGAATACAGAAATAGCATGTATATTGACCGCCACTTGTAGAATACAGAAATAGCAAGTATATTGACAACCACTTGTAGAATACAGAAATAGCAAGTATATTGACCGCCACTTGTAGAATACAGAAATAGCATGTATATTGACCGCCACTTGTAGAATACAGAAATAGCATGTATATTGACCGCCACTTGTAGAATACAGAAATAGCAAGTATATTGACAACCACTTGTAGAATACAGAAATAGCAAGTATATTGACCGCCACTTGTAGAATACAGAAATAGCATGTATATTGACCGCCACTTGTAGAATACAGAAATAGCAAGTATATTGACCGCCACTTGTAGAATACAGCAATAGCAAGTTTTAACAACCACTTGTAGAATACAGAAATAGCAAGTATATTGACCGCCACTTGTAGAATACAACAATAGCAAGTATATTGACAACCACTTGTAGAATACAGAAATAGCAAGTTTTAACAACCACTTGTAGAATACAACAATAGCAAGTATATTGACAACCACTTGTAGAATACAACAATAGCAAGTATATTGACAACCACTTGTAGAATACAGAAATAGCATGTATATTGACAACCACTTGTAGAATACAGAAATAGCAAGTATATTGACAACCACTTGTAGAATACAGAAATAGCATGTATATTGACAACCACTTGTAGAATACAGAAATAGCAAGTATATTGACAACCACTTGTAGAATACAGAAATAGCAAGTATATTGACCGCCACTTGTAGAATACAGAAATAGCATGTATATTGACAACCACTTGTAGAATACAGAAATAGCAAGTATATTGACAACCACTTGTAGAAAACAGAAATAGCAAGTATATTGACAACCACTTGTAGAATACAGAAATAGCAAGTATATTGACAACCACTTGTAGAATACAGAAATAGCAAGTATATTGACAACCACTTGTAGAATACAGAAATAGCAAGTATATTGACAACCACTTGTAGAATACAGAAATAGCATGTATATTGACCGCCACTTGTAGAATACAGAAATAACAAGTATATTAACAACCACTTGTAGAATACAGAAATAACAACTATATTAATATGCCTAACTTCCCTTTCTGAATGTTCTTATGTTTATATCTAACTTGATACTTGCTGTACTCCACAACTCAATTATCAATATCCTTAGGAATTCTGTAGACAACTCTTCTCTGGTTTATAATAACTCCATGATTCTAGAATTCACTGATAGCTTCTATATCTCCTTCTGACTCTATTACTATTCTAATGGTTCTACAAATCTGCGGATAGCTTCTTACACTTCTTAAATCCCTAACTGTTAACACTACACTGCCTTCTGACAGGTTCGTAAATCAGTCCAACTTTACATCGTCTTGGTATGCCCTACATGCTTCGAAGGAGTAACTGAAAGTGTTTCAACAAAGATTCTGCTTGATGTTCTTGTTGCCAGCTAAGTTCCTCCTATCTCTTGGGAATTCTGGGTATCTGACGTGGTCAGTCCTGGAAACTCCGCCTGACAATCTTAGGACAATCATCACATTTACTGATTGCTTGTTAATAACCTATAATTGAATGAGAAGTCTTGACAAACACCTGTCAATCACTTCTTTCAGTTGACTCCCTAAAACACAGCTATCCTGGATATTTACTGATTACTCTGATTCTCTTGAAGAAATCTTTTGATTTCTAGACATCAGAGAAATCTTTTGATTTCTGGACATCAGAGAAATCTTTTGATTTCTAGACATCAGAGAAATCTTTTGATTTCTAGACATTAGAGAAATCTTTTGATTTCTAGACATCAGAGAAATCTTTTGATTTCTAGACATCAGAGAAATCTTTTGATTTCTAGACATCAGAGAAATCTTTTGATTTCTAGACATCAGAGAAATCTTTTGATTTCTAGACATCAGAGAAATTTTCGTGTCTACTACCGCTGGACATCAGAGAAATCTTGGCGTTTACTACCGCTGGACATCAGAGAAATCTTGGCGTTTACTACCGCTGGATATCAGAGAAATCTTGGCGTTTACTACCACTGGACATCAGAGAAATCTTGGCGTTTACTACCACTGGACATCAGAGAAATCTTGGCGTTTACTACCACTGGACATCAGAGAAATCTTGGCGTTTACTACCACTGGACATCAGAGAAATCTTGGCGTTTACTACCACTGGATATAAGAGAAATCTTGGCGTTTACTACCGCTGGATATAAGAGAAATCTTGGCGTTTACTACCACTGGACATCAGAGAAATCTTGGCGTTTACTACCGCTGGATATAAGAGAAATCTTGGCGTTTACTACCACTGGATATAAGAGAAATCTTGGCGTTTACTACCGCTGGACATCAGAAAAATCTTGGCGTTTACTACCGCTGGATATAAGAGAAATCTTACGAGACTTTTCAGTCTTGGAAAGGTCTGTTGTGGGATTTTTTTGTTTCATCTCTCCGCTACCCGGCAGCCGTAGCCAGAAGTATTACTAATTATTGACGTTTCTCTCTCTATGGCCATTGGACACCTTTGAGTCGCCGGCTACATGTTATTAATTCAATTCTTTGGCGGCATTTCTGTTTGTAAAGTTCAAGCAACTCAAAGTCTGGATGACGGTCTCCTTTTGTCAAGGTTTGTTTATTCATCCCAACTGTTGTTTACTCGTTATTAGGATTGTTTCATACTATAACATTAGACCCTCTGTTTTAACAAACCCTCCCACAGCGGAGACTACACAGGTCATAAACCTGTTATGAAACAGTTTCCGGTAATTCCTTGGAGGAGGTAGTCTTAATCAGATTTGGGTTGTTACACTGGCGTCCGATCAAAAGTCGACTAGCGCGTATTCCTGAGAGTAACAGATACCTGGGATTGAATGACAACATGAGATTTTATTCTTGGATATCACCAACACAAGCTTTACAATCACATCTGTGATGTTTCCGCGTGATAAGATGCCGTTTTCAACAGTAATCTGGTCTTGTCTACATTTTATTGGATCTACGTGAATCTAAAAATAGAGTTGGAAAAATGCCGGCTGATAGGACTAGGACATTCATTGCACTTTTGCTAGACGAGTGTCCTGGTACGAATTTGGTTATGCGGCGAGTTTCTTGATGTGTTAGAGATTCTTATTCAGTTAGGGGAGGATTTGTAAGTAGAGAAAGAAGAGTGATATTGTTGGGCATAATTTGTAGGTAGATCGGAGAGAGTTAATGTACTTGACAGAAACTGTGAGTTAGAGAGGAGATGATTACATTACAGGGCAGAAATTGTAGACAGAGGTCGAAGGATTATAATACAAAGTAAAAAACAAAGTAACGTTTCACTTAACGCCTTACTTGATGAATGGGGGATATGGTAAGTGTTAAAAACATGTTTCTACGACCACGGCACATTTTTGGTTGATGGGATAGTTATCACACTACAGTAGACAAACCAATGAAAAGACGATTAGAGGCCACAGAGATGGGATTTTTCAGAAGAATGTTGAGAGCTCCTGCGGGCGGCTAAAAAGACCAACGAGGACATTCTTAAAAAAGCCAACATAAAACAAGGAGCTCCTAAAACGTATCAGAAAGAAACAATCAACATTTTTCGGGAACATCATGTGAAGAGGAAAGTTGGAATACTTGGTTACAACTAGCAAGTTACAGGGAAAGAAAAATCTTGGACAACAAAGAGAGAATATACTAGATAGCTTGGTGTCTTGGCACAGTAGACAGTCAACAACAGAACTGGTAATACGCTGCAATATTGACGGAGTATATGGAATTGTGGAAGGATATGATTGTCAACGCCAGTCGGTATGGCACAAGATGACAATGCGCCTCTCCAGTACATCGCCGAGCAGGACCCCTTAGATGCCATGTTGTACACCAACTTACCGTCGGTTGCTCGTCTATTATTGTTTGTATTTTTTCTGAAGAAACTTTCTTCAGGCATTCCTTCACTTCGGCTGTACCGTTTCCATAGCAACCGATGGCTGCCGTGAAAAGCTTGAAGAAGAAATTTGGTATGCCAGGCCGACGTGTCACCGCCCAGTCAGCAAACGGTGAACCACTTTGTTGTATAACCCTTGAAAAGAGTCCTGCCAGAGGATAAATCAATACCCGTGATATAGATTGATGTGTTCATGACATTTAATTATTGGTTTGAACATTTATTTCAAAACTTCATATGCATTCAGATATTATTGTTTTTATTACAAACATAATAAACATTGTAGTTAACACTTTAATATGAGGATATCGAATGTTTTTTTCTGATGTTTTTAGAAGCTCTTATTTTAGTTGCAGAAAATTGTAAACGTGGGTGAGAACATGAGATGAATGAGCAAATAAAAGATGGAAGACAGGAGAAAAGAAAGGAAGAAAACATCAGAGAGTGGACAGAGTGTCAGTCCTTGAGCAACTGGCAATAAGAAACAAGGGAATGGAAATGACGAGATAGGGAGGGACAACTACAAGAAATGGAGTCAAGAAACGACAAGAAAATTACATCAATGGTATTATTGTAGTTTGGACAATTTTCACAATTAAATTGTCCAAGTTTTATTTAGTTTTTATTTTCTATTTGGAAGCACACAAACCTGACATCAATAGAGCTGGGGGCTGTCAGAGAGGCACACACGCCTGACAGCTATAGAGCTGGGGGCTGTCAGAGAGGCACACAAACCTGACATCAATAGAGCTGGGGGCTGTCAGAGAGGCACACAAACCTGACATCAATAGAGCTGGGGGCTGTCAGAGAGGCACACAAACCTGACATCAATAGAGCTGGGGGCTGTCAGAGAGGCACACAAACCTGACAGCAATAGAGCTGGGGGCTGTCAGAGAGGCACACAAACCTGACAGCAATAGAGCTGGGGGCTGTCAGAGAGGCACACACACCTGACAGCAATAGAGCTGGGGGCTGTCAGAGAGGCACACACACCTGACAGCAATAGAGCTGGGGGCTGTCAGAGAGGCACACACACCTGACAGCAATAGAGTTGGGGGCTGTCAGAGAGGCACACACACCTGACAGCAATAGAGCTGGGGGCTGTCAGAGAGGCACACACACCTGACAGCAATAGAGCTGGGGGCTGTCAGTGAGGTACACACTCCTGACATCAATAGAGCTGGGAGCTGTCAGAGAGGCACACACACCTGACAGCAATAGAGCTGGGGGCTGTCAGAGAGGCACACACACCTGACAGCAATAGAGCTGGGGCTGACAGAGAGGCACACACACCTGACAGCAATAGAGCTGGGGGCTGTCAGTGAGGTACACACACCTGACAGCAATAGAGCTGGGGGCTGTCAGAGAGGCACATACACCTGACAGCAATAGAGCTGGGGGCTGTCAGAGAGGCACATACACCTGACAGCAATAGAGCTGGGGGCTGACAGAGAGGCACACACACCTGACAGCAATAGAGCTGGGGGCTGACAGAGAGGCACACACACCTGACAGCAATAGAGCTGGGGGCTGTCAGAGAGGCACACACACCTGACAGCAATAGAGCTGGGGGCTGACAGAGAGGCACACACACCTGACAGCAATAGAGCTGGGGGCTGACAGTGAGGTACACACACCTGACATCAATAGAGCTGGGAGTTGTCAGAGAGGCACACACACCTGACAGCAATAGAGCTGGGGGCTGTCAGTGAAGTACACACACCTGACAGCAATAGAGCTGGGGGCTGTCAGAGAGGCACACACACCTGACAGCAATAGAGCTGGGGGCTGTCAGAGAGGCACACACACCTGACAGCAATAGAGCTGGGGGCTGACAGAGAGGCACACACACCTGACAGCAATAGAGCTGGGGGCTGTCAGAGAGGCACACATACCTGACGGCAATAGAGCTGGGGGCTGTCAGAGAGGCACACATACCTGACGGCAATAGAGCTGGGGGCTGACAGAGAGGCACACACACCTGACAGCAATAGAGCTGGGGGCTGTCAGAGAGGCACACACACCTGACAGCAATAGAGCTGGGGGCTGTCAGAGAGGCACACACACCTGACAGCAATAGAGCTGGGGTCTGTCAGAGAGGCACACACACCTGACAGCAATAGAGCTGGGGGCTGACAGAGAGGCACACACACCTGACAGCAATAGAGCTGGGGGCTGTCAGAGAGGCACACACACTTGACAGCAATAGAGCTGGGGCTGTAAGTGAGGTACACACACCTAACATCAATAGAGCTGGGGGGCTGTCAGAGAAGCACACACACCTGACAGCAATAGAGCTGGGGGCTGACAGAGAGGCACACACACCTGACAGCAATAGAGCTGGGGGCTGTCAGAGAGGCACACACACCTGACAGCAATAGAGATGGGGGCTGACAGAGAGGCACACACACCTGACAGCAATAGAGCTGGGGGCTGTCAGAGAGGCACACACACCTGACAGCAATAGAGCTGGGGCTGTAAGAGAAGCACACACACACCTGACAGCAATAGAGCTGGGGGCTGTCAGAGAGGCACACACACCTGACAGCAATAGAGATGGGGGCTGACAGAGAGGCACACACACACCTGACAGCAATAGAGCTGGGGGCTGTCAGAGAGGCACACACACCTGACAGCAATAGAGCTGGGGGCTGTCAGAGAGGCACACACACTTGACAGCAATAGAGCTGGGGGGCTGTCAGAGAGGCACACACACCTGACAGCAATAGAGCTGGGGCTGACAGTGAGGCACACACACCTGACAGCAATAGAGTTGGGGGCTGTCAGAGAGGCACACACACCTGACAGCAATAGAGCTGGGGGCTGTCAAAGAGGCCACACACCTGACAGCAATAGAGCTGGGGGCTGTCAGAGAGTCATAGCTGACGGCCTGTAGTAGGATCGTCTAGACCCTGCTCCACATCTTCACGGTGCCTCCAGGAACAGACTAACCTGTCTGGCCAAGCGAGAAGAGATTGAAGAGGGAAGGCAACCCAGTACTTTAAAATGCCTCAACAGAACTCATCTACGACCACTTAACATCCTTCCCAGGACAGATGACGAAGAGTTCAATCAATTCCTTTAGCAGGTCATCGGATTATGGCCATCAAGAAAAAGGTTTACTGTTTATTTACTTTTTTTCTATTTGAAACTCTTTATTTGACTTTTAAAAAATATAAACTGAAGTCACATGACGTTGTCACGTGGTGGTTGTAGCCTCCGTACATTGACATCTTTTATTTCTACACCCCCAGATAATACTTTGTGATTAATTTGCCCTTTCATTGGAACTGACCTTTAGCTTCAAGCGGTCTCTAATTTTGGAGTCTTGAAGGCAATTAATTTTTCTTATCTGAAGAAATTCTGCAGTAAATGTTCTCTTTATAACTTTAATGGACAAGTGTAGTCACATGCCATATATAAGTATCGCTATTTGGTACTTGCTACTACTAGTCAATGTCTCACACCTTTGACTGCCCTTATTTCACATGCACATCCACGCACACATATATACACACACAGATTGTTTGAGATGCATCATCAATATCATCATCAAGTGCCATGTCTGCTGGCGTAGGTGATCATGTATCTCCACAACTTTCGATCTCGACAGTTATTTATTATTTCTTTTGTTGACCTTCTGCCAAGCCATTTTCTTAAGCTGCCTTGTATCTTTTCTCTTTGCTTCCCTCTATTTCTTCATCTCTGTTTTCCCAGTTGTCACAATATATTCCAGCTGTTCTCTTCTCATTGCATGACCTAAAAATGATGATTATTTCTTCCTAATATTGGAAATTAGCTCGCTTTTTTTTCTTTGGCCTCTTTCCTAAAACTTGTATTGCTCTTCTTATTTATCTATGGTATTCTCGACATTCTTCTGTAAAACCACATTTCTACAGACTCCAGTGATTTTCTTGTCTGTTGTCCTTTTATCCATGATTCACATCCATATGTTGAGACTGGCTCTACATAACATTTAAGAACTGTTTTTTTTTCTTGTTTCTGTTGTCAAAAATGGATTGCACAGTATCTTCTTCATTTTTTGAAAAGCTACTTTTGCCTGAGCCATTATGCCTCTCACCTCTGTTGTGCATCTACCATCTGAGGTTAACAATGTTCCCAAATATTTAAATTCATTTACCTGTTTTAATATTGTTCCACTTGTCTTTATTGTGCATTGCGGTTAAGTCCTTTTCTTCGTTGCTACCATTACTTCTGTCTTTTTGCTATTAATGCTGAGTCCTTTATGTTTGCTTTCTTTCACCGTGTCTAATGTTTCTTGTAACTCATGTTCACTCTTAGCGATTAAGACTGTATCATCAGAATATCTGAGGTTATTTATATTATGATCCCCGATTGTTATTCCAGGCATGCTCCTTATGGATCTTAAAATAATCTCACTATACATATTTTTTTTTTAATTGGTGACAGCGCTCAACTTTGCCTAACACCCTATTTTATTTGTTCAACCATTTCCAAATGATTTCCAGTTTTTTATGGCCGCTGTTTGTTGCCAGAACATGTGTTTTTTTTTTAAATTATTATTCTTAGATCTTTGATGTCAAAGATTGTAGAGATTCATCATCATGTGCCATACCGGTTGGCGTAGACGATCATGTCCTTCTACAATCTTATATCTACAGTTCATCGTATCAGTTATGTTGTTGACTGTTTTACATGCCATGACACCAAGCTATCCAGTATTTTCTCTCTTTGTCGTTCGCGATTTCTCTTTCCTTTTATTTTGCTAGTTGTAACCAAGCATTCAAACTTTCATCTTCTCATGATGTGAACGAAGAATATTGATTGTTTCTTTCTTATGTTTTTTAGGCGCTCCCTTTTTGTGTTGGCCTCTTTGATAGTGTCCTCATTGGTCTTTTTAGCTGTCCAGGGAACTTTCAACATTCTTCCGAGAAATCCCATCTCTGTGACCTCTAATCATCTTTTCATTTGTTTGTCTACTGTCCATGATTCGTTACCATAGGTCAGAATTGGTTCTATATAGCACCGATGAACTCTCTTTCTCCCTTCTATTGATATAGATTTGATGCATAAGATATTTTTCATTTTCTGAAATGCTATTTTGGCCTGAATTATTCTGCTTTTTATTTCTGTGGTGCATCTTCTATCTGATGTTATTATTGTGCCAAATATTTGAAGAGTTGCACTTGTTTCAGAGTTCTCCTGTTTATTCTTATGCTGCATGCTGGTGATGATTGTTTCTTTGATATGACCATTACTTATGTTTTCTTACTATTCAGACTGAGACCTTTCTTGTTGCTTTCTTTTACTATTATGTCTATCATTTTTTGTAGTTCATTCTCTGTTTCTGCTATTAAGACTGTGTCATCCGCATATCGCAAATTATTTATGTTGTGACCGTTGACTTTGTAGAGAATATATGCGACAAAATATGATCAATTCAAAATTCAAGTCTTCTAAAAAAAAATCCAAGCAACGGTTTGGGCAAGTGTTTCTTCTACATCTTCTTCTTCTACATCTTCTTCTTCTACATCTTCTTCTTCTACATCTTCTTCTTCTACATCTTCTTCTTCTACATCTTCCTCTTCTACATCTTCTTCTTCTTCTTCTTCTACATCTTCTTCTTCTTCTACATCTTCCTCTTCTACATCTTCTTCCTCTTCTTCTTCTATATCTTCTTCTTCTTCTTTCCTCTTCTTCTTCTTCGATCAGCTATTGTTATGTATACAATAATTTAGACCAGCTTGGGTCACGAACAAGACGGTGCGGTTGAGGTCATCATCGATTCCCTATTGCTTGTCGTGTAGGCTTGTTTCTCTGGGCCATATTTGTATACTTAGGTTGTAGAGAATGCTGCAGTCCATGAGTGCATGCTCAGGAGTTTGTTTGGATGCTCAGCAGATTTAGGTTGTAGAGAATGCTGCAGTCCATGAGTGCATGCTCAGGAGTTTGTTTGGATGCTCAGCAGATTTAGGTTGTAGAGAATGCTGCAGTCCATGAGTGCATGCTCAGGAGTTTGTTTGGATGCTCAGCAGTGGGTAAGTCTCATATCTGTATGATTCTTTCCCAACGTGACTTCCTCATGACCTATCAATGACAATATTGAAAACTGACAACGGTGACGTAAACAACAGATATTGATGACGCTGAAGACACACTCAAGTTACACATTACCTTTAGCCATGGGCATCAACATCAAGAGGCCAACACTGCAACCTCCCGCGCTGTGACCGTCTATCGTCACCCTGGATGGGTCTCCTCCGAAGTAATGGATGTTGTCCTGCACCCACCTTAGAGCCGCTATTTGATCAAGTATCCCATAATTCCCGGTGAAGGAGTCGTCACTTGTTTCAAAGAAACCTGCAGAGATTGTGACCGGGAAAACAAATGATGTAATGACGTCATGATCACACAGTGACGTTATAATTCACTTATTGTGAGCTCATGCAAAGTGTACTATAGTAGTAAGGAAACAGGCAGGCAGGAGTTAACCGTTGTGTGAAGTTTTCAGCTTTGTGAGCAGGTGTAGTTGTGGTGTGACGTCAGCCGAGTACAGTTCGCATAAGACGTCATATTTGTGGAGGCTTTCTGGAATTGTTCTCTCCGTCCGCTGGTCTTGCTACTATAGATAGCTATGGGTTATGTCGCGACGGACAATAATCGAACTTTGAAATAAAATAAATCACACCGGCGCTGATAATGACAATACAAACAAATTGAAGAATTAACAGGGGAAAAATGCAATCAAAAACTGGATGTTTAAGATCAAAGGAAGGAGAACTGTTGATTGAAGAAGAAAACATAAGGGAATGATGGACAGAATACATTAAAGATCTTTATAATGATGAACGAACGGATGTAAATATTAAGGATAATGGAGAAGGACCAGAAATACTCAGAGAAGAAGTGGAAGATGCCTTGCGCAATATGAAAGCAGGCAAAGCTCCAGGACCAGATAATATAACTAAAGAAGAGATTGAAGCCATGGGTGATTTTGGAATAGAAATAATAACAAAAGTACTGAATGATAACTACAACAGCGGATATATACCAGACGACATGCTCAAATCAATATTCATAGCCCTAACAAAGAAATCGGGTGCGATTGAATGCCACGATCATCGCACAATAAGCCTTATGAGTCATATGACTAAGATATTACAAAGAATCATCATGCGAAGAGTGCGAAACAAAATCAGTCAAGAAATTAGCGATGAACAGTGTGGTTTTGTAAGAGATAAAGGAACGAGCAATGCCATTTATATCATAAGATCTTTAGTAGAAAGAGCCATAGAGGTGAAAACAGATCTATACCTATGTTTCATAGATTATACCAAGGCATTTGACAAAGTAAAGCACCAAGAAATAATCAAAATTTTAGAAAGCATAAACGTAGACAGCAAAGATCTAATAATAATAAAGAACATGTACTGGCAACAAACAGCAGCCATAAGAACTGGAAACCAATTGGGAATGTTTCAACAAATAAAACAGGGTGATAGACAAGGTTGTGTGCTATCACCAGATTTGTTTAATATTTATAGTGAGATTATTTTAAGATCCATAAGGGGCATGCGTGGAATAACAATTGGGGTCATAATATAAATAATCTAAGGTATGCTGATGATACAGTCTTAATCACTAAGAGTGAAAATGAGTTACAAGAAATGTTGAACATTATAGTGAAAGAAAGCAAAAATAAAGGACTCAGCCTTAATAGCAAAAAGACAGAGGTAATGGTAACAACAAAGAAAAAGACACCACCTCAGTGCAAAATAAAGACAAATGGAACAATATTAAAATAGGTAAATGAATTCAAATATTTGGGAACTTTGTTAACTTCAGACAGAAGATGTACAAAAGAGGTGAGATGTAGAATGGCTCAGGCAAAAGCAGCTTTCCAAAAATGAGGAAGATACTATGCAATCCATTTTTGACAATAGAAACAAGAAAAAGAGTTCTTAAATGTTACGTAGAGCCATGAAAAATATACTAACATCAAAACAAATAACACCAGGGCTAAAACTAAGAATAGCAAAATGTTACATCTTCTCAATATTCCTGTATGGTGCAGAAACATGGACATTAGGCCAGAAAACAGAACAGAAAATATAGGCCTTTGAAATGTGGATTTATAGAAGTATAGGTAGAATTGGATGGAAAGAAAAGAAAACAAACGAGGAAGTTTTAAAACAACTAAAAATGAAGAAAGAACTACTAAACACAATTAGAATAAATTTTTTAAATTTAAATCTGAGAGTTGTATTTCTATTAAATTTAAATAAATACAAATATATAAATAAATAAAATATTAAATTTATTTTTTTTAATTTAAGACAAATGAAATTTTTTGGTCATGTTAAAAGACACAACAGTCTAATAAAAGTAATATTAGAAGGGAAAATACAAGGTAAAAGAGGCAAAGGCAGACCAAGACTAACATGGACGAGTAACATCAAAAGATGGACAAGTCAGCCTATAGCAATCTGCACCATCAAAGCAAGAGACAGAGTGGAATGGCGCTCCATGGTAGCCAACCTTCGATGCGGAGACGGCACTCAATGATGATGATGATGAGAGCTAGTCTTAACATATGGATGCGAATCACGGACAATAGGACAACAGGCAAGAAAATCACTGGAGTCTGTACAAATGTGGTTTTACAGAAGAATGTTGAGAATACCATGGACAGCTAAGAAAAGTAATGAAGATGTTCTGAGAGAGGTCAAAGCAAAAAGAGAGCTAATTTCCAATATTTGGAAGAAACAATCATCATTTTTTTGGCCATGTAATGAGAATAGAACAACTGGAATATATTGTAACAACTGGGAAAATTGAGGGACGAAGAGATAGAGGGAAACAGAAAAAATAACAGACAGCATAAGAGAATGGCTTGGCAGAAGGTCAACAACAGAAATGATAAATAGCTGTCGTGATCGAAAGTTGTGGAGAGACATGATCACCTGCGCCAGAAGGCCCGGTACTTGATGATGATGAACGTAATAAAAGCAATCACTCAAATGCGCTTGAAGGTCGGCTCTTTCAGCACGTTTGTGAACACTTCACACGGTTATTATTGCACGCGGAAGACCGTTGGTTGTCAAATGGTAATTGCCTACGTCGTTTGTTGCTTTCTGGGTTCATTTGTGATATTTTTCAGAGGAAAATCAATTAATGAACAGATGACCTCCGCTAATTGTGATATAGTTTCCATGTGACGTTCAAAAGATACACTCCATGGACATCTAGAATATGGCAGCAGGACTAGGGGTTGCCCAAAACTTAGATTTTTAAATGTGTGTAAACCCCGACATGAAAACTCTGAACATAAACCCTGCAGCCTGGTAAGACATAGCTGCAGACATTTGGGAAACACACTCTAAAGCTCCATTTCGAACAAGAAGCTGGCAGATTCATGGAAAAAGAGAATTAGCTTTTCTGGGGGCGCTACAAAATACATAGTCACCTATGACTGACGGAGGCTACTACAGTCAACTATGACTGACGGAGGCTACTACAGTCAACTATGACTGAGGGAGGCTACCACATTCAACTATGACTGACGGAGGCTACCACAGTCAACTATGACTGACGGAGGCTGCTACAGTCAACTATGACTGAGGGAGGCTACTACAGTCAACTATGACTGACGGAGGCTACTACAGTCAACTATGACTGACGGAGACTACTACAGTCAACTATGACTGACGGAGGCTACTACAGTCAACTATGACTGACGGAGGCTACAGCATGGCGTCTTTGGAAAGCTGGACTGGAAAGAAATTATTACAGCGTAGGAAATGTTATCTTTCACAAGTAAGTAAATTATGAAAGGATTTCTTGCAAAAATAAAGCTGAGTGCCTCCAGTTTTGCAGCCAGTCGACACTGCACATGGCACATGGCACATGGCACATTGCACAAGTCCAAGTGTCTTCAGATTTGTAGCGACTAGCGACACCGGTAAAATGTTAGTTAAAAAGTCTTCTTTGGATTCAAGTGTAGCGTTCTCGTCTGGCATCTCCCACCTTGACATTCGTGAAGTCTGGTCATGAAGGTGGGGGGGTGTTTAATGAATGAACGAACCGTTAATTGAACGCTATCTATTGATTTGATGCCAGACTCCTCCTGTGCCCATCTATAAATTGAGTATTACTTTGACCGTTAACGTACCTCCTCCATTGCCCCGCCACAACCTCTATTTCCCTTCTATATATTACGCTCGTAATTTCCGTGCCTTGAGGACTCTGTTCTTCTTTACTTCGTTATTTCTCTGACTCCTTCTTAATTTCTTCACAACCGTTTCTATCTCCCTACCGCTCCACAGTGTTCCAACTGCTGCCAATGTCTAGGTCTTCTCTTCCATACATCGTCCGCTCTCCTCGGCTGTCAATGTCTAAGTAAATTTCCTTCTTAATCTCTTCACAACCGTTTCTAACTCCACGTCATACAAATTCCGTCATAGATTCCTATTTCGTCATTTCTTATATTTCGTCATTTCTTATATTTCGTCATTTCTTCTTCAGTATACTTCTGTGCTTAATTTTTTTCTTCCCCATCCTTCATCCCTTAGTGTGCAATTCCCTGTCATACTATTTTCTATGCTATACAATTCGCTCCTAACATTTGCTGGTCGTTGCCACAACTAACGACCATTCACTTCTAGCTATACATTCCCTGCTATAGTCATGGGCATTTTTTTAGCCGTGTTTTCATCCAGCATACGTGAGGGCGTTCAGAATGTCACGAGGTCCATTGCCCTACCGCACTCAACATCAGCCAAACTGGCAAGTCTGTCAGCACGCTCATTAACTCTTACTCCCGTGTGGCCTGGCAGAAACTTTTTAGAACAGACCTTCCCAGAGATCCGAACCACCGCCGTCAAGCACAGCCAGTTGCGATCTTTCTGAGCTACTCACTGAGTCACTAAGGAAACACTAAGGATGACTAGATTTCACCAATACCAAGATGATATAAGACATGTAAAAATACTATGGTCTGATGATGGTTCGCACTAATCAAATTGAGAGTGACGCACTATGCGGCGAAACGTACGAAAAGAGTTAACGAAAAGACAAGCGGTGGGAGGTAGTAAGAATAGAAGTTCAGAAGGGGACCTTGATAGAAAAAGTTTGAGAAACACTGGACCACTCTAGAAGAAGTGTTTGAGTGGGCAGCAAACAGGCAGTGGTTCATCATTAAAGCTTTCACTATCAGTAGGGATGTCATAGAAATGTACCGCCATGTTAAAGTTACGACCGGTAGACTATCAGGCCGGCTTGCAACATATCTATTTATACGTGGGCTTATCTAGAGCTGTGACACTTACGACGGTGCTTTCTGGTTAATGGTGGACTTGTAGGTTGTTAGTTGTAGGTTGTTAGTTGTAGGTTGTTAGTTGTATTGTTCGTTGTAGGTTGTTAGTTGTGTTGTTAGTTGTAGGTTGTTAGTTGTGTTGTTAGTTGTAGGTTGTTAGTTGTGTTGTAGGTTGTCAGTTGTAGGTTGTTTGTTGTAGGTTGTTAGTTGTGTTATAGGTTGTTAGTTGTAGGTTGTTAGTTGTGTTATAGGTTGTTAGTTGTAGGTTGTTAGTTGTGTTATAGGTTGTTAGTTGTAGGTTGTTAGTTGTAGGTTGTTAGTTGTGTTATAGGTTGTTAGTTGTAGGTTGTTAGTTGTATTGTTCGTTGTAGGTTGTTAGTTGTGTTGTTAGTTGTAGGTTGTTAGTTGTGTTGTAGGTTGTCAGTTGTAGGTTGTTAGTTGTGTTGTAGGTTGTTAGTTGTAGGTTGTTAGTTGTGCTGTGGGTTGTTAGTTGTGTTGTATGTTATTAGTTTTGTTGTACGTTGTTAGTTGTGGGTTGTTAGTTGTGTTGTAGGTTGTTAGTTGTGTTGGTGGTTATTAGTTCTGTTGTAGGTTGTTAGTTGTAGATTGTTAGTTCTGTTGAAGGTTGTTAGTTCCCTTGAAGGTTGTTAGTTGTGTTGTAGGTTGTAGGTTGTTAGTTGTGTTGTAGATGGTTAGTTGGTGGTTGTTAGTTGTGTTGCAGGTTGTTAGTTGTAAGTTGTGTTGTAGATGGTTAGTTGGTGGTTGTTAGTTGTGTTGCAGGTTGTTAGTTGTAGGTTGTTAGTTGTGTTGTAGATGGTTAGTTGGTGGTTGTTAGTTGTGTTGTAGGTTTTTAGTTGCAGGTTGTTAGTTGTAGGTTGTTACTTGTGTTGTAGGTTGTTAGTTGTAGGTTGTTAGTTGTAGGTTGTTAGTTATGCTGTATGTTTTTTATTGTGTTATAGGTTGTTAGTTGTAGGTTGTTAGTTGGTGGTTGTTAGTTGTGTTGTAGGTTGTTAGTTGTAGGTTGTTAGTTGTGTTGCAGGTTGTTAGTTGTGTTGCAGGTTGTTAGTTATGCTGTAGGTTTTTAATTGTGTTATAGGTTGTTAGTTCTGTTGTAGGTTGTTAGTTGTAGGTTGTTAGTTGTGTTGTAGGTTGATAGTTATGCTGTAGGTTTTTAATTGTGTTATAGGTTGTTAGTTCTGTTGTAGGTTGTTAGTTGTAGTTTGTTAGTTGTGTTGTAGGTCGTTAGTTATGCTGTAGGTTTTTAATTGTGTTATAGGTTGTTAGTTCTGTTGTAGGTTGTTAGTTGTAGGTTGTTAGTTGTAGGTGTTTAGTTGTGTTGTAGGTTGTTAGTTGGAGGTTCTTTGTTCTGTTACGGGTTGTTAGTTCTGTTGTAAGTTTGTAATTGTGTTGTAGGTTGTTAGTTCTGTTGTAGGTTCTTAGTTCTGTTGCAGATTGTTAGTTGGTTTGTATGTTGTTTTTTCTGTTGCATTTGTGTTGTAGGTTGGTAGTTGTGTTGTAGGTTGGTAGTTGTGTTGTGTTGTAGGTTGTTAGTTATGTTGTAGGTTGTTAGTATTAACCTTATTGTAGTAATTAGGTTAAATACTAAAATAAAAATTTTTAACTCAAATGTTAAGGCGGTCCTATTGTATGGCCGTGAAACATGGAGAACAACAAAATTGACAATCACGAAGATACAGACTTTCATTAATGGATGCTTACGCAGGATAAAAGGATGGAAATGGCAGGACAAAATCACTAACATAGAATTATTTAAATGTACCAGTCAAATACCAGTGGATAAAGAGATACAGCGAAGACGATGGCGCTGGATAGGACACACACTACGGAAGCCAACTAAGAGTATTACACAACAGGCCCTTTTTTGGAATCCCCAGGGGAAAAGACAAAGAGGAAGACCAGGGAATTCTTGGAGAAGACAGATAGAAGCAGAGATGAAGATGATGGGGAAGACATGGAATGATCTTAAAAGAATGGCAAAAAAAAGAACGACTTGGAAAGTGTTTTTTGAAGACCTATGCTCCACTGGGAGCAAAAAAGTTAGAAGTTGTGTTGTAGTTTGTTAGTTGTGTTATAGGTTGTTAGTTATGTTGTAGGTTGTTAGTTGTAGGTTGTTAATTGTAGGTGTTTAGTTGTGTTGCAGGTTGTTAGTTGGAGGTTCTTAGTTCTGTTACAGGTTGTTAGTTCTGTTGTAAGTTTTTTAATGTGTTGTAGGTTGTTAGTTCTGTTGTTGGTTGTTAGTTCTGTTGTAGGTTGTTAGTTCTGTTGTAAGTTTTTAATTGTGTTGTAAGTTTTTAATTGTGTTGTAGGTTGTTTGTTCTGTTGTAGGTTGTTAGTTCTGTTGTAAGTTTTTAATTGTGTTGTAGGTTGTTAGTTTTGTTGTAGGTTGTTAGTTCTGTTGTAGGTTGTTAGTTCTGTTGTAAGTTTTTAATTGTGTTGTAAGTTGTTAGTTCTGTTGTAGGTTGTTAGTTCTGTTGTAGTAGGTTGTTAGTTCTGTTGTAAATTTTTAATTGTATTGTAAGTTTTTAATTGTGTTGTAGGTTGTTAGTTCTGTTGTAGGTTTTTAATTGCGTTGTAGGTTGTTAGTTCTGTTGTAGGTTGTTAGTTCTGTTGTAGCTTGTTAGTTCTGTTGTAGGTTGTTAGTTCTGTTGTAAGTTTTTAATTGTGTTGTAGGTTGTTAGTTCTATTGTAAGTTTTTAATTCTGTTGTAGGTTGTTAGTTCTGTTGTAGGTTTTTAGTTCTGTTGTAGGTTGTTAGTTCTGTTGTAAGTTTTTAATTGTGTTGTAGGTTGTTAGTTCTGTTGTAGGTTTTTAGTTCTGTTGTAGGTTGTTAGTTCTGTTGTAGGTTGTTAGTTCTGTTGCAGATTGTTTGTTGGTTTGTATGTTGTTATTTCTGTTGCATTTGTGTTGTAGTTTGGTAGTTGTGCTGTAGGTTGTTAGTTCTGTTGTAGGTTTTTAGTTCTGTTGTAGGTTGTTAGTTCTGTTGTAAGTTTTTAATTGTGTTGTAGGTTGTTAGTTCTGTTGTAGGTTTTTAGTTCTATTGTAGGTTGTTAGTTCTGTTGTAGGTTGTTAGTTCTGTTGTAAGTTTTTAATTGTGTTGTAAGTTTTTAATTGTGTTGTAGGTTGTTAGTTCTGTTGTAGGTTGTTAGTTCTGTTGTAAGTTTTTAATTGTGTTGTAGGTTGTTAGTTCTGTTGTAGGTTGTTAGTTCTGTTGTAGGTTGTTAGTTCTGTTGTAGGTTGTTAGTTCTGTTGTAAGTTTTTAATTGTGTTGTAAGTTTTTAATTGTGTTGTAGCTTGTTAGTTGTGTTGTAGCTTGTTAGTTGTGTTGTAGCTTGTTGGTGTAGATGTATGTTGATATTTGTGCTGGAGGCTATTAGTTGTGCTGTAGGCTGTTGGCTATGTTTTAGTTTGAAGTTGGTTTGTAGGCTGTTAGTTGTGTTGTTAGTTATGTTGTAGATTGTTAGTTATGTTGTTAGTTGCGTTGTTAGTTCTTTTGTAGGTTGTTGGTTGTGTTGTTAGTTATTTTGTATCTTGTTAGTTTTGTTAGTTGCGTTGTTAGTTGTGTTGTAGGTTGTTGGTTGTGTTGTTAGTTGTGTTGTTAGTTGTGTTGTAGGTTGTTAGTGTTGTTAGTTGTGTTGTTGGTTGTGTTGTTAGTTATTTTGTATCTTGTTAGTTTTGTTAGTTGCGTTGTTAGTTGTGTTGTTAGTTGTGTTGTCGGTTGTTAGTTGTGTTGTTAGTTATGTTGTTAGTTAAGTTGTAGCTTGTTAGTGTTGTTAGTTGTGTTGTTAGTTGTGTTGTTAGTTGTGTTACAATTTGTTGGATTTTGAGCTCTGGCTGCCTATACCCCTAAATAGAACTCCATCTGAGGCGAAAGCGCTACTCACTGCAGCGGAGCTGGAAGTTGTCAGCGACCCACAGCTGATAGCTTTCGTCAGGATCAGTGAACCAGAACGATACATCCCTGGTCCACATCTCCGCGGTGCCTCTAGTAACAAACTAACCTGTCTAGTCTGGCCAAGCGAGTAGGGATCTAAGAGGGAAGACAACCCGGTACTCAAAAATGTCAAAATAATGCTGAAGTGGGATGTGTTGGGCCGAATAGCGCAAATATCACTGTTGTACTTCAAACCACAACACAGACACGCCCACTTATTGACCTTTTAAAGGCGGACGATGAAGAGGTGTTCTCCTTTAGTCATCGGGCGATCGCAAGCAAGAACTCCAACAACTAGAACACCCCTAAGCAGAACACCCGACAACTAGAACACCCCTAAGCAGAACCCCAATAACTAGAACACCTCTTAGCAGAACCCCGACAACTAGAACACCCCTAAGCAGAACACCCGACAACTAGAACACCCCTAAGCAGAACACCCGACAACTAGAACACCCCTAAGCAAAACCCCAACAACAAGAACACCCCTAAGCAAAACCCCAACAACTAGAACACCCCAAAGCAGAAACCCCAACAACTAGAACATCCCTTAGCAGAACCCCAAGAAATAGAACATTTCTAAGCAGAACCTCGGGACACCAAAACAAACTCACCTAGCGGCCAAGTCTGTAGTTAAATGTGACCACAATGACGTCATGTGTGGCAAGATGGCTGCCGTCCAACATGGCTCCCATCCCGTAGAGATAGCTGCCTCCATGAATAAATACAATCACAGCGTGACGTCTGTGCGAGACGTCCTCAGTGACGTGACGTTGATAGTGACGATTGCTCTGTAAACAGGAAAGACCAGATGATTAGTTTGGTTTTTTTCTCACTGCCAAATAAATAAGTGAAAAGGATAAGAAAATCATTCTTGGCTGTAAAATCAGGATGCACACCCTTGCTATGTCAGTTTCTCTAAACGCTTGCGAAACATGGATACTTGCAGCACAGCTACATAAGAACATACAAGATGTGCAGATGCCGCCAGAGTTTTGTCATCTCTTATTTAGATCGTATCACATATGTTTTTTCCTCTTCATTTGATCGCAAACTATTATAACAAGCAGTAAGTCATGGTGATCTTCTCACTTTTGTGACAAAAAAAGCGAAACGAAATAGTTTGAGAACGTATCTCGATTATGGTTATGGTCATGGAAGGTACCGGTATCACTGAAAACGAATTAAAATCCATAATTGCTCAACCGCCCGTGCTAGTGGAATCATCCGAATTACTATCTCATCTACAATTACTATCTCATCTCCAATTACTATCTCATTTACAATTACTATCTCATCTACAATTACTATCTCGATCATCAGGCCTAGAAAAGACCGGTTCTGCAAAAAAAAAAAAAAGAGAAAGGAATTGAAAGAAGTGGAAGACAAAGAAAGAGATAAAAAGATAACATCAAAGAAGATAGATAAGAAATGAGAAGATAACATCAAAGAAGATAGATAAGAGATGAGAAGATAACATCAAAGAAATATATAAGAAATGAGAAGATAACGTCAAAGAAGATCGATAAGAGCTGAGAAGATAACATCAAAGATTATAGATAAGAAGATAACATCAAAGATAACAGACAAGAGATAAGAAGATAACATCAAAGATGACAGATAAAAGATGAGAAGATAACATCAAAGATTATAGATAAGAAGATAACATCAAAGATAACAGACAAGAGATAAGAAGATAACATCAAAGATGACAGATAAGAGATGAGAAGATAACATCAGAGATGACAGACAAGAGATAAGAAGATAAGATCAAAGATGACAGATAAGAGATGAGAAGATAAGATCAAAGATGACAGTTAAGAGATGAGAAGATAACATCAAAGATTATAGATAAGAAGATAACATCAAAGATGACAGATACGAGATGAGAAGATAACATCAAAGATGACAGATAAGAGATGAGAAGATAACATCAAAGATTATAGATAAGAAGATAACATCAAAGATGACAGATACGAGATGAGAAGATAACATCAAAGATGACAGATAAGAGATGAGAAGATAACATCAAAGATTATAGATAAGAAGATAACATCAAATATGACAGATAAGAGATGAGTGATACAATGGACATGCTCCGATCTTTTAGAAAGAATGAACTCAAGATACAGATAAATTGAGAAGGTCGACGACGTCTGTCAATAGTGTCCCAATGATGCCAAGGGTTACGAGCAGAGATTGATGAGAAGAAGATGATTATGAGTAAGATGATATGGATGACGATGATGAAGAAGAAGAAGATGATGATGGTAATGATGATGATGATGTGGATGAATAATAATAATAAGATGATGATGATGATGATGATAAAGAAAAGAAGAAGATGGTGATGATGATGATGATGGTTATGATGGTGATGAAGATTATTATTATTATTGTGGTGATGATGATGATGATGGTTATGATGGTGATGAAGATTATTATTATTATTGTGGTGATGATGATGATGATGATGATGATGATGATGATGATGATGATGAGGATGATTACGAAGAAGAAAATGATGATGATGATGATGATGATGATGATGATGATGATGATGATGATGATGATGATGATGATGATGATGATGATGATGGTGATGATGATGGTTACGAAGAAGAAAATGAAGATGATGATGATGATGATGATGATGATGATGATGATGATGATGATGATATGTATGGATAGGTTAAGTGGTAAAAATCAGAATAAGTAGGTTTTCTGTCTAGAATCAGAAGAATTAGATCATGTACTGAGAGTCAGAAGAAGAATTAGATCATGTGCTGAGAGTCAGAAGAAGAATTAGATCATGTACTGAGAGTCAGAAGAAGAATTAGATCATGTGCTGAGAGTCAGAAGGAGAATTAGATCATGTACTGAGAGTCAGAAGAAGAATTAGATCATGTACTGAGAGTCAGAAGAAGAATTAGATCATGTGCTGAGAGTCAGAAGAAGAATTAGATCATGTACTGAGAGTCAGAAGAAGAATTAGATCATGTACTGAGAGTCAGAAGAAGAATTAGATCATGTACTGAGAGTCAGAAGAAGAATTAGATCATGTACTGAGAGTCAGAAGAGGAATTAGATCATGTACTGAGAGTCAGAAGAGGAATTAGATCATGTACTGAGAGTCAGAAGAACTAGTTCCCGCAGTTTAATCCAGAGACAAGGTGAAAGGGAAATTGACCAAGATAAACCTGGTGGATAACAGTGAAATAAATAGTGTGAACCAGACATGAGGCACTCAGTAAAAGATCAAGAACCGCACTCAATGGAGATCTTTATTGTGGCTCTACAAGGTGAAACAAGACTCTGTTGTGTCTACAAGGTGAAACAAGACTTTGTTGTGGCTCTACAAGGTGAAACAAGACTTTGTTGTGGCTCTACAAGGTGAAACAAGACTTTGTTGTGGCTCTA
This sequence comes from Megaustenia siamemsis, assembly GCA_032433765.1. NCBI lineage: Eukaryota > Metazoa > Mollusca > Gastropoda > Stylommatophora > Ariophantidae > Megaustenia > Megaustenia siamemsis. Next base: position 11,056,126 of record JAVIAB010000139.1, on the reverse strand, counting down.
CAAGGTGAAACAAGACTTTGTTGTGGCTCTACAAGGTGAAACAAGACTTTGTTGTGGCTCTACAAGGTGAAACAAGACTCTGTTGTGACTCTACAAGGTGAAACAAGACTTTGTCGGCCATTGAGCTTTCTGCGGTTTGTCGTTAAATAACAGACAATGAGAGAAGAAGTGGATGTTCGGTGAAACTGTTCATGTCTTCTTCTCCTTTCCTTCCTTATTTGCCTTTCAGCGTCGAGGGGAGATATAATTTGCGGTCTTTTGCTCTTCTGTTCGCCTCTGCTACTGTTATGTTTCCTAGTGCTTCTAATATTCCATCGATCCATCTTTTTCGTGGTCGACCCTTGGGTCTGGTATTCTCGCAAAGTTTATTGAGGGCTCGTTGTGTTGTGTTTTGATCTTTCTGCCGTGTCACGCGGTCAAACCATTTCATCTGTTGTTTCTTTATATATTGGGGGGGGGGGGGTTTGCTTGCTTTTTCTCAGTTCTTCATTCGTGATCTTATCTCTCAGACTGTTTCCTGTCATCCATCTGACACATTTCATCTCAGTAGAGGTTATTTATCTTATTTTTCTTGCATCTAGGGTCCAGGACTGGCATTGGCAGCACAATGTTAGGATGAAGATCGCATTGTAGAATACCCGTTTTGTCTCTAGAGTTATTTCCTTGTTGGACAATAGTGGTGATAACTGTCCAATGATTTGACAAGCTTTGATGCATCTTGAGTCTATCTCTGCTGTTTGTTAATTATTGTTTGTCACTAAACTTCCTAGGTGTTTGAATTCCTCTACTTGTTTTAGTTTCCTGCCTTCTATAGTTATGTTGATGTTCTGTTTATTTTTGGCGAAATGCATGACTTCTATTTTGTTGATGCTGATTTTTATTTTCATGTTGTACTTTGTGCCTGCACTGTTGAGTCTATTTAGCACAGGCACAAATGTTTTGCATGCCAAAAATGAGAAAAGACGTAAATGGTTTGATGGAACAGTTTCTGTCTTGCATGCCCAAAATGAGAGAAAAAGTGAATGACTGAGGTCATTTGTTGTGTGTTTTGCATGTCCAAAATGAGAGAAAAAGTGAATGACTGAGGTCATTTGTTGTGTGTCTTGCATGTCCAAAATGAGAGGAGTGAATGTTTGATGGAGCAGTTCATGTCGTGCATACTCAGAATGTAGCTAATCAAGGAAGGAATCACAACTGTAGATAGGAGCTCGTGCTCTGTGCTGAGATCCGCTCAGCAAACAGGCTACAAGTTGGAGACCTTTAGAGTATATTGGTGGTAGTTATTTATGCAAGAACAAGTTTATCAAGTTTTGGAGGCTGGGTAGACTAGAGGTATGACGTCGGTTCACCACAAGAAGGACCCGGGTTCCAAGCCTTCTAGAAACGGTAGAATTTTGTCAGAAATAATAAAAATAAATCCCTGGTTTCTTTATGGCATTACCCTCCCATGATCTCTTGGGTAGTCAGATCCAATATCTAGCCCTCTCGGATAACGGCAATAAATGGGAGGTCTCATGTGCTCTGGTGCACGTTAAAGAACAATTGGCAGTTTAGTTCGAAAAGAGTAGGCCATAAGTACCGCTACCCGGGAAACTGTCAGTAAAAAACCTACACTCACCGTGCTACGGAGTTCGTGCATGTGGGTCAGGATTCTCCTCTGACTTTTTCGAGATTCTCGAGGGGGATATCGGAGCACCTATGGGTTGGTTCGGTGTGCAGTGATGATAATCCTAACAACAAACAAGTTTATCAAATAAGAATAAAGGCAGGCGAGCCAAGGTAATAATTGATGTCAATAAAAACTATCATTAGGAGTGACTGTTCTATAGACAAGTCTCCAGTATTACGTTTAGTCGATTTCGTCGCCATGTATAGCAACCGTTGTCTGTGAGTCACATCAAGGGTAAATAACTCTCAAGACTTTTCACCACAAAATTAAATATTAGATTATGGCCCTTGACTTTTGTTTCATGAGTTTAATAAAGGTAAATCAAATAGAAGAATTGTAATACCTAGGATGTCTAGTGACAAACGACAATTCACAAACAGCAGAGACAGACTCAACGTGAAACAAAACTTGTCAAATCATTGGACAGCTATTACCAATATTGTCCAACAAGAAAATACCTCTAGAGGCAAAACTGGCACTGTACAATACAATCTTCAATCAAATATTGTGTGTAAACACAACACAGCGAGACTTCAATAAACGTTGCGAGAACACCTGTAATTGTGTGAGCGATTCGAAAGAATAAAACAAGAAACAACAAGAGTGAAAAAGATCAACAAGCTAACGATTTCGGATTCGTTAACCGGACTCAGGAACAATTAGACGTCACTCGCTGTAATACTTTTGTGGAGATCGAGCGGAAAGGACAGTGAGAACGGCGAATCCATGTATGTCGGCACACTTTGACAGAGAAGTCGAAGAATATTTTGTGATGACTAGCATAAGACTAGCATAAGACTAGCATAAGACTAGCATAAGACTAGCATAAAACTAGCATAAGACTAGCATAAGACTAGCATAAAACTAGCATAAGACTAGCATAAAACTAGCATAAGACTAGCATAAAACTAGCATAAGACTAGCATAAAACTAGCATATGACTAGCATAAAACTAGCATAAAACTAGCATAAGACTAGCATAAAACTAGCATAAGACTAGCATAAGACTAGCATAAAACTAGCATAAAACTAGCATAAGACTAGCATAAAACTAGCATAAGACTAGCATAAGACTAGCATAAGACTAGCATAAGACTAGCATAAGACTAGCATAAAACTAGCATAAGACTAGCATAAGACTAGCATAAGACTAGCATAAGACTAGCATAAAACTAGCATAAGACTAGCATAAAACTAGCATAAGACTAGCATAAAACTAGCATAAGACTAGCATAAAACTAGCATATGACTAGCATAAAACTAGCATAAAACTAGCATAAGACTAGCATAAAACTAGCATAAGACTAGCATAAGACTAGCATAAAACTAGCATAAAACTAGCATAAGACTAGCATAAAACTAGCATAAGACTAGCATAAGACTAGCATAAGACTAGCATAAGACTAGCATAAGACTAGCATAAGAGTAGCATAAGACTAGCATAAGACTAGCATAAGACTAGCATAAGACTAGCATAAGACTAGCATAAGAAGTTAGCGTAACCAACTTCTAATTCCAACGACTAATTCCGCGGTCGACGGATAGAGACGGAAGGTTGTGCTAGGATTCTATGACGAAAGGTATGAAACGTAACTAACAGAGAGAAGCGTCGGTCTCAGGGAAACAGGCTCGTTGAAGTTAAGAGCGAACGAACGGAAAGTTGCAAGAGCCGAAGACATTCTCTGATGTTCATCGATGGTAGACATGGAGTTCTCTCTGATGTGCAGCGACAGTGAGAGATCGAAATATTTCTGAGAGAGAACATGCGTCTGTTAATGAGATTAATAGCAGCTTTCTCTTGCTGGTTGCTAAGTAATAAGTGTGATTGACATATGCTGTCAAAACTTCTCATTATATGATAAGTGATTGACAAGCAGTCAGTAAAGTGGGAAGATAGTCCTAGAATTGAAAGGCGGAGTTCCAGCGACTGACCATGACATTTACTCAGGATGCCCAAGAAAATAGGCGGAGCCTAAGTGGCAACAAAAACACAAGGTGGGAACTGTTTCGGGCACTTTGACTTTTATTTTGGACACACACCTGCGAAGATGTAGAGTTGAGATTGATTTAGGAACCTGCCTCAAGGCAGAGGAGGTAAATAGTTAGATATGACGTTTTAAAAGTTATCAACAGTCTTGTAGAGACCTTAGAATGAAACAGAAGTTAGAGAATTCCTGAACCAGTTATTATATTTATCAGAACGAGAGATCATTCTAGAGATTATACCATTCTCCTACAGATAGAAATGTAGAGATTGAGCCATGGAGTTACAGAATGAGGTTCAATTATAACAGAACTAATGAGATGGTCAAGGAAGCTTTACATACAATCACTAGTAACATATAAACCAAGATCGCAGAGAGGTTAGGTAACGCACCGCGAATAGTGTAGAATAGAAATGTATTGCTAACTGTGTATGGAGAGCGTTGTCGAGTTATAAAGAAAGATAAAATAAAGACTGATGTCATCTTGTTACAACGATTGCTAGTTGTCATTTCTATTGGATGTGCTAATGTAGTTTATAAACAAGAAGAAATATAGAACACTGTAACACACCAGACCTGAATGTCGACCACGAAATAGATGAAATGACGGAATATTAGAAACACTGGAAACATAACAGCAGCAGATGCCAACAGAATAGCAAAATACATCAAATTATATCTCCCTCCACGCTGAAAGGCAAATGAGGAACGATACAAGAAGAAGAAGAATAGACGTAAAAAGTTTTAGTTTTTTTTTTAAATAGAAAAAAATAACTAGAAATATAATCTCAAAATCAAAGTTGCAGTGAGAAAATAAAAGACAAACAGAGATCACCTAAACATGATGCACATTTTCATGAGATCTTGAAGTGTTGTGAACCGATTGCGACTGACAATATAAATGTGATCAGTGAACAATATGGGGTTTGCCTTGACCGGACATAACCATTTTTGTGTCCACTAATCTTGAGTTGCGCTAAACCAGCCAGTTGCGCATGCGTGTGGTGATGCCCGGTGGGGGCGAAGCTCTGTGATCCATGTAACTTTTAATTAGGAACATTTTGACCATCAAACTCCCCCCCCCCCCTTTCCACCCCTTCCACCTAGCGAGGTACCAAGTGTATCAAGACGTTAAACCATACCCATCGACAGATTTACTAAAGCCCGCGGACAGAAAATAAAACCGGAACACCCTCCAATTAGCGTAACGCTATCAGCTCTAGGAGCTATAGACGGTTGACGTCACTCTACCCACAACCGTCACTGCTCGCAAAGCGGAAAACGTCACGCAAGTTGGATGTTTTCCGATGTTATTTTCTGCCCACGAAACATGTAAATCTACATATTATTATGATTTGGCGTGTCTTCGTTTTCCTGTATCATTGCTTTCTACTCATCTAATTGTAAACCCGCCCTCGTCTACTATGTCGGAGTTTCAAGCCCCCCGCCCCCATCCACCAGCACTCAAGCCCATTCACACACATATTCTTCACTCCATTTCTTAGACTATCCGGAATCGTCGACCCAAACATGGCGAATGATGGTGAAGCCTATCAAATGAGGTTTAACATAAAGTCATCAGGCATTTTATATGGAAAAGGGGGGGGGGGGTAATCTAGAAGTACGGCGTCGGCCACAGGACAGGGAAAACCTGGGTTCAAAGGTCACCAGAAGCGGGGGTGAGTTTTTTTTCAAAAATAGGAGAAAATTAATCCGCGGTTTCTCCATGACGTTACCCTCCACTGATCTCTTAGTCGTGAGTGTCTAGACGTCTCAGATAACGGCAATAAACATTAGGCCCGTGTGCTCTCGCGCATGTTAAAGATCCATCGACAGTTAAAATCGAAAAGAATGGGATATAAATATGGCCGTTGCCCGGGCAAAGTTGTCAGCAGAACCTACCCACACCGTGGACCCCAGACCGTACTACAGAGTTCGTGCACGTGGGCCAGGATTCACCTCGGTGGTTCTCGAGATTCTGGAGGGGGATATCGGAGCATCTATGGATTCGTTGGATGTACACTGATGATGATCCTAATACCAAACAAACAAAATATAAATATGTCAACATCATCATCATCAAGCACCGGGCCTGCTGACGTAGGTGATCACGTCTCTCCACAACTTTCGATCTCGACAGTTATTTATCATTTCTGTTGTTGACCTTCTGCCAAGCCATTCTCTTAAGCTGTCTGGTATTTTTTTCTCTTTGCTTTCCTCTATCTCTTCGTCCCTCAATTTTCCCAGTTGTTACAATATATTCCAGCTGTTCTCTTCTCATTACATGGCCAAAAAATGACTATTGTTTCTTCCTAATATTGGAAATTTCTCTTTTTGCTTTGGCCTCTTTCAGAACGTTTTCATTACTCTTCTTAGCTGTCTATGGTATTCTCAACATTCTTCTGTAAAACCACATTTCTACAGCCTCCAGTGAATTTCTTGTCTGTTGTCCTATTGTCCATGATTCACATCCATATGTTAAGACTGACTCTACTTAACATTTAAGAGCTCTTTATCTCTACATATAAATATGTTTGATGTATATAAAGCGCTCCAATATAACCTAAAAGAATCAGTGTGAGTGTCCTACCAGAAGTGGGCAAAAAAACTTAGGACACAAATCACACAACGCCATCGTTAGTTCTGTACCAGAACAATATTTGTGTACAGTATACACACGTACATGAAGAAATGCGGACTTGAGAATCGTTGAGAGTTGCTTATGTTACACTTCACAAAGCAACCATGGCCAGAATAAAGCAAAATATTGCTTAAATGTATGCCTGGAAGCGATTGCCGTTAGAGCGGTGAATCTATGACTTCACATCTGGTCCCAGGCTGAACTTATCACCACAGACTGTGTCTGTTTTAATGTCAGTTCTCCGTCTTTAACTGCAACCAGGACATGGGAGTGCGCTGTATTAAATGCTGACATTACTCCAGATATCGTGGACACCTGAAACATCTTCAAAGCACTCAACTTCCAGGTGTTTCCGATCTCCTCCTTCGGTTTACGAATACTTTCAAGTCACGAATGTCAGTCAAGATGTGTCAGAGTGGAGATAACGGGCATAGTTTGTTGCGTTCTTGACTTAGCGCTTGAGATTAACCATCTAGACCTGCGGAATGTCACGATGTTGTAACAGACGATGTTCAAATACATAAATCTGCGTTACTCTCACTGTCTCATCTATGTTGCTTTTGATTATTGATGGCTGATAATGATGGCTGATAATGATGGCTGATAATGATGGCTGATAATGAGGAGAAAACGAGTAAATATGCCGGTATGTTAGTTTTAATTCAGCTATTCATCGACAAGAATCTGCATCTGTTGATAATTGATATGTGTACATTTTTTTCTTAATTGATATGTGTACATTTTTTTCTTAATTGATATATGTACATTTTTTGATAATTTATATATGTACAATTTTTTATAATTGATATATGTAATTTTTTTTATAATTGATATATTGTCATTTTTTGATAATTCAAATATATAGATTGTGTTTCATAATAGATATGTACATTTTTTGCATAATTGATATATGTACATTTTTTTCATAATTGATATATGTACATTTTTTTTCATAATTGATATATGTACATTTTTTTCATAACTGATTTAAATAAACATTCGCTGATAAATTAAAAACTATCTTTACGGGTGTCTGCCGGCGGAACATATGTCATATGGGATATTTGCTAATAAATGATTTATGTAAACATTCGGTTGATAATTAAATTCAATAAACATATGTTAATTGATAACAGTAAACATTTGTTAATATTTGGTATAGGTAAACAATTTTTGGTAAATAAACAAGTTTCACTAAAACAAAGTCAAACTAAAGACACTAGGATCAAGGAAGTGTCAAGTGACGTCAGCTAATCACTTTCTGATTGTTAAAGTCGTCACCATCACTGTGTCAGTGTGAACTTTGTACTGAACGGGGTCAGGGGTAATGCCAACATGCCAGTCATCAAAGATATAGAATACAACAATGAAACAATTATTGGACTTGACTGTACAACAATGGAACAATTATTGGACTTGACTATACAACAATGGAACAATTATTGGACTTGACTATACAACAATGGAACAATTATTGGACTTGACTGTACAACAATGAAACAATTATTGGACTTGACTTTACAACAATGGAACAATTATTGGACTTGACTGTACAACAATGAAACAATTATTGGACTTGACTATACAACAATGGAACAATTATTGGACTTGACTTTACAACAATGAAACAATTATTGGACTTGACTTTACAACAATGGAACAATTATTGGACTTGACTGTACAACAATGGAACAATTATTGGACTTGACTATACAACAATGGAACAATTATTGGACTTGACTATACAACAATGGAACAATTATTGGACTTGACTATACAACAACGGAACAATTATTGGACTTGACTGTACAACAATGGAACAATTATTGGACTTGACTTTACAACAATGGAAAAATTATGGGATAGGAGTGTACAACAGTGGAGTGCTTATTTGGGGTGAATCTGTGTACTCCGTGGTGTGTCCCTCTCTCTCTGCGATCAGGACTCAATCAGAGTAGGATTCCAGACTCTCTCATGAATTCAGCTGTCTGTTTAAGCGAATCGATTGCCCCATATAGTTTCTCTTCCAGGGAGGTGGGGGTGGACCACATTGCTCTTCTCAGGTCTGTGTACTGGGGGAAATCTTAAAGAACATGTTTTGTAGTCATATTGTCCAGTGTACAGTGGCATAGGCTGGTTGTACCTATTTTGAGCTTGGTGAACATGTGATTTCTCATTCTATTGTGGTCAGTGCGTAGGCGAAGTATGATGACTTGATCCCTCCTTGATAGTTGATGGTGTCCGTCACTCTTGTTTTGCTTTGGGTGTTCTCGTTTCCATTTTTCATGGAACTGACCCTTGAGGATGGATTTGGCTTCATCATAATTGAGCGAATGGTTCTCTTGTGGTAATCTCCCTCCCTCTTTAGCTAATTTGTCTGCGCGTTCGTTCCCGTGTATATTACAGTGTGGGGGCCTCGGTAGCCTAGTTGGGAAAACCACCCGACTAGACTACCGACGTTCGGACAACCCGTGTTCGATTCCCGCTGGGAGCAGCGTGAATTGTACTCGTGGTTGGAAATTTAAAAAAAAAATTACCCCCACGGTCGACCCAGCCGTTGGCAGAAATGGGTACCAGGGTATTATCCTGGGAAGGTGAGGAATGTCGCTTCGCATCTGAGTTTCGATGCTTGAGGCTACACTATACAGAAATATCCGAACATTTCTGGATAGGCGGCCGAGCACATATGGGTGTAAACTCGCGTGCTAAGACGCCGGTTCATGTCTCGTACTTTACCTTTACCTTTATTACAGTGTGAAGGTATCCACTGAATGACTACTCTCTGGAAGTTATTGCATAGTTGGTCCAGGGTTGTTCTCAAGTCATCTAGTTCATTGTTCTTGTGGCTTTTTAGAGCTGATAATACTGACAGTGCATCAGTCAGAATCACCAATTTATTGTGCATGTTATTTTTGTGTTGAGTAACCAGTGTTGCAGCATCTCTGATGGCCTCAGTTTCTGCTTTAAAATTGTTTGAGAATTTTCCAGTAGCTATTGACTTGGTGATCTCGTCCTGGTTATTCAGCGTCAAGAACACACTTCCCCCTCCATTTCTGGTGGCATTTGTAGCAGAGCCATCTGTGTATATGTGGGACCAAGAGTCATGTGGGTAGGTATCGTGTATGTGTTTTTCTGCTACGTGTTTTCTTTCTGTGTCTGATTGGGTGCCTTTTTTCATGATTCCTGTTATATTTTCCTTAAGTTCTGGTATTTTATGCTTTCCATGAGGAGACATATCAGATGGGCCCAAGGGTTTCGATATTGTTTGGGAAAGTACTGGGTCTCCAGTAGTTAGTTCATTGGCAATTGCAGCGAAGTTGCTCCTCTTTAGTCGTACAATTCCGGAACCAGTTATTCTTTGGCGCATGGAGTGGCTAAGGAGTCTTCTATATTTCTCCGCTTTTTGTAATACTTTAGTGACCCGTCTGTCGTTTAAGGGTTGTAAACCTGTTACTGTTTCTAGAGTCTTGATAGGTGTAGATTTCATAGCACCAGTGATGATACGGGCAGCATGGTTCTGTGTTCTGTTAATTTTGCTAAGGTGTGATTTGGAAGCCATAGCCCAGGCTGTGACTCCATGCTCTAGAACTGGTCTGACTCTTCCTACGTATAGTTTTTTTCAAAATATTGCTGTCTGCCTCCCAGTCCGTTCCTGCCAATTTCTTCATAATATTTGTTCGTTTTCTGGCTTTCATCCTTGCTCTGTCTATTTGATTTTTCCAAGTCATTCTGCGATTCATGGTGACACCAAGATATGTTGGGTTTTGGTCAATAGGGAGTGTATGGTCTTTTATCTTCAAGTTTGCAGAGAGTGTGTTTCTTGATTGGCTGAAAATTATATATGTAGTTTTTTTTTCGTTGATTGGTAAGAAACAGGTGTTCGTCCATTTTTCAAGTTCACCTAGGGCATCTTGCATCCTGGGTCCAGCCACCGACATACTTTCCTCGCGAGCCCATAACGCCAGATCATCTGCGTATATTGCTGAGTGTATTCTGGGTGGAATGTCCATTACGATGTCATTTATGAAAATTAAAAAGAGTTTTGGGGACAAGACTCCGCCTTGTGGGACACCTTGTTCGATAGAGACCTTCTTACTTAGTTGACCTTGAACTTGTACTCTGGCCGTTCTATCCTGAAGGTATTGAGAGACCCAATTGAATAAACGACCCTGGATGCCAAGTCTAAAAAGCTTGTTCTTTAAACCCTCTCGCCAAACCCTATCAAAAGCCTTCTCCATGTCGACCGACACTGCCAGTGTGTGTTTCTTTTCTTGTAGAGCATCCTCTATTTCCTGTGCAATGTAGGTGACCAGGTCTTCAGTTGATCTGTGCTGACGGAAGCCACTTTGTTGTGGTACGATTTGTTGTTTTGTCTCCAAATGCCACATAAGTCTTCTGTTAACCAGCCTTTCCATGAGTTTACTCAGGCAGCTCAGTAAGCTAATTGGTCTATAGCTACTTGGGTCTAGTGGGTCTTTTCCACGCTTGAGGATGGGCACCATAATAGCTTCTTTCCAGATTGCCGGCACATAACCTCTCTTCCAGCTAGCATTTATTATCCTTAGAAGCTGGCTCTTGGCTTTCTGTTCCAGATTTAGGAGCATTTCGTTGGTGGTTCCATCTTTACCAGGGGAACTTTTGAGCTTCAATCCTTTGAGGGCAACATCTAATTCAGTTGGGGTAAAGATGGTCGTCTGATGCTCTTCTGGTGCTGAAGGCATGTGTTTTGCATCTTGGTTTTCCCGTCTTGCAGCTTTCTGTTTCTCTATTGGAATGTTTATTCTACTAATGTTTTTGTAAGTCTCTATCAGTAGATTTGCTGCCCTTTTGACTGTGAGGATGTTCTGATTGTGTCTATGTTTCCATAGTTCATGACAATTTTTGTCTAGATTAAGGCTCTCTGTTTTGTCTATCCAGCTCTGTCTTGCTGATATCATGACCTCGCGTCTGTATTTGGCCGAGGCTGCTTTGTAGGCAATGTTGCTCTCTGTGCTGTGTGATGTTTCAGCTTTCCCTGGCAGAGTCTAGCTCCTCTTCTAGTCTTTGTATTTCCTTGCTCCAGTATGGCTTGTAGTTTCTTCTTGCTTCTCTAGGAATGGATTCTTTAGCAGCTCTCAGGATTCCATTTGTTAACCGCTCTATCATATTATTGACCTTCTTTTCGTGGGTGTTGATAGGCGCAGTGTATGCATCAGTGAGCCTGGCAAACTTTGCCCAATCTGCTCTTTTATAGTTCCAGCGGGGAAGTGGTATTTGCAACTCCTGTTTGTGAGCAAGATCCACTGAAAGTTTGACTGGTCTATGATCACTATCTCCAAGTTGGTTCAGTACTTTTCTGGTTATTTTTATAGATATGTCTCCAGTTGCAAATGCTAGGTCGGGAGTGGAAGTTATTTTCCATCTTCTTGAGTAGAAGGTTGGGGGGTCCTCCCTAGAGTTTATGAGGAATAGGTTGTTGTCTATTTCCCATTCTTCCACTTCTTCACCTCGAACATTGGGCTCCTTATATCCCCATCTTTCAGAGTGGCTGTTAAAGTCTCCTACTACCAGACACTTTGATGGTGTTATTTCCATTGACTCCATCTTCAGAAATTTGTCATTTGGACAGTATATGTTAAATATCCTTATACTAGCAGAGTTAAAGTATAGGTCTGTACTAATGATCTCTGCCTCTCCGTCTGTGACTACATCTATCAGTTTTGCTGGGATGGAATTTTTAATAAGTATAAGAATTCCACCCTTGTGACCTTCCCTGTCTTGTCTAAATGTTTGGTAGCCCCTGATCATAAATCTGTGCTGAGGATTAAGATGAGTTTCCTGGATGCAGGCAACGTCTATCTCCTCCTCTGCTATAGCTCTTTCTTGAAGCTTTCCGGTCAGCGGTAGTTTCTATCATAATCAGAGTCTGTTAGAACCAGTCTGATTGATTACTTGTTAAAACGTTGCACTGTGTTCTGCGCCAGTGGCCCAGTACATCCGATTTCAGCCAGCATTTTATTCAGGTTTGCTTTCCTTAGCCTTTGATTGTCCGCAAGGCAGCAGATTGTCTTTTCTGTAGGGGGATTCTGCCCTTAGATGGTCGGCCCTCCCAGGCTTACGAGCACCATCTGCCCAAGCTTGATGTAGTAATTAGTTAATCAGAGCTTTCGCAAAGAAGGCCAAAGAAGGTGTTGATCTCCTCCTGCGTTAGTGGACGCATGGTTGTTTACTAATTTAGTTCATTTAAGGTCACAACTTGTCTGGTGAAACAATCGGTTACAACTTGTTTGATGAAACAATCGGCTACAGATTGTCTGGTGAAACAATCGGTTACAAATTGTCGGTGAAACAATCGGTTACAAATTGTCTGGTGAAACAATCGGTTACAAATTGTCTGGTGAAACAATCGGTTACAAATTGTCTTGTGAAACAATCGGTTACAAATTGTCTTGTGAAACAATCGGTTACAAATTGTCTTGTGAAACAATCGGTTACAAATTGTCTGATGAAACAATCGGTTACAAATTGTCTGGTGGAACAATCGGTTACAAATTGTCTGATGAAACAATCGGTTACAAATTGTCTGATGAAACAATCGGTTACAAATTGTCTTGTGAAACAATCGGTTACAAATTGTCTTGTGAAACAATCGGTTACAAATTGTCTGATGAAACAATCGGTTACAAATTGTCTGGTGGAACAATCGGTTACAACTTGTCTGGTGAAACAATCGGTTACAACTTGTCTGGTGAAACAATCGGTTACAAATTGTCTTGTGAAACAATCGGTTACAACTTGTCTGGTGAAACAACGGTTACAACTTGTCTGGTGAAACAATCGGATACAACTTGTCTGGTGAAACAATCGGTTACAAATTGTCTGATGAAACAATCGGTTACAACTTGTCTGGTGAAACAATCGGTTACAAATTGTCTGATGAAACAATCGGTTACAACTTGTCTGGTGAAACAATCGGTTACAACTTGTCTGGTGAAACAATCGGTTACAACTTGTCTGGTGAAACAATCGGTTACAAATTGTCTGATGAAACAATCGGTTACAAATTGTCTGGTGAAACAATCGGTTACAAATTGTCTGGTGGAACAATCGGTTACAACTAGTCTGGTGAAACATTGTGCTAGTAAAAGCTAAACTATAACGGCCGCCGTTGAGAATGAACGAAATTCTGCAAATTTAGATCTTGGCCGTTGGGCTTTGTTCAAACTTAAACAAGCGTCCCTCATGGTGCGTCCATCTTCATGGTGTGTCCGATGTTATATATCCATTGATGTCGCCATTTAAAAGGAATATTGCTGAAAGGTGTCACTGGATTAACTTCAACAATAATAATTGTTACAAAAATGTTACAGGAGATTACTTAAATAATAGTGTCATGTTATCATCATCATGTACCATGACTGCAGGCGCAGGTGATAATCTCTCCACAACTGTGTGTCTCTTCCGTTGTTTGTCTATTGTGCTGTTAACTTTCTAGTGCGACATTCTCTTAAGCGGAGGATTTCTTTTCTATCTTCCATATATCTCTCCTTCTTTCCTCGTGTTTTTTTTTCTGCTGTCAAAAACTATTCAGCTGTTCTGTTCCTTTCCTTCTTCTTTCTTTCAACTTCATGTGGAGCATAGGATTTCAACGTATGAGTAAACAGAATAGCGAAATTTACGAGTAAACAGAATAACGCAACCTATGAGCAAACAGAATAACGTAGCTTATGAGTAAACATAATAGTGTAACCTATGAGTAAACAGAATAGCGCAACCTATGAGTAAACAGAATAGCGTAAACTATGAGTAAACAGAATAACGTAACCCATAAGTAAACAGAATAACGTAACCTATGAGTAAACAGAATAGCGCAACCTATGAGTAAACAGAATAGCGTAAACTATGAGTAAACAGAATAGCGCAACCTATGAGTAAACAGAATAGCGTAAACTATGAGTAAACAGAATAACGTAACCTATGAGTAAACAGAATAACACAACATATGGATAAACAGAATAGCGTAACTTATGAGTAAACAGAATAACACAACAAATGAGTAAACAGAATAACGCAACATATGAATAAACAGAATAACGCAACATATGGATAAACAGAATAAGACAGTTAATGAATAAACAGAAATGAGTATTAACCTGAAGTAAAACGTTATATTAAATGACTCATCATCATCATGTACCATACCGGTTGGCGTAGGCGATCATGTCCCTCCACAATCTTCTATCTACAGTGCATCGTATCAGTTCTGTTGTTGGCTGTTTTCCAAGCCATGACACCAAGCTATCCAGTATTTTCTCTCTTTGTCATCCATGATCTCTCTTTCCTTTTATTTTTCCAGTTGTAACCAAGTATTCCAACTTTCCTCTTCTCATGATATGCTTGAAAAATGTTGATTGCTTCTTTCTGATGTTTTTTAGGAGCTGCCTTTTTGTGTTGGCCTCTTTGAGAACTTCCTCATTGGTCATTTTAGCTCTCCAGGGAACTTTCAACATTCTTCTGAGAAATCCCATCTCTGTGGCCTCTAATCGTCTTTTCATTTGTTTGTCTACTGTCCATGATTCGCTTCCATAGGTCAGAGTTGGTTCTATATAGCACTGATGAACTCTCTTTATTAAATGACTGCATGATTGAAATATTGTAATTGTTATTCAATAAAATAAGTTAAATTGTTACTATAAAAAAGTATACACCCATTGGAATACAAATAAAAATGTATACTACACCTATTGAAGGAATACAAAAAAAAAGTATACTACACCTATTGAAGGATTGCAAATAAAAATGTATACTACACCTATTGAAGGAATACAAAAAAAAGTATACTACACCTATTGAAGGATTACAAATAAAAATGTATACTACACCTATTGGAGGATTACAAATAAATGTCATTCCTATTACTTTGAAATCCACTACTTTATATTGCTACCTAAATTGAATATACTACTTGATATTTTTGTCCAGATTTGAATTGTTATCCACTGACTGCTCTAATATATAACGCACAAGCTCTCTTAATAACAGCCCCTGAATCGTGGGTACACCCAGGGTGGAAAACCAAACAGAGAGCGCACCAGAAAGTAGCAAGTCAGTGCAATGAATGGGAAAGCCATCAGCTCGTCGCTGAAGAGGCAAGGGTAAAGATCTTACCATCTTTGTGAACTGAAAACACTACCCAAAGGAAAATATATCCCAACATGCATGGTCTGAGCCTGGGCAGGCTATCACGTGCGCATGAGCTAGCCTTATTGTTCTTGCACTCCCGCAACTTTAGAGGCGCGCCTGGTAGTGAGGATTTCAGAACCTCTCCTGTTCCGAGAGATTTGCTTTGTTACTATGCACTAACTTAGCTAGACTACTGTTATGTATTGGAAATATATGAGATAAAGATATGACTGCCCACAGAGTTGATCAATTATCTCGGAAACTGTTTGATGAATTTCTGTCATTCTTTTTCATGAAATCTTATTTTTTTCACCGACCTTCAGATTTTATAACATTTAAGTACAAAGGTAGTCTGAATTTTGCACAAATCATTTTTTTGTTTTATAATTTTAGGAAAATATCAAACCGCGTGCTCTAAACATTAGATTTTACTGTAAATTATGTTAGTTTTCAAACAATGCAAGCCAAAGGCGTATATATTGTATTGAATAGTAATATAACCGACCCCTTTAGATTCCTTGCAAAAGTGCATGTACAATAACAGTTACCTTTTTCATAGTGATGAATTTACACTTTAAACTCTTCATGGTTTGAAAAATCAAGTAGTCACTTCACAACAGCTTACAAATTATCACACATACAGGAATATTCATTAATAGTAAATATTTGGTCAAAATACGACCCTGGACCAATTAACAAGAAACCGGAAATGAAATTACCAAAACAAAACCTCAGAGTAGCAGTGTCGTACAAGTTACGAGTGCGTAACGGTGGTAAGATTGTGTGGTGAGCACGTGAAATTTGCCTTTTTAAATGGTGAGTTGATTATAACAAATGCGGGTGTTCTAAAATCCTTAAATTTAGGACAAGCAAGGAAATCATATTTTTATATACCTCAAATAAGAAAAAATCTTTCCTAAATGCATGACAGTAGGGCAAAAAATCAGACTGAAAGTCGGTGAAAAAATAAGATTTCACGAAAAAGAACTACAGAAATTCATCAAACAGTCTCCGAGATAATCAATAAACTCTGTGGGCACGAATTTCTGAACGAACTATAGAACCATCATGCGAAAAGTGCGAAACAAAATCAGTCGAGAAATGAGCGATAAACGGTGTGGTTTTGTTGGAGGTAAAGGTACGAACAATGCCATACACGTCATAAGATCTTTAGTAGAAAGAGCCATAGAGGTGAAAACAGATCTATACCTATGTTTCATAGATTATACCAAGGCATTTGACAAAGTAAAGCACCAAAAACATAGTCCAAATTTTAGAAAGCATAAACGTAGACAGCAAAGATCTAAGAATAATAAAGAACATGTACTGGCAACAAACAGCGGCCATAAGAACTGGAAACCAATTGGGAATGTTTCAACAACAAAAAACAAGGTGTTATACAAGGTTGTGTGCTGTTACCAGATTTGTTAAATATGTATAGTGAGATTATTTTAAGATCTATAAGGGGCATGCCTGGAATAACAATCGGAGGTCATAATATAAATAATCTAAGGTATGCTGATGATACAGTCTCAATCGCTAAGAATAAAAATGAGTACAAGAAATGTTAGATATTATAGTGAAGGAAAGCAAAAACTAAAGGATTTGTTTTCATTGTTTTTATAGCTTTTGCTACTTCAGATTTCAGGATTTTATAGTTGTATGTACATTTTATGTCTGGCTTTTTGTCCCTTTCGTCATGAAATAATTCTGTTATATATTCTTGCCATCTATCTATTATATCTTTGTTGTCTGTTAGCATTCTTCCCTCTTTAAAAACTGAAGGACTCAACCTTAATAGAAAAAAAAGACAGTAGTAAGGGAAACATTAAAGAAAAGGACGTCACCACAATGCACAATAAAGACAAGTGAAACAATTTTTAAAACAGGTAAATAAATTTAAGTATTTGGGAAAATTGTTAAACTGAAATGGTAGATGTACAACAGAGGTGAGATGCAGAATAGCTCAGACAAAAGCAGCTTTCCGGAAAATGAGGAAGATACTATGCAACCAAATTTTTCAATAGAAACAAGAAAATGAGTTCTTAAATGTTATGTAGAGACAATCTTAACATATGGATGTGAATCATGGACAATAGGACAACAGACAAGAAATTCACTGGAGGCTGTAGAAATGTGGTTTTACAGAAGAATGTTGAGAATACCATGGATAGCTAAGAAGAGTAATGAAAACGTTCTGAAAGAGGTCAAAGCAAAAAGAGAGTTAATTTCCAATATTAGGAAGAAACAATCATCATTTTTTTGGCCATGTAATGAGAAGAGAACAGCTGGAATATATTGTAACAACTGGAAAAACTGAGGGACGAAGTTCGAAAAATTGGGTTTGAGTTCAATCATGAAAAGACTAAAGTCACGAAAAGCTTAATTCCGACAGATCACAGAATATACATGGAAAATAAACCAGTGGAAGAGATCAAGCACTTTATCTATCTTGGAAGTCATATTGATCGAGAAGGGGATACAAGTAAAGAAGTTAGAATCAGAATAGCTAAAGCAGCAATGTCTTTCAGAAGCCTTGAAAAGTTGTGGAAATCAAAATTCATCAGCACAAACACAGAAACTTAGACTATTCAAATCAAATGTACTATCAACCCTTACGTATGCATGTGAAAACTGGAAAACAACAAGAGAATAGAAACAAAGTTCATTCTTCGATTTTCAATTCTTCAATGTGCATTCTACAATAAATGTCTAAGAAAAATACTTGGTATAGCGTGGAACGAATTCAAAACAAACGAGGAAATTAAAGAAATCGCCAATGAACCACTAATATCTTCAGTAATAAAGAAAAGGCGACTGACATATGTTGGACATGGGATGATGAGAGAAAATAACCGAATAAAAAAAGCAAGCCCTCATGTGGGAAACAACAGGTAAGAGGAAATGGCCGACCCAGAGAGACACTGAGAAGAACATTGATCAGAGAGGTAAGAGCATCAGGAATCGGCTCCCTCACTGAGATAGAGTTGCTTCCACAGAACAGAGACAAATGGCGAGATTTGATTAAATATTATTATAAGGATTGAAAACAGCTAGAATACAAACTTAGATAAGAGAAAGAGTATGGTGTAAGCCCTATGGGCCGGCTACGGCTCGAAAGGTCAATAGAAAGATAGATAACCAACAAAATTGAGCTTGTTATATAACACGCCATATAACATTTACAACGGAACCATGCACTAGGTTTGGTCATACCGACCCCTTGCCTAATTACACAGAACAGCAACAATCAGTGTTGACATTAATTGGGACATAGTTGAAAATGTAGCCCAGAACTGATAAGCAGAAAGGTAAAACTGATTAGAAATGCAGTCTGTATTTGTTTCATTTACGTCTGACGACCCGTGGCACCATCTAGCGCTGTTTCGCAACTGTGGAGGTAATCGATACAGTTATGAAAATGCTCTTGGCTTGTACACATTATTCTCCACAAATTAAAATGACAGTCAGGGAAAGATCTGTGTTTACTTTCAATACGTGAAAACAGAGAAAGCAACACGGGCTGGCGCATGTGATATCTGGCATACCTTCACGTCACCGCCGTACGCCAGCCACAGAGGTCATGTTGACACACGTGCACAAGTAGTATTTCCTCCAGAAAGATGGCGCACAAACCAACACTCAGACATCGCTTGAGCAACAGAAAGACGACACAGACGCGGCAGCAAGAATGAGCTGCACTTTCTTTCATGAAACAAAAAGCTAATCAATGATACAATATATTTACAAGAAAAAAAAACTTTCCAAGGAGCAAAATTCGACCAGAAACTGAAGTGTTCTGTAAATCAATGCAACATATGAAGATGATTTTCTCCCCGGCATATCTGTCAATAAATGCTGATATTCTTCCCTTGATGAATTGCTTATTGCCCGCTCCAGGCTTCAATCTGCTTACCGCTGTTCAATCTTTTACAATTAATAAATCATCTGTCCGTCAGTGTTTTATTTATTTTCCTACCTACCCACCAATTGTTTACCAACCTACCTACTAATCTACCTACCTACTAAATGCATAAATATATGCACCTGTGGGCAAACAAAGGTCATATGTCCAGTTTTAAACAGGGCATGCGATATTGAACTTAGTAACGGACCTCCAGGTGTCCATAGTGGGTGTAATTTAAAATTGAAGTTTTAATCAAGGTCGTCAGACTGCGTAGGTGTAATATTAAAAAAAAAAATATTGCCAGACTGTGTGGGCGGACAGTCAATAAATATTTAAAGAGATATTTATTAACACACACGTGGGAGGATATATAAAGATATATGGAAAGAGACATGCGAAAAAACACTGGGGAAAAGAGAATGCCAGAATAAGGCATGGATGACAGCAGCGACCCTGGATAAAATTAAAGAAAGAAAGAACAAGAAAGCAGACATAAATAAAAGCAAAACAAGAAGTAATAAAGCCAGGACACAGGAAGCTTACACAGAGGTGAACAAAGAAGTGAGAAGATGCATTAAAAGGGATAAGAGGAAATATATAGATGAACTAGCTAAAGAGGCAGAAGAAGCAGCAAATAAAGGGAATATGAAAGAACTGTACAACAGCACAAAGAAATTAAGTGGAAAATACAAGCAGATCAATGCCTTTATTAAAGATAAGAAAGGAAATCTGCTTACTAATATAAGGGAACAAAAGGAGAGATGGAAAGAGTACTTTGAAGAACTTTTGAACAGACCCGGCTCAAATAATCCTCCAGATAAAGATACCAGCAGAAAAGAGTTAACGTTAACTGTGGAATACCAAGTAAAGAAGAAATAATGAAAGCCATCAAACTATTAAAACAATGGTAAAGCCACAGGACGAGATGAAATTCCTTCGGAAGCCATCAAAGCAGATATTAACACCTCTACCAAGATGCTACATAATCTACTAGATAAAATTTGGGAGAGGGAAGACTGGAAAGAAGGTTGGTATGATCAAACTACCAAAGAAAGGAAATTTACAGGAGTGCACAAATTATAGGGGAATTATGCTACTATCAGTGCCAGGAAAAATATTAAGCAGAATCATTCTGGAGAGACTAAAAGAAGCCATATAGAAACATTTGAGAGATGAACAAGCAGGTTTTAGGAAGAACAGATCATGTGCTGATCAAATAACTACTCTACGTATAATAGTTGAACAAAGTTTAGAACTAAAATCCCCACTTTATATTGGATTCATAGATTACGAAAAGGCATTTGATAGTTTAGACAGAAGAATGCTTTGGAAGTTGCTGAGTCATTACGGAATCCCATAAAGTTTATTAACCTGATAAAAACAATGTATGAAAGAACGAAATGTAGTGTGGTGCATGAAGGACAGCTTACAGAAGCATTTGAAATAAGAACAGGAGTAAGGCAGGGATGCCTTCTGTCTCCATTTCTCTTTCTACTGGCCATAGTTTGGATTATGAAAATAGCTCAAAACAACAAAAATAGAATCCAGTGATCACTGACCAAACAACTTGATGATTTAGACTTTGCTGATGACATAGCTCTCCTATCACACAGCCATCAACAGATGAAGGATAAAATGAACATACTTGATGAGAGATCACAACAGCTAGGGCTGAAGATTAATAGAGATAAAACCAACATTATGAGAATTAATACAGTTGGCAATAACCAAATAAAACTAGGAGAAATACCTCTACTAGATGTACAATCTTACATATATCTGGGCAGTAATATAGATAAAGAGGGAGGAAAAGAAAATGATACTAAAATAAGGATATCAAAAGCAAGAGGAGCTTTCATTGCACTGTGAAACATATGGAAATCCAAAGAAATTAGGTTAAATACAAAAATACAAATTTTCAACTCAAATGTTAAGGCGATCCTATTATATGGTTATGAAACATGGAGAACAACAAAATTGACAATCACGAAGATGCAGACTTTCATTAATGGATGCTTATGCAGAATAAAGGGATGGAAATGGCAGGACAAAATCACTAACATAGAATTATGGAAATGTACCAGTCAAATACCAGTGGATAAAGAGATACAGCGAAGACGATGGCGCTGGATAGGACACACACTACGGAAGCCAACTGAGAGTATTACACAACATGCCTTTATTTGGAATCCCCAGGGGAAAAGACAGAGAGGAAACTCAAGAAATTCTTGGAGAAGACAGATAGAAGCACAGATGAAGATGATGTGGAAGACATGGAATGATCTTAAAAGAATTGCAAAAAACAGAATGACTTGGAAAGTGTTTGTTGAAGACCTATGCTCCACTGGGAGCTAAAAAGGTAGTAGAAGAAGACGTAGACGGATAGACACATAGACGAGTAAAAGGGGAGTGTCTAGCATATATACATATATATATATATATATATATATATATATATAATAACACTCACTCTCGGATCCGGTTAGAGAGACAGGGAGACAGAGAGAAGAGAAGACAGGAGAGAGAAGATGAAAAGCAGCGAGCAACTATGAGCAGAGACATAAAGCTTAGAGATTAGAAGAGAAAGGTAGAGATAAGCACAGATTAATGATAACAAGCAATAATTAGCAGAGAACAATTAGTAACGCTAATATTGCCAATGAGAAGTTAATAATCAGGCGCAGACATAGTCAGTCCACAACAGGACTAGTGTTTATACATCTAGAAATGAGTTCTGTGATTTACTGACTCCAGGGTTATGTGATTCCAATGTTTAGACATCTAGAAATGAGTTCTGTGATTTACTGACTCCAGGATTGTGTGAGTCCAATGTTTAGACATCTAGAAATGAGTTCTGTGATTTACTGACTCCAGGGTTATGTGAGTCCAATGTTTAGACACCTAGAAATGAGTTCTGTGATTTACTGACTCCAGGGTTATGTGAGTCCAATGTTTAGACACATAGAAATGAGTTCTGTGATTTACTGACTCCAGGATTATGTGAGTCCAATGTTTAGACATCTAGAAATGAGTTTTGTGATTTACTGACTCCAGGATTATGTGAGTCCAATGTTTAGACATCTAGAAATGAATTCTGTGATTTACTGACTCCAGGATTATGTGAGTCAAATGTTTAGACATCTAGAAATGAGTTCTGTGATTTACTGACACCAGGGTTATGTGAGTCCAATGTTTAGACATCTAGAAATGAGTTCTGTGATTTACTGACTCCGAAGTTATGTGAGTCCAATGTTTAGACATCTAGAAATGAGTTCTGTGATTTACTGACTCCAGGGTTATTTGAGTCCGGTAGTTATCCAGACCGCCCGATAGTTTGATTATAATATTACTGACTGTACTTTATTATGTGATAATATAACTTGTGGATGTAGGAATGTAATAAATAGAACGTCAATAAATATGTTGTTCATGTGATGGATGGAGCACCTCAAGAGTTTGTTGGACTGTCACAAATAGACGTTATTGGAATGTGTTAAAGAAAGTCGAACGGCCTATATGAAGTACGAACAAGCACAGCACTAAAGACATGACATTTAAAAGTTCAAATAAGAAGATCAACTATTCTTCGATTAAACCACGTTAACCAGCCGTCTTATAACAATAATAAAAAAGCATCGGCTCAACAAGAGCGAATACAAGGCTCTTTACACAGTGCAGTCGCCCTCGTGGTGTACAATTTAAAGTTTTTAACTTCTCCAAAACAAATCACGTGACCGTATTTTGAATCATGTCTGCAAGCACGTGACTAGTAAACGATCCATGAAGTCCACGCGACCCACATGTAGATAATTGCGTCAGAAGATGATGTCAAATAATGTGCCATAAGTGTGAGTCATGATAATGATGTTAGTTTCGCAAAACATCGCATTTGTAAAGGTTGTTATACATTTGAGTGTATGCGTGTTTGTGCTTTGGTGAGTCTGCATGACTCGCATGTATACGTGTTTATGTGTCTAAGGGACTAGGTGGTTCAGTTTTAAGACATCAGCCTATGAACAGGTAGATGCAGGGTTTGATTCCCACCATCCCCGGTCTCTAGGTAGTCAGATCTGATGTCTAGCCCTCTCGGAAAACGGCTACAAAAAGGAGGCTCCGTGTGCACTCTCGCACGTTAAAGAACCATTTAAAATTGTAATCGGAAAAGAGCGGGTCAAAAAAGGCAGTTCTGTCCGGGCAGAAATTGTTAAGCAAGATCTAGCATTCCGAAGATGGATGTTCCTGGCCGAAAGGCGCAGATATCGTAGCTTTGTCGTAAACTATAGCTCGTTCCAAAACATATGCCCAACTTCAAAACGCTATTACTCTCTAACCGTTTGTTAAATCCTGTTGAAATTTTCCAAATGTTATTAGAATGCAAAAGACCCTTTAAATGTATATTTAACAAATATCTTGCAGCTGCAGTTTTCTTAAAGCGGCGATATTTCTTTGATGTTTGTCAAAATTGTAAATTGTGAAGCCCTAAAGAATAGAAATTACCGTAGTTGCTGGTCTACGATTAATTTTCACTAGGTAAAGGCGTGGCCGTAATGGGGAAATAACTGGATAAAACAAAACACCAGGATAATTATTGTCTGCTCAGTTCGATGACGGACGATAATATCAAGGTATACCTGTATGTCCAATTTTCATAGTTGTGTGGTCCTGAAAAGGACCGTTTGTTGAAATAATTTAAGGTAATATAGGGGCCAACATTGTGGGGGCTATATACTTTCATTCTGAATCAGACGAGTCTAAAAGATTAATAACTGTTTGGGGTTGAACATTCCACAAACCATCATTTTTCCAATATTCCTCTTCCTGTTTTAAGACGTGGTCTTCACATTTAGCCCAATAATCTTTGTCTATATTTAATAAAGCGAGATTAGCAAGAGTCTTTACATCGCATATTTTGAATGTTGTATTTTCATCTGCCACTTGTCCTTTTAATTTTGCCCAGATTAGTTCTATTGGATTTAAATGAGCATGGTAAGGTGGCAGCCTCAAACTTATATGACCGTGCTCTTGGATAATCTTATCTATTTGAAAAATCTTTGTCCTCTGTTTTTGCTTTACTAGAGATAGTAATTCAGGTTTTAAGTACATGTTATTAAACTGTATGTGCTCCTTTGTGAGCCATATCTTAATAGCATCTTTTGTACTGGATGAGTCTCGGGACTTTATCTTCAAGTGCAACAATGTTGTGGTACGCTGCATTGTCCATTATTAGGCAAGATGGTCGATCTAGTGATGGGAGAACAGAATTTTCAATCCAATGTCTAAATATGTGACCATTCATCTCAGAGTGATAATCCCGATTGTCTATGGATTTTGAAAGAAAAATGAGCTCTGCATTCTGTATTAGTCCATGTTGTCGACTATCTGCATGAGCAATTATCAAGCGCTGTCCTTTGCTGCTAGGTATTAATCTCTTAATCTTTCCATCTGATGACTGCCATTCCCTTTGGTTAGTGTGGTGAACATTGATCATGTTTCATCCAAGTCACAATATCATAACCTTGCTTGCGCACCTCTTTTACTTCACGTAAGTACTTGCTTCTCATGACTACTATATGTGGCTTCTCACAGATGATGTTTCGTCCATTGGAATACTTTCTGAATGTAAAGCCTGCAGCTCTCACATTCCTCCATAATGTAGACTTTGATATTTCAATACTGTTGTTCTTTTTCAGCGATACTTTTAATTTTCTTATTGTAACAGTTTCATTCATACCCAACATTTTGCGAATTTCACTTCTAATAAGTTCACTGTCGAAATTATCCAACATTTTTGCTCTTCCTTGTGATTTTGTATATTTGGAACATTGACGGTCACGTGCTTGAATCTAGCGATTAAATGACCGTTTAGATAAATCCAAAATGTGTCTTGTCCTATTCTCAGGGTTTTCTAAAGAATGAAATAATCTTCCTCGTTTAGCCTCTTTGCAAAAATAGTCATACAATTTTATTGCGATGTTTTGTAAACTGCAGAATTTCATTTTAAGACTCATGATAAATGTTAGCGTTCCACGTCTACACCTATGAAAGAACGGAAATGGAACACACAATGCCTCGTGTTTTCTAAAAGTGTCTAATTGTGTCAGACAGCTCACGTTTAAAGCGTGCAAAATCGTACATTTGAGCGTGTATAGAATTGTAATCGCTATTTTTAACTTAAATACTGTAAAACTAAGTTTTGACTACATCAATGGGTCGTTATAAATTTATATAAATCAAATAAGCAATAATAATAACCAATGTTTGTTTTAATGAAATTAATTCCCTGTTGGGTTCTAATCATTATAACTTTACATGCAAATTTTGAAAAAAATACAAAAAGTGTTTTAAAAGATATTGATTTTAAAAGTTGGGCACGACTTATGAAACAAGCTATAGTGACAAAACGCAACTACGCCCGCTTAACAGGTGAGCACGTGGGGGAGAAAACAGGTGTATGTCTGTGTGTTGTGAAACTGATCCCGCGAAAAAGAGGCCGCTCTAGCGAGGGCATTTATCTGTCACGTGACTAGAGGGTCAATTATTTAGATAGCGGTTTAGGATGGATAATTGACGTTGTTGAGGATCGTAGCGGACGGATCGGAGGTTCGGATTATCCAAGGATACGAGACTCAACACGGGACTTACAGGAGAGACGTCGCCACCGATGTCTTTGAGCCAACCCGTTGAGTCTGTTTACTCGAGAACACCGCAACACTTGTGACGTTTTGAGCAATAGACGGCTGGCCTCATTTTATCAACAACCGCCCCTACTTGCAATGCTGAAAACGTCACAACTATTGGGCGGTCCCCTCTCAGCGGACAGGATCAGATATAGCGGTGGTGACGGTAGAGATAGGATGATTTACATTTACCTTGCAAAAGTGGACAGAAGAGTAATAGTGGAGAGAAGAGTAATAGTGGACAGAAGAGTAATAGTCGACAGAAAAGTAACAGTGGACATAAGAGTAATAGTGGAGAGAAGAGTAATAGTGGACAGAAGAGTAATAGTGGAGAGAAGAGTAATAGTGGACAGAAGAGTAATAGTGGAGAGAAGAGTAATAGTGAGAGAAGAGTAATTGCAGAAGATAATAGTGGAGAGAAGAGTAACAGTGGACAGAAGAGTAATAGCGGACAGAAGAGTAATAGTGGACAGAAGAGTAATAGTGGACAGAAGAGTAACAGTGGACAGAAGAGTAATAGTGGACAGAAGTAATAGTGGACAGAAGAGTAACAGTGGACAGAAGAGTAATAGTGGACAGAAGAGTAACAGTGGACCGAATTGTAATAGTGGACAGAAGAATAAGTGGACAGAAGAGTAATAGTGGACAGAAGAGTAATAGTGGACAGAAGAGAAATAGTGGACAGAAGAGTAATAGTGGAGAGTGTAATAGTGGAGAGAAAGTAATAGTGGACAGAAGAGTAATAGTGGACAGAAGAGTAACAGTGGACAGAAGAGTAACAGTGGACAGAAGAGTAAGAGTGGACAGAAGAGTAATAGTGGGCAGAAGAGTAATAGTGGACAGAATTGTAATAGTGGACAGAAGAGTAATAGTGGACAGAAGAGTAATAGTGGACAGAAGAGTAATAGTGGACAGAAGAGTAATAGTGGAGAGAAGAGTAATAGTGGAAAGAAGAGTACAGTGGACAGAATTGTAATAGTGGACAGAAGAGTAATAGTGGACAGAAGAGTAATAGTGGAGAAGAGTAATGACAGAAGAAAAATAGTGGACGAGAAAAATAAAGAGGAAAGTAGAATAGTATAGTGACAAAATTGAATAGTGGAGAGAAGAGTAATAATGGACAGAAGAGTAATAGTGGACAGAAGAGTAACAGTGGACAGAAGAGTAACAGTGGACAGAAGAGTAAGAGTGGACAGAAGTGTAATAGTGGACAGAAGAGTAACAGTGGACAGAAGAGTAACAGTGGACAGAAAGGGTAATAGTGGACAGAAGAGTAAAGGTGGATAGAAGAGTAATAGTGGAGAGAAGAGTAAAGGTGGATAGAAGGGTAATAGTGGACAGAAGAGTAAAGGTGGATAGAAGAGTAAAAGTGGAGAGAAGAGTAACAGTGGAGAGAAGAGTGGCAGTGGACAGAAGATTAATAATGGACAGAAGAGTAATAGTGGACAGAAGAGTAATAGTGGACAGAAAAGTAATAGTGGACAGAAGAGTAATAGTGGACAGAAGAGTAAAGGTGGATAGAAGAGTATAGTGGAGAGAAGAGTAATAGTGGAGAGAAGAGTAATAGTAGAGAGAAGAGTAACAGTGGACAGAAGAGTAAGTGGACAGAAGAGTAATAGTGGACAGAAGCGTAATAGTGGACAGAAGAGTAACAGTGGAGAGAAAGTAACAGTGGAGAGAAGAGTAATAGTGGACAAAGAGTAATAGTGGACAGAAGAGTAATAGTGGACAGAAGAGTAACAGTGAGAGAAGAGTAACAGTGGAGAGAAGAGTAACAGTGGACAGAAGAGTAATAGTGGAGAGAAGAGCAACAGTGGACAGAAGGGTAATAGTGGACAGAAGAGTAAAGATGGAGAGAAGAGTTACAGTGGAGAGAAGAGTAATAGTGGAGAGAAGAGTAACAGTGGGAGAAGATTAACAGTGGAGAGAAGAGTAATAGTGGAGAGAAGAGTAATAGTGGACAGAAGAGTAACAGTGGACAGAAGAGTAAGAGTGGACAGAAGAGTAATAGTGGGCAGAAGAGTAATAGTGGACAGAATTGTAATAGTGGACAGAAGAGTAATAGTGGACAGAAGAGTAATAGTGGACAGAAGAGTAATAGTGGAGAGAAGAGTAATAGTGGACAGAAGAGTAACAGTGGACAGAATTGTAATAGCGGACAGAAGAGTAATAGTGGACAGAAGAGTAATAGTGGACAGAAGAGTAGTAGTGGAGAGAAGAGTAACAGTGGACAGAAGAAAATAGTGGACAGAAGAGTAATAGTGGACAAAATGTAATAGTGGAGAGAAGAGTAATAATGGACAGAAGAGTAATAGTGGACAGAAGAGTAACAGTGGACAGAAGAGTAAAGTGGAAAGAAGAGTAAGAGTGGACAGAAGTGTAATAGTGGACAGAAGAGTAACAGTGGACAGAAGAGTAACAGTGGACATAAGGGTAATAGAGGACAGAAGAGTAACAGTGGATAGAAGAGTAACAGTGGAGAGAAGAGCAATAGTGGAGAGAAGAGTAACAATGGAGAGAAGAGTAACAGTGGAGAGAAGAGTGGCAGTGGACAGAAGAGTAATATTGGACAGAAGAGTAATAGTGGACAGAAGAGTAATAGTGGACAGAAAAGTAATAGTGGACAGAAGAGTAATAGTGGACAGAAGAGTAAAAGTGGAGAAGAGTAATAGTGGACAGAAGAGTAATAGTGGAGAGAAGAGTAACAGTGGACAGAAGAATAACAGTGGACTGAAGAGTAATAGTGGACAGAAGAGTAATAGTGGACAGAAGAGTAATAGTGGAGAGAAGAGTAATAGTGGACAGAAGAGTAACAGTGGACAGAATTGTAATAGTGGACAGAAGAGTAATAGTGGACAGAAGAGTAATAGTGGACAGAAGAGTAGTAGTGGAGAGAAGAGTACAGTGGACAGAAAAAAATAGTGGACAGAAGAGTAATAGTGGACAAAATTGTAATAGTGGAGAGAAGTAATAATGGACAGAAGAGTAATAGTGGACAGAAGTGTAATAGTGGACAGAAAGTAACAGTGGACAGAAGAGTAAGAGTGGACAGAAGAGTAATAGTGGCAGAAGAGTACAGTGGACAGAAGAGTAATAGTGGAGAAGAGTAATAGTGGACAGAAGAGTAACAGTGGACAGAATTGTAATATCGGACAGAAGAGTAATAGTGGACAGAAGAGTAATAGTGGACAGAAGAGTAATAGTGGACAGAAGAGTAACAGTGGACAGAATTGTAATAGCGGACAGAAGAGTAATAGTGGACAGAAGAGTAATAGTGGACAGAAGAGTAGTGGAGAGAAGAGTAACAGTGGACAGAAGAAAAATAGTGGACAGAAGAGTAACAGTGGACAGAAGAGTAAAAGTGGAAAGAAGAGTAAGAGTGGACAGAAGTGTAATAGTGGACAGAAGAAGTAACAGTGGACAGAAGAGTAATAGTGGACAGAAGGTAATAGTGGACAGAAGAGTAACAGTGGATAGAAGAGTAACAGTGGAGAGAAGAGTAATAGTGGAGAGAAGAGTAAATTGAGAGAAGAGTAACAGTGGAGAGAAGAGTGGCAGTGGACAGAAGAGTAATATTGGACAGAAGAGTAATAGTGGACAGAAGAGTAATAGTGGACAGAAAAGTAATAGTGGACAGAAGAGTAATAGTGGACAGAAGAGTACAGTGGACAGAAGAGTAATAGTGGACAGAAGAGTAATAGTGGAGAGAAGAGTAACATGGGACAGAAGAATAACAGTGGACTGAAAAGTAATAGTGGACAGAAGAGTAATAGTGGACAGAAGAGTAATAGTGGAGAGAAGAGTAATAGTGGACAGAAGAGTAACAGTGGACAGAATTGTAATAGTGGACAGAAGAGTAATAGTGGACAGAAGAGTAATAGTGGACAGAAGAGTAGTAGTGGAGAGAAGAGTAACAGTGGACAGAAGAAAAATAGTGGACAGAAGAGTAATAGTGGACAAAATTGTAATAGTGGAGAGAAGAGTAATAATGGACAGAAGAGTAATAGTGGACAGAAGTGTAATAGTGGACAGAAGAGTAACAGTGGACAGAAGAGTAACAGTGGACAGAAGGGTAATAGTGGACAGAAGAGTAACAGTGGAGAGAAGAGTAACAGTGGAGAGAAGAGTAATAGTGGAGAGAAGAGTAACAGTGGAGAGAAGAGTAAAATGGACAGAAGAGTAATAGTGGACAGAAGAGTAATAATGGACAGAAGAGTAATAGTGGACAGAAGAGTAATAGTGGACAGAAAAGTAATAGTGGAGAGAAGAGTAATAGTGGACAGAAGAGTAAAAGTGGACAGAAAAGTAATAGTGGAGAGAAGAGTAATAGTGGACAGAAGCGTAACAGTGGAGAGAAGAGTAACAGTGGAGAGAAGAGTAATAGTGGACAAAAGAGTAATAGTGGACAGAAGAGTAATAGTGGACAGAAGAGTAACAGTGGAGAGAAGAGTAACAGTGGAGAGAGAGTAACAGTGGACAGAAGAGTAATAGTGGAGAGAAGAGTAACAGTGGAGAGAAGAGTAACAGTGGAAAGAAGAGTAACAGTGGAGAGAAGAGTAACAGTGGACAGAATAGTAACAGTAGACAGAAGAGTAATAGAGAAAACAGACAGAAGAGTATAGTGGACAGAAGAGTAATAGTGGAGAGAAGAGTAATAGTGGACAGAAGAAAAATAGTGACAGAATAGTAATAGTGGACAAAATTGTAATAGTGGAGAGAAGAGTAATAATGGACAGAAGAGTAATAGTGGACAGAAGAGTAACAGTGGACAGAAGAGTAACAGTGGACAGAAGAGTAAGAGTGGACAGAAGTGTAATAGTGGACAGAAGAGTAACAGTGGACAGAAGAGTAACAGTGGACAGAAGGGTAATAGTGGACAGAAGAGTAAAGGTGGATAGAAGAGTAATAGTGGAGAGAAGAGTAAAGTGGATAGAGGGTAATAGTGGACAGAAGAGTAAAAGGTGGATAGAAGAGTAAAAGTGGAGAGAAGAGTAACAGTGGAGAGAAGTGGCAGTGGACAGAAGATTAATAATGGACAGAAGAGTAATAGTGGACAGAAGAGTAATAGTGGACAGAAAAGTAATAGTGGACAGAAGAGTAATAGTGGACAGAAGAGTAAAGGTGGATAGAAGAGTAATAGTGGAGAGAAGAGTAATAGTGGAGAGAAGAGTAATAGTAGAGAGAAGAGTAACAGTGGACAGAAGAGTAAAAGTGGACAGAAGAGTAATAGTGGACAGAAGCGTAATAGTGGACAGAAGAGTAACAGTGGAGAGAAGAGTAACAGTGGAGAGAAGAGTAATAGTGGACAAAAGAGTAATAGTGGACAGAAGAGTAATAGTGGACAGAAGAGTAACAGTGGAGAGAAGAGTAACAGTGGAGAGAAGAGTAACAGTGGACAGAAGAGTAATAGTGGAGAGAAGAGCAACAGTGGACAGAAGGGTAATAGTGGACAG
This sequence comes from Megaustenia siamemsis, assembly GCA_032433765.1. NCBI lineage: Eukaryota > Metazoa > Mollusca > Gastropoda > Stylommatophora > Ariophantidae > Megaustenia > Megaustenia siamemsis. The sequence continues at coordinate 11,024,632 of JAVIAB010000139.1, read as the reverse complement.
AAGAGTAAGATGGAGAAAGTAACAGTGGAGAGAAGAGTAATAGTGGAGAGAAGAGTAACAGTGGAGAGAAGATTAACAGTGGAGAGAAGAGTAATAGTGGAGAGAAGAGTAATAGTGGACAGAAGAGTAACAGTGGACAGAAGAGTAAGAGTGGACAGAAGAGTAATAGTGGAGCAGAAGAGTAATAGTGGACAGAAGAGTAATAGTGGACAGAAGAGTAATAGTGGACAGAAGAGTAATAGTGGACAGAAGAGTAATAGTGGAGAGAAGAGTAATAGTGGACAGAAGAGTAACAGTGGACAGAATTGTAATAGTGGACAGAAGAGTAATAGTGGACAGAAGAGTAATAGTGGACAGAAGAGTAGTAGTGGAGAGAAGAGTAACAGTGGACAGAAGAAAAATAGTGGACAGAAGAGTAATAGTGGACAGAATTGTAATAGTGGAGAGAAGAGTAATAATGGACAGAAGAGTAATAGTGGACAGAAGAGTAACAGTGGACAGAAGAGTAAAAGTGGAAAGAAGAGTAAAGTGGACAGAAGTGTAATAGTGGACAGAAGAGTAACAGTGGACAGAAGAGTAACAGTGGACATAAGGGTAATAGAGGACAGAAGAGTAACAGTGGATAGAAGAGTAACAGTGGAGAGAAGAGTAATAGTGGAGAGAAGAGTAACAATGGAGAGAAGAGTAACAGTGGAGAGAAGAGTGGCAGTGGACAGAAGAGTAATAGTGGACAGAAGAGTAATAGTGGACAGAAGAGTAATAGTGGACAGAAAAGTAATAGTGGACAGAAGAGTAATAGTGGACAGAAGAGTAAAAGTGGACAGAAGAGTAATAGTGGACAGAAGAGTAATAGTGGAGAGAAGAGTAACAGTGGACAGAAGAATAACATGGACTGAAGAGTAATAGTGGACAGAAGAGTAATAGTGGACAGAAGAGTAATAGTGGAGAGAAGAGTAATAGTGGACAGAAGAGTAACAGTGGACAGAATGTAATAGTGGACAGAAGAGTAATAGTGGACAGAAGAGTAATAGTGGACAGAAGAGTAGTAGTGGAGAGAAGAGTAACAGTGGACAGAGAAAAATAGTGGACAGAAGAGTAATAGTGGACAAATTGTAATAGTGGAGAGAAGAGTAATAATGGACAGAAGAGTAATAGTGGACAGAAGTGTAATAGTGGACAGAAGAGTAACAGTGGACAGAAGAGTAAGAGTGGACAGAAGAGTAATAGTGGGCAGAGAGTAACAGTGGACAGAAGAGTAATAGTGGAGAGAAGAGTAATAGTGGACAGAAGAGTAACAGTGGACAGAATTGTAATATCGACAGAAGAGTAATAGTGGACAGAAGAGTAATAGTGGACAGAAGAGTAATAGTGGACAGAAGAGTAACAGTGGACAGAATTGTAATAGCGGACAGAAGAGTAATAGTGGACAGAAGAGTAATAGTGGACAGAAGAGTAGTAGTGGAGAGAAGAGTAACAGTGGACAGAAGAAAAATAGTGGACAGAAGAGTAACAGTGGACAGAAGAGTAAAAGTGGAAGAAGAGTAAGAGTGGACAGAAGTGTAATAGTGGACAGAAGAGTAACAGTGGACAGAAGAGTAACAGTGGACAGAAGGGTAATAGTGGACAGAAGAGTAACAGTGGATAGAAGAGTAACAGTGGAGAGAAGAGTAATAGTGGAGAGAAGAGTAATAGTGGAGAGAAGAGTAACAGTGGAGAGAAGAGTGGCAGTGGACAGAAGAGTAATATTGGACAGAAGAGTAATAGTGGACAGAAGAGTAATAGTGGACAAAAGTAATAGTGGACAGAAGAGTAATAGTGGACAGAAGAGTACAAGTGGACAGAAGAGTAATAGTGGACAGAAGAGTAATAGTGGAGAGAAGAGTAACAGTGGACAGAAGAATAACAGTGGACAGAAAAGTAATAGTGGACAGAAGAGTAATAGTGGACAGAAGTAATAGTGGAGAGAAGAGTAATAGTGGACAGAAGAGTAACAGTGGACAGAATTGTAATAGTGGACAGAAGAGTAATAGTGGACAGAAGAGTAATAGTGGACAGAAGAGTAGTAGTGGAGAGAAGAGTAACAGTGGACAGAAGAAAAAATAGTGGACAGAAGAGTAATAGTGGACAAAATTGTAATAGTGGAGAGAAGAGTAATAATGGACAGAAGAGTAATAGTGGACAGAAGTGTAATAGTGGACAGAAGAGTAACAGTGGACAGAAAGAGTAACAGTGGACAGAAGGTAATAGTGGACAGAAGAGTAACAGTGGAGAGAAGAGTAACAGTGGAGAGAAGAGTAATAGTGGAGAGAAGAGTAACAGTGGAGAGAAGAGTAATAATGGACAGAAGAGTAATAGTGGACAGAAGAGTAATAATGGACAGAAGAGTAATAGTGGACAGAAGAGTAATAGTGGACAGAAAAGTAATAGTGGAGAGAAGAGTAATAGTGGACAGAAGAGTAAAAGTGGACAGAAAGTAATAGTGGAGAGAAGAGTAATAGTGGACAGAAGCGTAACAGTGGAGAGAAGAGTAACAGTGGAGAGAAGAGTAATAGTGGACAAAAGAGTAATAGTGGACAGAAGAGTAATAGTGGACAGAAGAGTAACAGTGGAGAGAAGAGTAACAGTGGAGAGAAGAGTAACAGTGGACAGAAGAGTAATAGTGGAGAGAAGAGTAACAGTGGAGAGAAGAGTAACAGTGGAAAGAAGAGTAACAGTGGAGAGAAGAGTAACAGTGGAAAGAATAGTAACAGTAGACAGAAGAGTAATAGTAGACAGAAGAGTAATAGTGGACAGAAGAGTAATAGAAGAGAGAAGAGTAATAGTGGAAAGAAGATTAATAGTGGACAGAAGAGTAACAGTCGTAAAAAAAGGAAAGTACCCTCGTCACGACAAGTGACGGCGTATAGGGAATAGGTGTTAGAGACCATAAATTTTACACATTCAACACATGATTTTTGGGGTAATGTGGTCGTATTACGCCCGTGCCGCTTTACTTTCCCAGAAAAATCCTGTACCCATTTAAGGCTGGGTGAACCCGATGCCGTCGTTGGGATCGAACCCTACCCTTGTCCTTTGTAGGCCACTTCACTAACCACTGAGCTATCGCGGCTCAGTAACAGTAGTGAGAAGAGTAATAGTGGGCAGAAGAGTAATAGTGGACAGAAGAGTAATAGTGGGCAGAAGAGTAATAGTGGACAGAAGAGTAATAGTGGACAGAAGAGTAATAGTGGACAGAAGAGTAACAGTAGAGAAAAAGTAATAGTGGGCAGAAGAGTAATAGTGGACAGAAGAGTAATAGTGGACAGAAGAGTAATAGTGGACAGAAGAGTAACAGTAGAGAGAAGTAATAGTGGACAGAAGAGTAATAGTGGACAGAAGAGTAATAGTGGACAGAAGAGTAGTGGACAGAAGAGTAATAGTGGACAGAAGAGTAATAGTGGACAGAAGAGTAATAGTGGACAGAAGAGTAATAGTGGACAGAAGAGTAACAGTAGTGAGAAGAGTAATAGTGGACAGAAGAGTAATAGTGACAGAAGAGTATAGTGGACAGAAGAGTAACAGTAGTGAGAGAGTAATAGTGGAAAGAAAAGTAAAGTGGGCAGAAGAGTAATAGTGGCAGAAGAGTAATAGTGGACAGAAGATAATAGTGGACAGAAGAGTAACGTAGAGAGAAAAGTAATAGTGGAAAGAAGAGTAATAGTGGACAGAAGAGTAACAGTAAGAGAGAAGAGTAATAGTGGACAGAAGAGTAATAGTGGACAGAAGAGTAATAGTGGACAGAAGAGTAATAGTGGACAGAAGAGTAATAGTAGAGAAAAGTAATAGTGACAGAGAGTAATAGTGGACAGAAGAGTAACAGAGAGAAGAGTAATCGTGGACAGAAGAGTAACAGTAGAGAGAAGAGTAATAGTGGAAAAGAGTAATAGTGGAGAGAAGAGTAATAGTGGACAGAAAAGTAACAGTTGACAGAAGAGTAATAGTGGACAGAAGAGTAATAGTGGACAGAAGAGTAATAGTGGACAGAAGAGTAAGTGGACAGAAGAGTAACAGTGGACAGAAGAGTAACAGTAGAGAGAAGAGTAATAGTGGACAGAAGAGTAACAGTGGAAAGAAGAGGAATAGTGGACAAAGAGTAATAGTGGACAGAAGAGTAATAGTGGACAGAAGAGTAACAGTGGAGAGAAGAGTAACAGTGGAGAGAAGAGTAACAGTGGACAGAAGAGTAATAGTGGAGAGAAGAGCAACAGTGGACAGAAGGGTAATAGTGGACAGAAGAGTAAAGGTGGAGAAGAGTAACAGTGGAGAGAAGAGTAATAGTGGAGAGAAGAGTAACAGTGGAGAGAACAGTAACAGTGGAGAGAAGAGTAATAGTGGAGTAGAGTAATAGTGGACAGAAGAGTAATAGTGGGCAGAAGAGTAATAGTGGACAGAATTGTAATAGTGGACAGAAGAGTAATAGTGGACAGAAGAGTAATAGTGGAGAGAACAGTAACAGTGGAGAGAAGAGTAATAGTGGACAGAAGAGTAACAGTGGAAAGAATGTAATAGTGGACAGAAGAGTAACAGTGGACAGAAGAGTAATAGTGGACAGAGTAGTAATAGTGGACAGAAGTGTAAGAGTGGACAGAAGAGTAATAGTGGGCAGAAGAGTAATAGTGGACAGAATTGTAATAGTGGACAGAAGAGTAATAGTGGACAGAAGAGTAATAGTGGACAGAAGAGTAATAGTGGACAGAAGAGTAATAGTGGAGAGAAGAGTAATAGTGGACAGAAGAGTAACAGTGGACAGAATTGTAAAAGTGGACAGAAGAGTAATAGTGGACAGAAGAGTAATAGTGGACAGAAGAGTAATAGTGGACAGAAGAGTAGTAGTGGAGAGAAGAGTAACAGTGGACAGTACAAAAATAGTGGACAGAATAGTAATAGTGGAAAAAAGGTAATAGTGGAGAGAAGAGTAATAATGGACAGAAGAGTAATAGTGGACAGAAGAGTAACAGTGGACAGAATGTAAAAGTGGACAGAAGAGTAAGAGTGGATAGAAGTGTAATAGTGGACAGAAGAGTAACAGTGGACAGAAGAGTAACAGTGGCAGAAGAGTAATAGTGGACAGAAGAGTAACAGTGGAGAGAAGAGTAACAGTGGAGAGAAGAGTAATAGTGGAGAGAAGAGTAACAGTGGAGAGAAGAATAACAGTGGATAGAAGAGTGGCAGTGGACAGAAGAGTAATAATGGACAGAAGAGTAATAGTGGACAGGAAGTAATAGTGGACAGAAAAGTAATAGTGGACAGAAGAGTAATAGTGGACAGAAGAGTAAAAGTGGACAGAAGAGTAATAGTGGACAGAAGAGTAATAGTGGAGAGAAGAGTAACAGTGGACAGAAGAGTAACAGTGGACTGAAGAGTAATAGTGGACAGAAGAGTAATAGTGGACAGATGAGTAATAGTGGAGAGAAGAGTAATAGTGGACAGAAGAGTAACAGTGGACAGAATTGTAATAGTGGACAGAAGAGTAATAGTGGACAGAAGAGTAATAGTGGACAGAAGAGTAGTAGTGGAGAGAAGAGTAACAGTGGACAGAAGAAAAATAGTGGACAGAAGAGTAATAGTGGACAAAATTGTAATAGTGGAGAGAAGAGTAATAATGGACAGAAGAGTAATAGTGGACAGAAGAGTAACAGTGGACAGAAGAGTAAAAGTGGACAGAAGAGTAAGAGTGGACAGAAGTGTAATAGTGGACAGAAGAGTAACAGTGGACAGAAGAGTAACAGTGGACAGAAGGGTAATAGTGGACAGAAGAGTAACAGTGGAGAGAAGAGTAACAGTGGAGAGAAAAGTAACAGTGGAGAGAAGAGTAACAGTGGAGAGAAGAGTGGCAGTGAGAGAAGAGTAATAGTGGAGAGAAGAGTAACAGTGGAGAGAAGAGTAATAGTGGAGAGAAGAGTAACAGTGGAGAGAAGAGTAACAGTGGAGAGAAGAGTGGCAGTGGAGAGAAGAGTAACAGTGGAGAGAAGAGTAACAGTGACAGAAGAGTAATAGTGGAGAAGAGTAACAGTGGAGAGAAGAGTAACAGTGGAAAGAAGAGTAACATGAAGAGAAGAGTAACAGTGGAAGAATAGTAACAGTAGACAGAAGAGTAATAGTAGACAGAAGAGTAATAGTGGACAAGAAGAGTAATAGTGGACAGAAGAGTAACAGTCGTAAAAAAAAGGAAAGTACCCTCGTCACGACAAGTGACGGCGTAAGGGAATATGGTGTTAGAGACCATAAATTTTACAGACATTCAACACATGATTTTTGGGGTAATGTGGTCGGTATTACGCCCGTGCCGCTTTACTTTCCCAGAAAAAAATCCGGTACCTATTTAAGGCTGGGTGAACCCGTGCCGTCGGTTGGGATCGAACCCTACCCTTGTCCTTTGTAGGCCAGTTCACTAACCACTGAGCTATCGCGGCTCAGTAACAGTAGTGAGAAGAGTAATAGTGGGCAGAAGAGTAATAGTGGACAGAAGTGTAATAGTGGACATAAGAGTAATAGTAGAGAGAAAAGTAATAGTGCACAGAAGAGTAATAGTGGACAGTAGAGTAACAGTAGAGAGAAGAGTAATAGTGGACAGAAGAGTAACAGTGGAGAGAAGAGTAATATTGGACAGAAAGTAATTGTGGACAGAAGAGTAACAGTGGAGAGAAGAGTAACAGTAGACAGAAGAGTAACAGTGGAGAGAAGAGTAACAGTAGAGAGAAGAGTAATATGGACAGAAAGTAACAGTGAGAGAAGAGTAACAGTAGACAGAAGAGTAATGTGGACAGAAGAGTAACAGTAGAGAGAAGAGTAATAGTGGACAGAAGAGTAATAGTGGAGAGAAGAGTAATAGTGGACAGAAAAGTAACAGTTGACAGAAGAGTAATAGTGGACAGAAGAGTAATAGTGGACAGAAGAGTAATAGTGGACAGAAGAGTAATAGTGGACAGAAGAGTAACAGTGGACAGAAGAGTAACAGTAGAGAGAAGAGTAATAGTGGACAGAAGAGTAACAGTGGAAAGGAGAGGAATAGTGGACAAAAGAGTAATAGTGGACAGAAGAGTAATAGTGGACAGAAGAGTAACAGTGGAGAGAAGAGTAACAGTGGAGAGAAGCGTAATAGTAGAAAGAAGAGTAATAGTGGAAAGAAGAGTACTAGTAGACAGAAGTGTAAAAGTGGTGAGAAGAGTAATAGTGGACAGAAGAGTAACAGTGGAGAGAAGAGTAAGAGTGGACAAAAGAGTAATAGTGGACAGAAGAATAAAAGTGGACAGGAGAGTAATAGTGGACAGAAGAGTAACAGTGCACAGAAGAGTAATAGTGGACAGAAGAGTAACAGTGGACAGGATAGTAACAGTGGACAGAAGAGTAACAGTTGAAAGAAGCGTAAAAATGGACAGAAGAGTAAGAGTATACAGAACAGTAAAAGTGGACAGAAGAGTAAGTGTGGACAGAAGAGTAAAAATGGAGAGAAGAGTAAAAGTGGAGAGAAGAGTAAACGTGGAGAGAAGAGTAACAGTGGACAGAAGAGTAACACTGGACAGAACAGTAGCAGTGGACAGAAGAGTAACAGTGGACAGAAGAGCAAAAGTGGACAGAAGAGTAAACGTGGAGAGAGAGTAACAGTGGACAGAAGAGTAACAGTGGACAGAAGAGTAACACTGGACAGAACAGTAACAGTGGACAGAAGAGTAATAGTGGACAGAAGAGTAATAGTGGACAGAAGAGTAATAGTGGACAGAAGAGTAACAGTGGAGAGAAGAGTAATAGTGGACAGAAGAGTAATAGTGGACAGAAGTAACAGTGGACAGAAGAGTAATAGTGGACAGAAGAGTAATAGTGGACAGAAGAGTAATAGTGGACAGAAGAGTAACAGTGGACAGAAGAGTAATAGCGGACAGAAGAGTAATAGTGGACAGAAGAGTATAGTGGACAGAAGAGTAACAGTGGACAGAAGAGTAATAGTAGACAGAAGAGTAATAGTGGACAGAAGAGTAACAGTGGACAGAAGAGTAATAGTGGACAGAAGAGTAACAGTGGACAGAAGAGTAATAGTGGACAGAAGAGTAACAGTGGACAGAAGAGTAACAGTGGACAGAAGAGTAACAGTGGACAGAAGAGTAGCAGTTGACAGAAGAGTAACATTGGACAGAAGAGTAGCAGTTGACAGAAGAGTAACAGTGGACAGAAGAGTAGCAGTTGACAGAAGAGTAACAGTGGACAGAAGAGTAATAGTGGGCAGAACAGCAAGTGTGGAGAGAAGTAACAGTGGACAGAAGAGTAAAAGTGGACAGAACAGTAAAGGTGGAGAGAACAGTAACAGTGGAGAGAACAGTAAGAGTGGAGAGAACAGTAAGAATAGAGAGAACATTAAGAGTGGAGAGAACATTAAGAGTGGAGAGAACAGAAAGAATGGAGAGAACATTAAGAGTGGAGAGAACAGTAAGAGTGGAGAGAACAGTATGAATGGAGAGAACAGTGACAGTGGACAGAACAATAAGAGTAGACAGAACAGTGAGGATGGAGAGAACAGTAAGAGTGAACAGAACAGTAAGAGTGGACAGAACAGTAAGAGTGGACAGAACAATGAGAGTGGAGAGAACAGTAAGAGTGGACAGAACAGTGACAGTGGACAGAACAGTGACAGTGGACAGAACAGTAAGAGTGGACAGAACAGTAAGAGTGGACAGAACAGTAAGAGTGGATAGAACAGTAAGAGTGGACAGAACAGTGACAGTGGACAGAACAGTGACAGTGGACAGAACAGTAAGAGTGGACAGAACAATGAGAGTGGAGAGAACAGTAAGAGTGAAGAGGACAGTGACAGTGGACAGAACAGTAAGAGTGGACAGAACAATGAGAGTGGAGAGAACAGTAAGAGTGGACAGAACAGTGACAGTGGACAGAACAGTAAGAGTGGACAGAACAGTGACAGTGGACAGAACAGTAAGTGTGGACAGAACAGTGACAGTGGACAGAACAGTAAGAGTGGACAGAACAGTAAGAGTGGACAGAACAGTAAGAGTGGACAGAACAGTGACAGTGGACAGAACAGTAAGAGTGGACAGAACAGTGACAGTGGACAGAACAGTAAGAGTGGACAGAACAGTAAGAGTGGACAGAACAGTAAGAGTGGACAGAACAGTGACAGTGGACAGAACAGTAAGAGTGGACAGAACAGTAAGAGTGGACAGAACAGTAAGAGTGGACAGGACAGTAAGAGTGGATAAAACAGTAGGAGTGGACAGAACAGTAACGAAATAAAAACTCAGATCCGAACTCCCTGTGGCGACTGCACTGGACAAATAACCCTTATTCTTGGGTCCTATAGATCCCCTCGATAGATCCCAAAAATGGGATTATTTTCGTGCAGATAGTTGGGTTGGCTTAGGATGGAAAGCGCAGGAAGAAACCACTGACATAGACATATGGGAAAGTACAAGTGGATAAAGAGACACAACGAAGACGAAGGCGCTGGATAGGACACACGCCATGGAAGCTTTGCATTAACTCTTCACATTCGGAATTGTTACAGGTCATTACCGATATATTTCTCAGAAATACATTAACTCCTCACGCACGGAACTGTCAGCCTATTTATGATGGCGTCCTAACGAAATTATCGCTATATGCGTTACAGGCTGTGATGAGACATAGACCTGACATTGGAAATAATCTCGTATATGGGTTATCCAGTGCAGGATATTTATAGTTGAGAAAGAAGTACACGGCGTGCTAAGAGCAAAGAATCCAAACAAGATTAGATTAAACATATAAGGATCAACTGTGTAGATCTCCAAGTTTGTTCAAATTAAAAAAAAAAAAACAATTGTTGATAAATAACTTCATTCATAGAGTGTCGTCTGACTCATCAGAGCTATAATTCCTGACTCATCAGAGCTATAATTCCTGACTCATCAGAGCTATAATTCCTGACTCATCAGAGCTATAATTCCTGACTCAAAAGAGCTATAATTCCTGACTCAAAAGAGCTATAATTCCTGACTCATCAGAGCTATAATTCTTGGCTCATCAGAGTTATAATTCCTGACTCATTAGAGCTATAATTCCTGACTCATTAGAGCTGTAATTCTTGATTCATCACAGTTATAATTCTTGACTCATTAGAGCTGTAATTCCTGACTCATTAGAGCTGTAATTCCTTACTTATTAGAGCTGTAATTCCTGACTCATTAGAGCTGTAATTCCTGACTTATTAGAGCTGTAATTCCTGACTCATTAGAGCTGTAATTCCTGACTTATTAGAGCTGTAATTCTTGATTCATCACAGTTATAATTCTTGACTCATTAGTGCTGTAATTCCTGAATTATTAGAGCTGTAATTCCTGACTCATTAGAGCTGTAATTCCTGACTTATTAGAGCTGTAATTCATGATTCATCACAGTTATAATTCTTGACTCATTAGAGCTGTAATTCCTGACTCATTAGAGCTGTAATTCCTGACCTATTAGAGCTGTAATTCTTGATTCATCACAGTTATAATTCTTGACTCATTAGAGCTGTAATTCCTAACTCATCAGATTTATAATTCTTAACTCATTAGAGCTGTAATTCCTGACTCATTAGAGCTATAATTCCTGACTTATTAGAGCTATAATACTAACTCATCAGATTTATAATTCTTAACTCATTAGAGCTGTAATTCCTGACTCATTAGAGCTGTAATTCTTGACTCATTAGAGCTGTAATTCCTGATTCATTAGAGCTGTAATTCCTGACTCATCAGAGCTATAATTCCTGACTCAATAGAGCTATAATTCCTGACTCATCAGAGCTATAATTCCTGAATCAAAAGAGCTATAATTCTTGACTTATCAGAGCTATAATTCCTGACTCAAAAGAGCTATAATTCTTGGCTCATCAGAGCTATAATTCCTGACTCATTAGAGCTGTAATTCCTGACTCATTAGAGCTATAATTTCTGACTCAAAGAGCTATAATTCTTGACTTATCAGAGCTATAATTCCTGACTCAAAAGAGCTATAATTCCTGACTCATCAGAGCTATAATTCCTGACTCAAAAGAGCTATAATTCTTGACTTATCAGAGCTATAATTCCTGACTCATCAGAGCTATAATTCTTGCTCATCAGAATTATAATTCTTGACTCATTAGAGTTGTAATTCAAGACTCATTAGAGCTGTAATTCCTGACTTATTAGAGCTATAATTCCTACTCATCAGATTTATAATTCTTAACTCATTAGAGCTGTAATTCCTGATTCATTAGAGCTGTAATTCCTGACTCATCAGAGCTATAATTCCTGACTCAATAGAGCTATAATTCTGACTCATCAGAGCTATAATTCCTGAATCAAAAGAGCTATAATTCTTGACTTATCAGAGCTATAATTCCTGACTCAAAAGAGCTATAATTCTTGGCTCATCAGAGCTATAATTCCTGACTCATTAGAGCTGTAATTCCTGACTCATTAGAGCTATAATTTCTGACTCAAAAGAGCTATAATTCTTGACTTATCAGAGCTATAATTCCTGACTCAAAAGAGCTATAATTCCTGACTCATCAGAGCTATAATTCCTGACTCAAAAGAGCTATAATTCTTGACTTATCAGAGCTATAATTCCTGACTCATCAGAGCTATAATTCTTGGCTGATCAGAGTTATAATTCCTGACTCATTAGAGCTGTAATTCTTGATTCATCACAGTTATAATTCTTGACTCATTAGAGCTGTAATTCCTGACTCATTAGAGCTGTAATTCCTGACTCATTAGAGCTGTAATTCCTGACTCATTAGAGCTGTAATTCCTGACCTATTAGAGCTGTAATTCTTGATTCATCACAGTTATAATTCTTGACTCATTAGAGCTGTAATTCTTGACTTATTAGAGCTGTAATTCCTTACTCATTAGAGCTGTAATTCCTGACTCATTAGAGCTATAATTCCTAACTCATCAGATTTATAATTCTTAACTCATTAGAGCTGTAATTCCTGACTCATTAGAGCTATAATTCCTAACTCATCAGATTTATAATTCTTAACTCATTAGAGCTGTAATTCCTGACTCATTAGAGCTATAATTCCTGACTTATTAGAGCTATAATTACTAACTCATCAGATTTATAATTCTTAACTCATTAGAGCTGTAATTCCTGACTCATTAGAGCTGTAATTCTTGACTCATTAGAGCTGTAATTCCTGATTCATTAGAGCTGTAATTCCTGACTCATCAGAGCTATAATTCCTGACTCAATAGAGCTATAATTCCTGACTCATCAGAGCTATAATTCCTGAATCAAAAGAGCTATAATTCTTGACTTATCAGAGCTATAATTCCTGACTCAAAAGAGCTATAATTCTTGGCTCATCAGAGCTATAATTCCTGACTCATTAGAGTTGTAATTCCTGACTCATTAGAGCTATAATTTCTGACTCAAAAGAGCTATAATTCTTGACTTATCAGAGCTATAATTCCTGACTCAAAAGAGCTATAATTCCTGACTCATCAGAGCTATTATTCCTGACTCAAAAGAGCTATAATTCTTGACTTATCAGAGCTATAATTCCTGACTCATCAGAGCTATAATTCTTGGCTCATCAGAGTTATAATTCTTGACTCATTAGAGTTGTAATTCCAGACTCATTAGAGCTGTAATTCCTGACTTATTAGAGCTATAATTCCTAACTCATCAGATTTATAATTCTTAACTCATTAGAGCTGTAATTCTTGACTCATTAGAGCTGTAATTCCTGACTCATCAGAGCTATAATTCCTGACTCATCAGAGCTATAATTCCTGACTCAAAAGAGCTATAATTCTTGACTTATCAGAGCTATAATTCCTGACTCATCAGAGCTATAATTCTTGGCTGATCAGAGTTATAATTCCTGACTCATTAGAGCTGTAATTCTTGATTCATCACAGTTATAATTATTGACTCATTAGAGCTGTAATTCCTGACTCATTAGAGCTGTAATTCCTGACTTATTAGAGCTGTAATTCTTGATTCATCAGAGCTGTAATTCCTGACTTATTAGAGCTGTAATTCTTGATTCATCAGAGCTGTGATTCTTCACTCATTAGAGCTGTAATTCCTGACTCATTAGAGCTGTAATTCCTGAATCATTAGAGCTGTAATTCCTGACTCATTAGAGCTGTAATTCTTGATTCACTAGAGCTATAATTCTTGACTCATTAGAGCTATAATTCCTGACGCATTAGAGCTATGATTCTTGACTCATTAGAGCTGTAATTCTTGATTCATCAGAACTGTGATTCTTGATTCATCAGTGCTATAATTCTTGACCCTTTAGAGCTGTAATTCTTGACTCATCAGAGCTGTGATTCTTGATTCATCAGAGGTATAATTCTTGACTCATTAGAGCTGTAATTCTTGATTCATCAGAGCTATAACTCTTGACTCATTACAGCTGTAATTCTTGATTCATCATAGCTATAATTCTTGACTCATTAGAGCTGTAATTCTTGATTCATCAGAGCTGTGATTCTTGACTCATTAGAGCTGTAATTCCTGACTCATTAGAGCTGTAATTCCTGACTTATTAGAGCAATAATTCTTGACTCATTAGAGCTATAAATCCTGACTCATTAGAGCTCTAATTCCTGACTCATTAGAGCTATAATTCTTGATTCATCAGAGCTGTGATTCTTGATTCATCAGAGCTATAATTCTTGACTCATTAGAGCTATAATTCCTGACACTTTAGAGCTGTAATTCCTGACTCATTAGAGCTGTAATTCCTGACTCATTAGAGCTGTAATTCCTGACTCATTAGAGCTTAAATGAATTTAACTTCATAGGTAAAGCCTGTGTGGATTTCCAAAGTTCACATCCATATGTTAGTACCGGTATCACACCCATATGTTAGTCCTGGTATCACATCCATATGTTAGTACTGGTATCACATCCATATGTTAGTACCGGTATCACACCCGTATGTTATTACTGGTATCACATCCATATGTTAGTACCGGTATCACACCCATATGTTAGTACCGGTATCACGTCCATATGTTAGTACTGGTATCACATCCATATGTTAGTACTGGTATCACACCCATATGTTAGTACTGGTATCACATCCATATGTTAGTACCGGTATCACACCCATATGTTAGTACTGGTATCACATCCATATGTTAGTATCGGTATCACACCCATATGTTAGTACCGGTATCATGTCCATATGTTAGTACTGGTATCACACCCATATGTTAGTACCGGTATCACACCCATATGTTAGTACCGGTATCACACCCATATGCTAGTACCGGTATCACACCCATATGTTAGTACTGGTATCACATCCATATGTTAGTACTGGTATCACATCCATATGTTAGCACAGGTATCACACCCATATGTTAGTACCGGTATCACATCCATATGTTAGCACAGGTATCACACCCATATGTTAGTACTGGTATCACATCCATATGTTAGCACAGGTATCACACCCATATGTTAGTACCGGTATCACATCCATATGTTAGTACCGGTATCACATCCATATGTTAGCACCGGTATCACATCCATATGTTAGTACCGGTATCACATCCATATGTTAGTACCGGTATCACATCCATATGTTAGCACCGGTATCACATCCATATGTTAGTACCGGTATCACACCCATATGTTAGCACCGGTATCACATCCATATGTTAGTACCGGTATCACACCCATATGTTAGTACCGGTATCACACTCATATGTTAGTAGCGGTATCACACCCATATGTTAGTACTGGTATCACATCCATATGTTAATACCGGTATCACATCCATCTGTTAGTACTGGTATCACACCCATATGTTAGTACCGGTATCATATCCATCTGTTATTATATATATATGAGTTCACTTTGGGGCTAACCTAATGTAATCTCAATTTCAAATGTAATCTTATCTTATTTGTGTTCACTCTCTGAGTAATGACCTGATCTGTCATATCGTACGTCATATCGTATGTCATGTACATGGCTATTGTACTAGATGTTTGCTTCTGCTTGCTATTCCTGGTGAAAGCTTCTCATCTCTAGAGCTTTCCTATCCTGATGTCGAACATTGAAACTATTTCCTGATGTCGAACATTGAAACTATTTCCTGATGTCGTACATTGAAACTATTTCCTGATGTCGTACAATGAAACTATTTCCTGATGTCGTACATTGAAACTATTTCCTGATGTCGTACAATGAAACTATTTCCTGATGTCGTACAATGAAACTATTTCCTGATGTCGTACATTGAAACTATTTCCTGATGTCGTACATTGAAACTATTTCCTGATGTCGTACAATGAAACTATTTCATGATGTCGTACAATGAAACTATTTCCTGATGTCGTACATTGAAACTATTTCCTGTCTGTGACGTCACTATACAATTACACTACCACAATCAAGCGCACGAATCTGTCACTTCACTACACAATCACGCTACCAAATCTACAATCAAACACATCTATCTGTCACTTCAATACACAAGAACGGTACAAAATCTACAATCAAACACATCTATCTGTCACTTCACTACACAATCACGCTACCAAATATACAATCAAACACATCAATCTGTTACTTCACTACACAATCACGCTACCAAATCTACAATCAAACACATCTATCTGTCACTTCACTACACAATCACGCTACCAAATCTACAATCAAACATATCAATCTGTCACTTCACTACACAATCACGCTACCAAATCTACAATCAAACACATCAATCTGTCACTTCACTACACAATCACGCTACCCAATCTACAATCAAAAACACAAATTGGCAGTCTCAAAGACGGCGAGAAACTATGAGAATGTCTAATGGAGAATAAGAACTCACAAACATCAGACTCGACGGAAGTTATTTAGAGCTTCCGTTTCCGGTTCGAGACATTGTACCAAACGCGTGGGTAAAGGTCAGTGCTGTTGTCAGTACGTTCTGATGCCGGTTGCCATTTTCGGTCTGAACCTGATGAAAGTCTTTGTGCTTAATCGGACGAATAGTTCAGCTGACCGCCAGAAGTGACTGGACCACTTAACTCCCCACGTTGGTTTAACTACGACTAATAGGATCATTACTAGCTGCCAACGGATACAGCGCCTCGTCAAATGATCTCAAGTGTTGTCAGAACGCCGGGTCGCTAAATGTCAGGGGCGCCCATTCTTTGGTAGACAGATGAGTGAGTAGTCGGACCAGGTTTAAAGTGTGGCATTGACCTTCAACTTGTAACGGCAGTGGGTAAAAATAGTCGTTTTTAGCTCAATTTATTGCCACAACTAGATCATGGGGCACATGGTTCAGTTGAGTTTGATTGTAAACGGGTTGAAGAAATTTGGATCTGCAATATCTAATAATAATACCTAATAGACATACCTAATTGTAACATCTAATAATCATATCTAATAGTAATATCTTATATATACATAATTGTAATATCTAATAGTCATATCCAATAGTACTATCTAGTAGTCATACCTAATTGTAATATCTAATAATCATATCTAATAGTCATATCTAATAGTAATATCTAATAGCCATACTTAAATGTAATATCTAATAATCATCTCTAATAGTCATATCTAATAGTAAAATCTAATACTCATCTCTCATAATCATATCTAACAGTCACATCCAATAGTAATATACAATAGTAATATATAATAGTAAAATCTAATACTCATATCTCATAGTCATATCTAATAATCATATCTAATAGTAAAATCTAATGCTCATATCTCATAGTCATATATAATAATCATATCTAATAGTAAAATCTAATACTCATATCTCATAGTCATATCTAATAATCATATCTAATAGTAAAATCTAATGCTCATATCTCATAGTCATATCTATAGTCGAACCCCCACCCCTGCAAAGGGGGTTCGGTAGCCTAGTTGGGAAAACCATCCGACTGGGCTACCGACGTTTGGGAAACCCGTGTTCTATTCCCGCTGGAAGCAGTGTGAGTTGTACTCGTGGTTGGAAAAAAACCATACCCCGCGGTATTTCCGCAACCCAGCAGAAACGGGCACCAGGGTATTACTCTGGGAAGGTGAGGAATGCCGCCTCGTATCGTAAGTTTCGATGCTTGAAGTGACACTGACCAGAAGTCTCCGAACGTTTCTGGAAAGGCGGCCGAGCACATATGAGTGAAAACTCGCGTGCTAAGATGCCGATTCAAGTCTCGTACTTGACCTTTACATTTACCTTGACCTTTAGAGTGGGATATCAGTTTACCCCCTCCCCTAGTGTGTCAAGAAGCTAAAGGACTGAAACACTTGCTCGACGGGAGGTTCCCTTCTAATGATCAGATTGCCTCCTGCTGTGTAGCTCTGTATAACAAGTTTCCTACTACTCCTTTCATTCGTTTAATAACTGATCTCCTCTACATTTTGTTTAACCCGTGTCCTATCCCTATTCCTCCGTGCATTATCCTTATTGCGTTATCTTGCTTCCCCTACTCTCCATTTATTTTCCTCTTCTTCTAATTTTCTTTCTAACCTACGGGAAATCTTTCATTTTTCCATTTTCTTGTCGGTTCCCTTTGTTCTATTTAAATTCTACCCGCCCTTTTGTCTATTTATTTTTAAACCAGACTCTACGTCAATCCAGGCCATGGTCTTTTTAAGGCCAGTTTTTTTAGATCTGTGTTGTGTTTCTGGCTTAGATTTATGTGTTTAATTTCTCTCTCTCTCTCTCTCTCTCTCTCTCTCTCTCTGCGATCAAGACTCAATCAGAGTAGGATTCCAGACTCTCCCATGAAGTCAGCTGTCTTTTTAAGTGATTATGTTGCCCCATATAAGGGAGGCGGGCGTGAACCACATTGTCCTTTCCAGGTCTGTGTACTGGGGGCAATCATGTAGAACTTATTTTGTAATCATATTGTCCAGTGTACAGTGGCATAGGCTAGTTGTACCTATTTTGAATTTGGTGGTTTAATTTGAATAGTTTGTTTGTTATACCTGATGAAGGCTTTTGTCAAAACGTTGTAGTTTGTCTTGTATTTCTATTAGTTTAGCTGTTCCATACAATTGTATGTTTATTTTACATGTTCTATGTAGTTATACTCGTTGACCCACATAGTATTGAATCATTTGTAAATTATCTGTGCTTACCCCAACTTTCACTGGATTTTTCTATGCCTATTTTTTTTAAAGAATGTGTCATACAAGTTGCGAGAGTGTATTTCTCCAATCAGTTTTGTTGTTTCCACGTGGGCAGAATGCCATGTAACATACAAGATCTATACAGCTCCACGTGGGGAGAATGCCATGTAACATACAAGATATATACAGCTCCACGTGGGGAGAATGCCATGTAACATACAAGATATATACAGCTCCACGTGGGGAGAATGCCATGTAACATACCAGATATATACAGCTCCACGTGGGGAGAATGCCATATAACATACAAGATATATACAGCTCCACGTGGGCAGAATGCCATGTAACATACAAGATATATACAGCTCCACA
Organism: Megaustenia siamemsis; assembly: GCA_032433765.1. NCBI lineage: Eukaryota > Metazoa > Mollusca > Gastropoda > Stylommatophora > Ariophantidae > Megaustenia > Megaustenia siamemsis. The sequence continues at coordinate 11,006,122 of JAVIAB010000139.1, read as the reverse complement.
TGGGTAGAATGCCATGTAACATACAAGATATATACAGCTCCACGTGGGGAGAATGCCATGTAACATACCAGATATATACAGCTCCACGTGGGCAGAATGCCATGTAACAGGGATGGGCAATAAGGTGCCCGCGGGCCACAAGTGGTCCGCGACGTCCTTTTTGTGGCCCGCGATGGATAAAAAATAAAATCAGGTTGCATTGAGCAAGATGTCCTGTATAAATGGATTTAAAATTTGTTACATTAACTTCTACCGTGGAGAAAGCTAATTCAAATATTCCCTAGTAGTTTGTTTAAAATAAAGTATAATTATTGGTGGAAACATCCGAGGTAAATCAAAGAAGAACAATAGTACAAGTAGACCTATGTTTAACACTCGGAACACTCTAGTAGTTAGTTTAACGTCGCCTTCCGTCATTCTCGACCCATCCTTTTTCCGTTTGATCATCCCAAGATCGACTGAAACAAAGGAAGAAGCTGACGAATGGTTCTAGAACCTACTCTCGGTTCAGCGAGTTCAAACAGTTTCCGCCAAGAAATACTGTCAGTCACCCACCTCCTCCTCCTCAACACATTCACTCCACAATTATTTTACTTTCAGTTTCTTTCTCTCCAAACCTCTTTTCATCAGCCAAAATTGTATATCCGATATCCGATCTGATCATTCTGATTTTGTCGAGTTACAGTGAACAGTTCCATTTTAACAGGAAACAGTGCTATTGTTGTAATCTCTGTTTTCATTGTCTGTTGCTTCGGTCGTGGTATAATATGAACAATAAACGTCAATTAAATGAAAAAATCAGATTTTTTCATGAGAAATGGGAACATTATTTTTTATTAATCAACAATAAGGATAGCAAACCGCAGTGCCTTGTGTGTTTGCAAGTGTTGTCTGTAAATAAAGAGTATAATCTTAAACGGCATTACACACAGCACCACGCCGCTAAATACAAGGACTACATTGGTACAATTGGGTGTCCGGTTAGCGCAATCGATAGGCGGTTGGCTTACCACGGCAACAGCCGGGGTTCGTTCCCTGGCGAGGACACCTGGGTTTTACTGGGTTTTACTAATTCCCTAAAAATTAGTGGGAGCCGCGATAGCTCAGTGGTTAGTGAACTGGACTACTACGGACAAGGGGTAGGGTTCGATCCCAACCGACGGCTCCGGGTTCACCCAGCCTTAAATGGGTACCGGATTTTTTCTGGGAAAGTAAAGCAGCACGGGCGTAATACCGACCACATTACCCCAAAATCATGTGCTGAAGGTCTGTAAAATATAGGGTCACTAACACCATATTTCCCTATACGCCACTTGGCGTGACGGGGGGTACTTTACTTTTTTTACATTGGTACAATTCTTTCTACACTTGTGTGAGATTTGAAGAAAAAGGTTAGTGCTCAGAAATCTGTTTTTACTACATTAACAACAAAACAAACAAGTTCCTTAATGGCATCGTTTATTGTAAGCGCAGAGAAAGCGAAATAAAAAAAAATCACCACGTGACGGTGACTTCGTGAAGCGATGTTCTATTAACATGGCGCGTGCATTTAGGGAAGAAAAAATTGCCAGTCATTTTGAGAGCGTTCCACTATCAAAACAGAGAGTCACTAGAAGGGTTGAGGAAGTAAGTTCTCATATACCTAGTAAATTAAAGAGTGTCGTTACAAATTCCGCTTACTTTTATCTGGCTTTGGATGAATCTACTGACATATCAGACACAGCACAACTTTTATTTTTCATAAGAACTGTTTCAAAAGACTTTATTATCAATGAAGAGCTACTAGCTTTAGATACATTGCTTAATACGACCAAAGGTCAAGACATTTATGACTCAGTTATGAAAGTTGTTAATGGTATTGGTGACATAAACAGACTTTTAGCAATAGTGACAGATGGCGCTAAGTCAATGTGTGGTACTCAAACAGGTCTAGTTGGATTATTAAGGAAGACTGGAATCCATTGCCCAGCATTACACTGCATTATACACCAGGAGGCGCTGTGGGCAAGATTCTTGACGTGGAGGATATGAAAACTGTAATAAAGTGTGTGAATTTAATAAAAGGCGGGAATCGGACACACCTACAGTTTACAAATTTTCTATCAGAAGTTGAGGCGGAATATGGCGATTTAGTGCTCTACACACAAGTACGCTGGCTAAGCAGGGGGAATTGTTTGAGGCGGTTTTTTGCTTTGAGAAACGAGATAAAGCAGTTTTTAGAGAAACATGATACCAACAAAGAACTGATCAGAAAAATGTCTGATCCACATTTTAACAGCGTATTGGCCTTTTTAACTGATATCACCCATCACATGAATGAATTCAACGTGAAGCTACAGGAACGTTCCCAAACAGTCTCAGATTTGGTAGGACACCTAGATGAATTTATAAGTCAACTAAAAGTGTTTAGGTTTACCCTGGCCAAAGAAAACTTCATTCATTTTCCTTCCTGCAAAGAATTGATTGAGGAGCGCAGTGACACTGATTTCAAATTGTCTGTATTAATGTTAGACAAACTAATGGAGCAATTCAATGAACGATTTTCTGACTTCAGTGGTATACGACCAGAACTGGCATTGTTTAACAACCCTATGAAGTGTGACATTTTCCAACAACATGACACTTTTCAGTTGGAGTTATGTAACCTCCAATGTGACCCCTTTTTCCAATCAAGGATGGAGATAGGAGTTGACTTTTGGAAACTTGTGCCACGGGAAAAATATCCCGCATTGAGTGATTTCAGTTTGAAAATGACTTCTATGTTCGGAAGCACATATATATGTGAATGCGCTTTTTCAACAATGAAGGAGGTTAAATCGTCACAAAGAAACCGACTCACTGATGGCCACCTTCAGGATTTATTACGATTATCATCATCATCTTACACATTGACTTTGATGAACTTCTTGCTGCCTTTACAACAGCCTCATTTAGCAACAGTTCGAGGGAGACTTTACAACAGCCTCATTTAGCAACAGTTCCAGGGAGACTTTACAACAACCTCATTTAGCAACAGTTCTAGGGAGACTTTACAACAGCCTCATTTAGCAACAGTTCGAGGGAGACTTTACAACAGCCTCATTTAGCAACAGTTCGAGGGAGACTTTACAACAGCCTCATTTAGCAACAGTTCCAGGGAGACTTTACAACAACCTCATTTAGCAACAGTTCCAGGAAGACTTTACAACAGCCTCATGTAGCAACAGTTCTAGGGAGACTTTACAACAGCCTCATTTAGCAACAGTTCTAGGGAGACTTTACAACAGCCTCATTTAGCAACAGTTCTAGGGAGACTTTACAACAGCCTCATTTAGCAACAGTTCCAGGGAGACTTTACAACAACCTCATGTAGCAACAGTTCTAGGGAGACTTTACAACAACCTCATGTAACAACAGTTCTAGGGAGACTTTACAACAACCTCATGTAGCAACAGTTCCAGGGAGACTTTACAACAACCTCATGTAGCAACAGTTCTAGGGAGACTTTACAACAACCTCATGTAGCAACAGTTCTAGGGAGACTTTACATCAGCCTCATGTAACAACAGTTCTAGGGAGACTTTACAACAACCTCATGTAGCAACAGTTCCAGGGAGACTTTACAACAACCTCATGTAGCAACAGTTCCAGGGAGACTTTACAACAGCCTCATGTAGCAACAGTTAAAGGGAGACTTTACAACAGCCTCATGTAACAACAGTTCCAGGGAGACTTTACAACAGCCTCATGTAACAACAGTTCCAGGGAGACTTTACAACAGCCTCATTTAGCAACAGTTCCAGGGAGACTTTACAACAGCGTCATGTAACAACAGTTCCAGGGAGACTTTACAACAACCTCATGTAGCAACAGTTCCAGGGAGACTTTACAACAACCTCATGTAACAACAGTTCCAGGGAGACTTTACAACAACCTCATGTAACAACAGTTCCAGGGAGACTTTACAACAACCTCATGTAGCAACAGTTCCAGGGAGACTTTACAACAGCCTCATGTAACAACAGTTCCAGGGAGACTTTACAACAGCCTCATGTAACAACAGTTCCAGGGAGACTTTACAACAGCCTCATGTAACAACAGTTCCAGGGAGACTTTACAACAGCCTCATGTAACAACAGTTCAGGGAGACTTTACAACAACCTCATGTAACAACAGTTCCAGGGAGACTTTACAACAACCTCATGTAACAACAGTTCCAGGGAGACTTTACAACAGCCTCATTTAGCAACAGTTCCAGGGAGACTTTACAACAGCCTCATGTAGCAACAGTTCTAGGGAGACTTTACAACAGCCTCATGTAGCAACAGTTCTAGGGAGACTTTACAACAGCCTCATTTAGCAACAGTTCCAGGGAGACTTTACAACAGCCTCATGTAGCAACAGTTCTAGGGAGACTTTACAACAGCCTCATGTAGCAACAGTTCCAGGGAGACTTTACAACAGCCTCATGTAACAACAGTTCCAGGGAGACTTTACAACAACCTCATTTAGCAACAGTTCCAGGGAGACTTTACAACAGCCTCATGTAACAACAGTTCCAGGGAGATTTTACAACAACCTCATGTAACAACAGTTCCAGGGAGACTTTACAACAACCTCATGTAGCAACAGTTCCAGGGAGACTTTACAACAACCTCATGTAGCAACAGTTCCAGGGAGACTTTACAACAACCTCATGTAGCAACAGTTCCAGGGAGACTTTACAACAACCTCATGTAGCAACAGTTCCAGGGAGACTTTACAACAACCTCATGTAGCAACAGTTCCAGGGAGACTTTACAACAACCTCATGTAACAACAGTTCCAGGGAGACTTTACAACAGCCTCATGTAACAACAGTTCCAGGGAGACTTTACAACAGCCTCATGTAACAACAGTTCCAGGGAGACTTTACAACAACCTCATGTAGCAACAGTTCCAGGGAGACATTACAACAGCCTCATGTAACAACAGTTCCAGGGAGACTTTACAACAGCCTCATGTAACAACAGTTCTAGGGAGACTTTACAACAGCCTCATGTAACAACAGTTCCAGGGAGACTTTACAATAGCCTCATGTAACAACAGTTCCAGGGAGACTTTACAACAGCCTCATTTAGCAACAGTTCCAGGGAGACTTTACAACAGCCTCATGTAGCAACAGTTCCAGGGAGACTTTACAACAGCCTCATGTAACAACAGTTCCAGGGAGACTTTACAACAGCCTCATGTAGCAACAGTTCCAGGGAGACTTTACAACAGCCTCATGTAGCAACAGTTCCAGGGAGACTTTACAACAGCCTCATTTAGCAACAGTTCTAGGAGACTTTACAACAGCCTCATGTAGCAACAGTTCTAGGGAGACTTTACAACAGCTTCATGTAGCAACAGTTCTAGGGAGACTTTACAACAGCCTCATGTAGCAACAGTTCTAGGGAGACTTTACAACAGCCTCATGTAGCAACAGTTCCAGGGAGACTTTACAACAGCCTCATGTAGCAACAGTTCTAGGGAGACTTTACAACAGCCTCATGTAGCAACAGTTCCAGGGAGACTTTACAACAGCCTCATGTAACAACAGTTCCAGGGAGACTATACAACAACCTCATGTAACAACAGTTCCAGGGAGACTTTACAACAACCTCATGTAGCAACAGTTCTAGGGAGACTTTACAACAGCCTCATGTAGCAACAGTTCCAGGGAGACTTTACAACAGCCTCATGTAGCAACAGTTCTAGGGAGACTTTACAACAGCCTCATGTAGCAACAGTTCTAGGGAGACTTTACAACAACCTCATGTAGCAACAGTTCTAGGGAGACTTTACAACAGCCTCATTTAGCAACAGTTCCAGGGAGACTTTACAACAACCTCATGTAGCAACAGTTCTAGGGAGACTTTACAACAACCTCATGTAACAACAGTTCTAGGGAGACTTTACAACAACCTCATGTAGCAACAGTTCCAGGGAGACTTTACAACAACCTCATGTAGCAACAGTTCTAGGGAGACTTTACAACAACCTCATGTAGCAACAGTTCTAGGGAGACTTTACATCAGCCTCATGTAACAACAGTTCTAGGGAGACTTTACAACAACCTCATGTAGCAACAGTTCCAGGGAGACTTTACAACAACCTCATGTAGCAACAGTTCCAGGGAGACTTTACAACAGCCTCATGTAGCAACAGTTAAAGGGAGACTTTACAACAGCCTCATGTAACAACAGTTCCAGGGAGACTTTACAACAGCCTCATGTAACAACAGTTCCAGGGAGACTTTACAACAGCCTCATTTAGCAACAGTTCCAGGGAGACTTTACAACAGCGTCATGTAACAACAGTTCCAGGGAGACTTTACAACAACCTCATGTAGCAACAGTTCCAGGGAGACTTTACAACAACCTCATGTAACAACAGTTCCAGGGAGACTTTACAACAACCTCATGTAACAACAGTTCCAGGGAGACTTTACAACAACCTCATGTAGCAACAGTTCCAGGGAGACTTTACAACAGCCTCATGTAACAACAGTTCCAGGGAGACTTTACAACAGCCTCATGTAACAACAGTTCCAGGGAGACTTTACAACAGCCTCATGTAACAACAGTTCCAGGGAGACTTTACAACAGCCTCATGTAACAACAGTTCAGGGAGACTTTACAACAACCTCATGTAACAACAGTTCCAGGGAGACTTTACAACAACCTCATGTAACAACAGTTCCAGGGAGACTTTACAACAGCCTCATTTAGCAACAGTTCCAGGGAGACTTTACAACAGCCTCATGTAGCAACAGTTCTAGGGAGACTTTACAACAGCCTCATGTAGCAACAGTTCTAGGGAGACTTTACAACAGCCTCATTTAGCAACAGTTCCAGGGAGACTTTACAACAGCCTCATGTAGCAACAGTTCTAGGGAGACTTTACAACAGCCTCATGTAGCAACAGTTCCAGGGAGACTTTACAACAGCCTCATGTAACAACAGTTCCAGGGAGACTTTACAACAACCTCATTTAGCAACAGTTCCAGGGAGACTTTACAACAGCCTCATGTAACAACAGTTCCAGGGAGATTTTACAACAACCTCATGTAACAACAGTTCCAGGGAGACTTTACAACAACCTCATGTAGCAACAGTTCCAGGGAGACTTTACAACAACCTCATGTAGCAACAGTTCCAGGGAGACTTTACAACAACCTCATGTAGCAACAGTTCCAGGGAGACTTTACAACAACCTCATGTAGCAACAGTTCCAGGGAGACTTTACAACAACCTCATGTAGCAACAGTTCCAGGGAGACTTTACAACAACCTCATGTAACAACAGTTCCAGGGAGACTTTACAACAGCCTCATGTAACAACAGTTCCAGGGAGACTTTACAACAGCCTCATGTAACAACAGTTCCAGGGAGACTTTACAACAACCTCATGTAGCAACAGTTCCAGGGAGACATTACAACAGCCTCATGTAACAACAGTTCCAGGGAGACTTTACAACAGCCTCATGTAACAACAGTTCTAGGGAGACTTTACAACAGCCTCATGTAACAACAGTTCAGGGAGACTTTACAATAGCCTCATGTAACAACAGTTCCAGGGAGACTTTACAACAGCCTCATTTAGCAACAGTTCCAGGGAGACTTTACAACAGCCTCATGTAGCAACAGTTCCAGGGAGACTTTACAACAGCCTCATGTAACAACAGTTCCAGGGAGACTTTACAACAGCCTCATGTAGCAACAGTTCCAGGGAGACTTTACAACAGCCTCATGTAGCAACAGTTCCAGGGAGACTTTACAACAGCCTCATTTAGCAACAGTTCTAGGGAGACTTTACAACAGCCTCATGTAGCAACAGTTCTAGGGAGACTTTACAACAGCTTCATGTAGCAACAGTTCTAGGGAGACTTTACAACAGCCTCATGTAGCAACAGTTCTAGGGAGACTTTACAACAGCCTCATGTAGCAACAGTTCCAGGGAGACTTTACAACAGCCTCATGTAGCAACAGTTCTAGGGAGACTTTACAACAGCCTCATGTAGCAACAGTTCCAGGGAGACTTTACAACAGCCTCATGTAACAACAGTTCCAGGGAGACTATACAACAACCTCATGTAACAACAGTTCCAGGGAGACTTTACAACAACCTCATGTAGCAACAGTTCTAGGGAGACTTTACAACAGCCTCATGTAGCAACAGTTCCAGGGAGACTTTACAACAGCCTCATGTAGCAACAGTTCTAGGGAGACTTTACAACAGCCTCATGTAGCAACAGTTCCAGGGAGACTTTACAACAGCCTCATGTAACAACAGTTCCAGGGAGACTATACAACAACCTCATGTAGCAACAGTTCCAGGGAGACTTTACAACAGCCTCATGTAGCAACAGTTCCAGGGAGACTTTACAACAGCCTCATGTAGCAACAGTTCCAGGGAGACTTTACAACAGCCTCATGTATCAGCAGTTGAATCTGCCAGCAGAACTAGTGCTTGAATTTGCATCTCCTTACACACGCGAAAGTGAATATATGAAAGTGAAGTAGATGAATTATCTTTCTGGGTGTTTCTTTGAAGTACAGGCCTTGTAAATCTTCCAAAGGAGTCTTTAACTTCATGGGAGTGCCCACATTGTACATTTTCTGTCGTGTTTTGATAATAACCCCTGACTGAAGGTGAAGGTCTTTCAAAGACTCAAGGTCACCTCTCGCCAAACTCGAGAAGTTACCAAATAATAAACACTGCTCTCTGCATGGTAATTACGATTGAAGCAGTGAGCAGAGACATGCGAGAGAGAGAGAGAGAGAGAGAGAGAGAGAGAGAGAGAGAGAGAGAGATAGGAGGTCAGTTACACTGGGTCAAAGTCCTAATGCTTTAAGTTCATTGAGAAACATGAGTGTTTTCATAAAATGGTAATGCTGAGCGGAAATAGAGCTGCTTAAAGAGGAATCCATTAAAGGGGAAATAATTATAAGCTTTGTTATCGTTGTTTGTTCCCTTTATATCCGGTACTTTTGATAAAATCGGTGACAGCAGGAGTAAACAATATTGAAATATCGAGGCTAGAATAGACATGAATAATTTGAGAGCACAGTATTTCTGCTAGAGAGTACTGGAGGTCATAGGCACACTAGACATCGAAATAGAGAAAAGTTAATATGGGAATAGTATCGATCGTTCAACGGTCTAGATAGACTCAGTGTATCCGCGGAATTGATTGACAAGATGATACAAAATGTGTGGGAGGGGTAATTGAAATGATATTTTTGGTGTGAATGCTCCTTAATGGATTGATTGTTAAAATGTTGGTTCTGTTTTGAAGTAAGAAAGTACAATCTATTGTAAAATTGCTCGATTGTTCTGGCGATATGACTGGCTTTAGCACTTGGTATAATGGTTGCGGCTATACAACAACACGAAGGGCACGATTGACCTATAGTCTAAGTAAGCTATAATTTAGGGTCACACGGTAACAGGTGCCTCAACAATTGGTCAAAATTTTAAAAGTTACTATAGTAGCCTCCATCAGTCATAGTTGACTGTAGTAGCCTCCATCAGTCATAGTTGACTGTCTTAGCCTCCGTCAGTCATAGTTGACTGTAGTAGCCTCCGTCAGTCATAGTTGACTGTAGTAGCCTCCGTCAGTCATAGTTGACTGTAGTAGCCTCCGTCAGTCATAGTTGACTGTAGTAGCCTCCGACAGTCATAGTTGACTGTAGTAGCCTCCGACAGTCATAGTTGATTGTAGTAGCCTCCGTCAATCATAGTTGACTGTAGTAGCCTCCATTAGTCATAGTTGACTGTAGTAGCCTCCGTCAGTCATAGTTGACTGTAGTAGTCTCCGTCAGTCATAGTTGACTATAGTAGTCTCCGTCAGTCATAGTTGACTGTAGTAGTCTCCGTCAGTCATAGTTGACTGTAGTAGTCTCCGTCAGTCATAGTTGACTATAGTAGTCTCCGTCAGTCATAGTTGACTATAGTAGTCTCTGTCAATCATAGTTGACTGTAGTAGTCTCTGTCAGTCATAGTTGACTATAGTAGTCTCCGTCAGTCATAGCTGACTGTAGTAGTCTCTGTCAGTCATAGTTGACTATAGTAGTCTCTGTCAATCATAGTTGACCATAGTAGTCTCCGTCAGTCATAGTTGACTGTAGTAGTCTCCGTCAGTCATAGTTGACTGTAGTAGTCTCCGTCAGTCATAGTTGACTATAGTAGTCTCCGTCAGTCATAGTTGACTGTAGTAGTCTCCGTCAGTCATAGTTGACTGTAGTAGTCTCCGTCAGTCATAGTTGACTGTAGTAGTCTCCGTCAGTGATAGTTGACTGTAGTAGCAATCTTCATTAATGTGTTAATGAGATCTCCATTAATGTTTCAATGAGACCTCCATTAATGTTTCAATGAGACCTCGATTAATGTTTCAATGAGACCTCCATTAATGTTTCAATGAGACCTCCATTAATGGTCAATGAGACCTCTATGAAAGTGTCAAATAGATCTCCATTAATGTGTCAATGAGACCTCTATTAAAGTATCAATGAGACCTCCATTAATGTGTCAATGAGACCTTTATTAAAGTATCAATGAGACCTCCATTAATGTGTCAATGAGACCTCTATTAAAGTATCAATGAGATCTCCATTAATGTGTCAATGAGACCTCCATTAATGTGTCAATGAGACCTCTATTAAAGTATCAATGAGATCTCCATTAATGTGTCAATGAGACCTCTATTAAAGTATCAATGAGACCTCCATTAATGTGTCAATGAGACCTCTATTAAAGTATCAATGAGACCTCCATTAATGTGTCAATGAGACCTCTATTAAAGTATCAATGAGACCTCCATTAATGTGTCAATGAGACCTGTATGAAAGTATCAATGAGATCTCCATTAATGTGTCAATGATTCCTCTATTAAAGTATCAATGAGACCTCCATTAATGTGTCAATGAGACCTGTATGAAAGTATCAATGAGATCCCCATTAATGTGTCAATGAGAGCTCTATGAAAGTGTCAAATAGATCTCCATTAATGTGTCAATGAGACCTGTATGAAAGTATCAATGAGATCTCCATTAATGTGTCAATGAGACCTCTATTAAAGTGTCAATGAGACCTCCATTAATGTGTCAATGAGATCTCCATTAATGTGTCAATGAGACCTCTATTAAAGTGCCAACAAAACCCTGATTAATTTGTCAATAATTTTGAAGGAGGTACCAATAAGAACAGTAATCAATAAAAATAATTGATCCAGAGTGATAACTGCCAAACAAACAAACGATGCGTCTCAAGATGGTGGTGTGTTGTCGCCGGTTCGTTGTCCAGGAAGCGTGATTTCATTGTGTGTGCTTCTAAATGAAGAAAATAAAACGCTGACGGTGTATCCACGTACCGAAGAGCTGGTTGACTGGGGTTGGCCAGTCTATAACGTGGAAACGGGTTGTGACCGTGCGACTGAGTGAGCGCACTTGAGTCTTGACCATCCACAGCCATCGACTTTCAGCGACAAAATTAACAATGACTTCAAGAAATTTTCAGGTGAGGAAGACTTATCAAACAACACAGAACTGGAGTCGTCAGTCACTGGACACTGTGGGACATGCTGAGGAGGGGATCTGAGCATCTGTTGACATGTTCGGTGTGCAATGATGATGACCCGCAAATAACTCAAACGAGTAAACTCAACTGTCAGTCTGTTATGTCATATAACAAGCATCCACAATAACTCAAACGAAGTAACTCAACTGTCAGTCTGTTATGTCATATAACAAGCATCCACAATAACTCAAACGAAGTAACTCAACTGTCAGTCTGTGATGTCCCATGACAAGCGTCCACAATAACTCAAACGAAGTAACTCAACTGTCAGGCTGTGATGTCCTGTGACAAGCGTCCACAATAACTCAAACGAAGTAACTCAACTGTCAGGCTGTGATGTCCTATGACAAGCGTCCACAATAACTCAAACGAAGTAATTCAACTGTCAGGCTGTGATGTCCTATGACAAGCGTCCACAATAACTCAAACGAAGTAACTCAACTGTCAGGCTGTGATGTCCTATGACAAGCGTCCACAATAACTCAAACGAAGTAACTCAGCTGTCAGGCTGTGTTGTCCTTGACAAGCGTCCACAATAACTCAAACGAAGTAACTCAACTGTCAGGCTGTGATGTCCTATGACAAGCGTCCACAATAACTCAAACGAAGTAACTAGACTGTCAGTCTGTGTTGTCCTATAACAAGCGTCCACAATAACTCAAGCGAAGTAACTCAACTGTCAGTCTGTGATGTCCCATGACAAGCGTCCACAATAACTCAAACGAAGTAACTCAACTGTCAGGCTGTGATGTCCCATGACAAGCGTCCACAATAACTCAAACGAAGTAACTCAACTGGCAGGCTGTGATATCCTATGACAAGAGTCCACAATAACTCAAACGAAGTAACTCAACTGTCAGTCTGTGATGTCCTATGACAAGCGTCCACAATAACTCAAACGAAGTAACTCAACTGTCAGTCTGTGATGTCCCATGACAAGCGTCCACAATAACTCAAACGAAGTAACTCAACTGTCAGGCTGTGATGTCCTATGACAAGCGTCCACAATAACTCAAACGAAGTAAAACAACTGTCAGTCTGTGATGTCCTATGACAAGCGTCCACAATAACTCAAACGAAGTAACTCAACTGTCAGGCTGTGATGTCCTGTGACAAGCGTCCACAATAACTCAAACGAAGTAACTCAACTGTCAGGCTGTGATGTCCTATGACAAGCGTCCACAATAACTCAAACGAAGTAATTCAACTGTCAGGCTGTGATGTCCTATGACAAGCGTCCACAATAACTCAAACGAAGTAACTCAGCTGTCAGGCTGTGTTGTCCTATGACAAGCGTCCACAATAACTCAAACGAAGTAACTCAACTGTCAGGCTGTGATGTCCCATGATAAGCGTCCACAATAACTCAAACGAAGTAACTCAACTGTCAGGCTGTGATATCCTATTACAAGCGTCCACAATAACTCAAACGAAGTAACTCAACTGTCAGGCTGTGATGTCCTATGACAAGCGTCCACAATAACTCAAACGAAGTAACTCAGTTGTCAGGCTGTGTTGTCCTTTGACAAGCGTCCACAATAACTCAAACGAAGTAACTCAACTGTCAGGCTGTGATGTCCTATGACAAGCGTCCACAATAACTCAAACGAAGTAACTAGACTGTCAGTCTGTGTTGTCCTATAACAAGCGTCCACAATAACTCAAGCGAAGTAACTCAACTGTCAGTCTGTGATGTCCCATGACAAGCGTCCACAATAACTCAAACGAAGTAACTCAACTGTCAGGCTGTGATGTCCCATGACAAGCGTCCACAATAACTCAAACGAAGTAACTCAACTGGCAGGCTGTGATATCCTATGACAAGAGTCCACAATAACTCAAACGAAGTAACTCAACTGTCAGTCTGTGATGTCCTATGACAAGCGTCCACAATAACTCAAACGAAGTAACTCAACTGTCAGTCTGTGATGTCCCATGACAAGCGTCCACAATAACTCAAACGAAGTAACTCAACTGTCAGGCTGTGATGTCCTATGACAAGCGTCCACAATAACTCAAACAAAGTAAAACAACTGTCAGTCTGTGATGTCCTATGACAAGCGTCCACAATAACTCAAACGAAGTAACTCAACTGTCAGGCTGTGATGTCCTGTGACAAGCGTCCACAATAACTCAAACGAAGTAACTCAACTGTCAGGCTGTGATGTCCTATGACAAGCGTCCACAATAACTCAAACGAAGTAATTCAACTGTCAGGCTGTGATGTCCTATGACAAGCGTCCACAATAACTCAAACGAAGTAACTCAGCTGTCAGGCTGTGTTGTCCTTTGACAAGCGTCCACAATAACTCAAACGAAGTAACTCAACTGTCAGGCTGTGATGTCCCATGATAAGCGTCCACAATAACTCAAACGAAGTAACTCAACTGTCAGGCTGTGATATCCTATTACAAGCGTCCACAATAACTCAAACGAAGTAACTCAACTGTCAGGCTGTGATGTCCTATGACAAGCGTCCACAATAACTAAACGAAGTAACTCAACTGTCAGGCTGTGATGTCCCATGACAAGCGTCCACAATAACTCAAACGAAGTAACTCAGCTGTCAGGCTGTGTTGTCCTTTGACAAGCGTCCACAATAACTCAAACGAAGTAACTCAACTGTCAGGCTGTGATGTCCCATGATAAGCGTCCACAATAACTCAAACGAAGTAACTCAACTGGCAGGCTGTGATATCCTATGACAAGCGTCCACAATAACTCAAACGAAGTAACTCAACTGTCAGGCTGTGATGTCCTATGACAAGCGTCCACAATAACTCAAACGAAGTAACTCAACTGCCAGGCTGTGATGTCCTATGACAAGCGTCCACAATAACTCAAACGAAGTAACTCAACTGTCAGGCTGTGATGTCCTGAGGAATCGCTATAAAACGTCAGAAATACAAGAGTTCTTGCACTCTGTGCTTGTACTCTGTGTTTGTACTCTGTGCTTGCACTAAGTCATAACACCGTGTACTCTGTGCTTGTACTAAGCCATAACACCGTGTAATATGTGCTTGTACTCTGTGCTTGCACTAAGTGACAACACCGTGTACTCTGTGCTTGCACTAAGTCATAACACCGTGTACTCTGTGCTTGCACTAAGTCACAACACCGTGTACTCTGTGCTTGTACTCTGTGCTTGTACTAAGTCACAACACCGTGTACTATATGCTTGTACTAAGTCACAACACCGTGTACTCTGTGCTTGTACTAAGTCACAACACCGTGTACTCTGTGCTTGCACTAAGTCACAACACCGTGTACTCTGTACTTGTACTATGTGCTTGTACTCTGTGCTTGTACTAAATCACAACACCGTGTACTCTGTACTTGTACTCTGTGCTTGTACTCTGTGCTTGTACTAAGTCACAACACCGTGTACTCTGTGCTTGGCTTGTACTCTGTGCTTGTACTTAGTCACAACACCGTGTACTCTGTACTTGTACTATGTGCTTGTACTCTGTGCTTGTACTAAGTCATAACACCGTGTAATATGTGCTTGTACTCTGTGCTTGTACTAAGTCACAACACCGTGTACTCTGTGCTTGTACTAAGTCACAACACCGTGTACTCCCTTACAAGTCTTACCAAGCCCAGCTGTTGGTTCTAGTCAACATGGCTAAGACGCAGCCAACGTTAGAGTAGTAGGCTCGCGCGAAACCCTACAAGTGTGACGTATTCAGCGTTGCGAGCAGGGCACGATACGGATAAGATTCTGACGTCACGCGAGAAGGGTTGCACGCAGGCATTTTCTAATGTTGACTGTAGTTAAGTATTATACCGTCTTTAATCAGTGTTGATACTAATTTTGGACTATGAAACAGCACCAGGTAAACACAAGTGCTCAAAGAGATGCGCAAAAAAGATGACATTGGATAGGACACACACCATGAAAGCCAAACGACAGATAGGACACACACCATGAAAGCCAAACGACAGATAGGACACACACCACGAAAGCCAAACGACAGATAGGACACACACCATGAAAGCCAAACGACAGATAGGACACACACCATGAAAGCCAAACGACAGATAGGACACACACCACGAAAGCCAAACGACAGATAGGACACACACCATGAAAGCCAAACGACAGATAGGACACACACCATGAAAGCCAAACGACAGATAGGACACACACCATGAAAGCCAAATGACAGATAGAACACACACCACGAAAGCCAAACGACAGATAGGACACACACCACGAAAGCCAAACGACAGATAGGACACACACCATGAAAGCCAAACGACAGATAGGACACACACCATGAAAGCCAAACGACAGATAGGACACACACCATGAAAGCCAAACGACAGATAGGACACACACCATGAAAGCCAAACGACAGATAGGACACACACCATGAAAGCCAAACGACAGATAGGACACACACCATGAAAGCCAAATGACAGCATTTCACGACATTCCGTTTTTTTTAATTCCCAAGGAGATAAAGAGGGCCAAAATATACTTGTAGAAAACATTTGGAAGAAAAGATGAAGATGGAGAAATAAGCAGAAATCTTACAAGAAATGCACCAAACAAAAATGTTTGGAGTGTGTTTTCTGAAGACCCATGCTCCACAGGGATTTGAAAGTTAAAAGAACAAATCGAATCACGGTTTAACCTCTGTTTGTTTATGTAATCCGCGGTGTTCCGGACTTTATGTCCATCTACTGAGGAAGACTTCATTAGTCCAAACGTTTTTTTTTTTTATGGAGTCCTGTCTTATATCCATAAAGCTGCTCATAAAATGTAGATGTTTAATGTCCCCGTTACCAGGTCATACAATAGGTAAAACTCGTGGAGAATAATTAGGCTGTGTTGTGAGTGCTGAGCCTAGTCGAGGGCATTAACCAGAAACTCGCTTTGATATCTCAGGTCCCAGGTCACAGAACAAAGAACAAAGCCACGAGTCCCATAACGAGCAGTGGAGCTAGGCCTTGATAACAGCAGGGTAACTAGACACTATTCTTATGATGGAAGGAGAAGTATAAATGGGGAGAAGAAGATCTGAAAGGGAAGACGCCCTACGTTCATACTAGTTGTTGGGAGGTGGGAGTAAAGCGTCCAATGAGGGACGGTCTTCAGAGGAAAGCCCGTTAACCGAGAACAAGGAAAGATGGAGAGATTTAGCGCTATCTAGTAACCGGGCAACAGCGTCGTTGTCAACGGAAGTGAACTAACGCGAACCGGAATCTCTTGGTTAGACAAGGTGATTTGTTTCAGAGGTCAAGAGGTCACATCCCTGTTTGTTACTAAGCGCAAATGGTATGGGCGTTTTGTACAAACATCGTGAGGGTGATTGTGGAAATGTGTGGTGTGTTTGTGCATGTGTGTGTGATGTGTGTGTGTGTATGTATGTTTGAGGGTAAGGTATTGTTTCAGCACATTTCTCTTTCTTTCTGTCGTTCACCCGATGACTGCTAAAGGAATTGATTGACTTCGTCATGATCCGTCCTTAGAAAGACGTTAAGTACGCCTTGATACGTTCTGTTGTAGTTTCATTAAAGACGCTAATTGCGCCTTGATACGTTCTGTTGTAGTTTCATTAAAGACGCTTATTGCGCCTTGATACTTTCTGTTGTAGTTTCATTAAAGACGCTAATTGCGCCTTGATACGTTCTGTTGTAGTTTCATTAAAGACGCTTATTGCGCCTTGATACTTTCTGTTGTAGTTTCATTAAAGACGCTAATTGCGCCTTGATACGTTCTGTTGTAGTTTCATTAAAGACGCTTATTGCGCCTTGATACTTTCTGTTGTAGTTTCATTAAAGACGCTAAGTACGCCTTGATACTTTCTGTTGTAGTTTCATTAAAGACGCTAATTGCGCCTTGATACGTTCTGTTGTAGTTTCATTAAAGACGCTAATTGCGCCTTGATACGTTCTGTTGTAGTTTCATTAAAGACGCTTATTGCGCCTTGATACTTTCTGTTGTAGTTTCATTAAAGACGCTAAGTACGCCTTGATACTTTCTGTTGTAGTTTCATTAAAGACGCTAATTGCGCCTTGATACGTTCTGTTGTAGTTTCATTAAAGACGCTAAGTACGCCTTGATACGTTCTGTTGTAGTTTCATTAAAGACGCTTATTGCGCCTTGATACTTTCTGTTGTAGTTTCATTAAAGACGCTAATTGCGCCTTGATACTTTCTGTTGTAGTTTTATTAAAGACGCTAATTGCGCCTTGATACGTTCTGTTGTAGTTTCATTAAAGACGCTTATTGCGCCTTGATACGTTCTGTTGTAGTTTCATTAAAGACGCTAATTGCGCCTGGATACTTTCTGTTGTAGTTTCATTAAAGACGCTAATTGCGCCTTGATACGTTCTGTTGTAGTTTCATTAAAGACGCTAAGTACGCCTTGATACGTTCTGTTGTAGTTTCATTAAAGACGCTAATTGCGCCTTGATACTTTCTGTTGTAGTTTCATTAAAGACGCTAATTGCGCCTTGATACGCTCTGTTGTAGTTTCATTAAAGACGCTAATTGCGCCTTGATACGTTCTGTTGTAGTTTGCAGTAGAACTGTGATATTTACGTCTTTCGGCCCAACAAATCCTATTTCAGCGTGTTTTTTATTTTTAGTATCGGGTTCTTTCCCCTCTTTGATCTCTATTCGCTTTACCAGACTAGACAGGTTGGTCTGCTTCTGGGAGCACTGCGGAGATATGGAGTATAGTCTGAATGGTTCTTGTTCACAGATACTGACACAAACCATCAGCTCGGGGGGAAGGCTGACAGCTTACACTTCCAGGCTGCTGTGAGGCGCCTTTTTGCCGCCCCCCCCCCACACTTTTGTAGCTTGACTTGATATTTTTGTAACGCTTTCCATTTCGATTTTGATTGGTAACACCATTTGCCGTCACCGCACTGAAGATTTTCTGCAATGGAATCTCTAAAGCTGTTTCTCTGATGACTTCTCTCTACTCTCTAGCAGGCAGCCATTAATCGTTTGCTTTAAGATAGCGCCGTCAATAGCAACAGAAGCTGCACCTACCACTTATGATAAGTTGACATTCTTCCTTCATCTCAATATAGACCTTCCTCTGTTGCTCTCGAAGTATTCTTTAAGACTGAATCATAAGAACATCGACGTGAAGTTGGCGTAATAGAGAGTGGGTGGCCAAATCGATAACATGTCGGGGTCCAAACCAGGAGAAGGTGGGTTCGAATCCCGGTAGGGTAGCAATTTTTTTTTTCTGTGGGCGGTGAAATAAAAACTCAGACCCGAACATCTTTCGGCGACTGCACTGGACAAGCGGCCCTGTTATTCTTCGGTCCTACAGTACCCCCGCCACATTCCAGTAATGTGAAAATGCCGTAAAGATAAGTTTTTTTTTTTAAAAAGTGAATTTCGTGTAAGCACCGATCAAATACAACAATTAGGAAAGGAAATGAGAGTGCAGAGTGTTGTATACAAGAAGAAAGACTGTTGTTTGTTTGTGACGGCTACAGGAGTAACTTGTGTAACAACCTCGTTAAAGTAAAGAAGAGTTGCGCACATCGTCCACCTCACTTTCTCTCTCCTGATTCCAGTGACAAGTCAAGACGTCTGTAGATGGACTCGGGTGTAGTGGATGACCAGGACATTTGACGTGCTTTCTGCTCATTACGATTCACACAGCGTGGCCAGTAGACGTCATTACGCCCTTGAACCAACAAGACATTTCTTCTGTGCATTTTCTGAGTCCAGTCTATACCTGTGGGTAGCACGTCCCATTCCATCAACGGCTAATAAATGATCCAGACTTCATCTGTGGGTAGCACGCCCCATTCCACCAACGGTTAATGAACGATCCAGTCTATACCTGTGGGTAGCACGCCCCATTCCACCAACGCTTAATGAACGATCCAGTATACACCAGTGGGTAGCACGCCCCATTCCACCAACGGTTAATGAACGATCCAGTATACACCAGTGGGTAGCACGCCCCATTCCACCAACGGTTAATGAACGATCCAGTCTATACCTGTGGGTAGCACGCTCCATTCCATCAACGGTTAATGAACGATCCAGACTATACCTGTGGGTGGCACGCTCCATTCCATCAACGGTTAATAAATGATCCAGACTTCACATGTGGCTAGCACGCCCCATTCCACCGACGGTTAATGAACGATCCAGTCTATACCTGTGGGTAGCACGCCCCATTCCACCAACGGTTAATGAACGATCCAGTCTATACCTGTGGGTAGCACGCCCCATTCCACCAACGGTTAATGAACGATCCGGTCTTATTATGATATGAACCAAAAATTGTTGCGCTTTCACATCATGAGCTTTGTCATGGACTCCATCAATCCGAGGTAGATGCGTCTATAAACGATTCTGCTAAAATTCCATCAATAATAAGGGGAGGGAGTGGAAGGTGGTAATTAGATTAAAAAATTGGGCAGAAGTAATGCCATGCAAGTTATGAAGTAATGACTTGCAAGTTATGAAGTAATTACACGCAATTTTTGAAGTAATGGCACGCAAGTTTTGAAGTAATGGAACGCAAGATCTGAAGTAATGACATGCAAGTTTTGAAGTAATGACTTAGTTTAGTTTAGTCAACAAGTCATATTCCACATTGAATGAATCCATAAATGCTCAAAATATTTTATGAAAAGAAATGTGATCAAAGAATGTGACAACTGACCTGCTCTTCACTTCTGTTTCTTCTTCTTCTTGTCTTTTCTTCCTTATTTACCTTTCAGCGTCGAAGGGAGATTCGACTTGCGGTCTTTTATATTCGCCTGTGCTGCTGTTATGTTTCCTAGTGTTTCTAATATTCCATCAAGTCGCCATCGTTTTCGTGGTCATCCCTTGGGTCTGGTGTTCTCACACTGTTTATTGAAGGTTCGTTGTGTTGTGTTTTGATATTTCTGCATTGTCACGCGGTCAAACCATTTTATCTGCTGTTTCTTTATATATTCTATGACAGGGGTTATTCGTACTTTTTTTTCCCTCAGTTCTTCATTTCTGATCTTATCTCTTTGACTGTTTCCCGTCATTCGTCTAACACATTTAATCTCATTAGAGTTTATTGTTCTTATTGTTCTTGCATATAGTGTCCAAGATTGGCACTGGCAGCACAACATTGGGATAAAGATTGTATTGTAGAGTCCAGGACAGGCATTGGTAGCACAACGTTGGGATGAAGATTGTATTGTAGAGTCCAGGACAGGCATTGGTAGCACAACGCTGTGATGAAGATTGTATTGTAGAGTGCCCGTTTTGCCACGATAAACTGAAATCTGTACAATTTGGTGTTTTGTCCGAGCTGTAATCGAGGCCGCACTCATGTCGTCCCACGTGCCCGATGCCAGCCACTGTTTGAACGTCGCTGCGAATATACGATTTATTTCTTCACATTTCAATGTGATAAATCAGCCGTCACATTCGTCACATCAACAGGCAATATTTCTTCTGATCGGACTGAGCATGACTTGTCCGTGGCTGGCCCCAATAACTGAAGTCAATTCTTGTGTTAGTCTCAATCAGAACAGAGAGACAGAGAGAGAGAGAGAGAGAGAGAGAGAGAGAGAGAGCTCTCAACACGGACGTTCTTCTTGAAAAGTTGGCTAAAATTATGAACGAGTGTCATTACCTGAAGTAATTTTATGAGAGAGTCATTACCTGGAGTAATTTTATGAGAGAGTCATTACCTGAAGTAATTCTATGAGAGAGTCATTACTTGAAGTAATTTTATGAGAGAATCATTAATTGAAGTAACTTATGAGAGAATCATTACTTTAAGTAACTTATGAGAGAATCATTACTTTAAGTAACTTATGAGAGAATCATTACATGAAATAACTTTATGAGAGCGTGATTACCTGAATTAACTTTATGAAAGAATCATTACCTGAAATAACTTTATGAGAGCGTGATTACCTGAAGCAACTTATGAGAGAATCATTACCTGAAATAACTTTATGAGAGAATCATTACCTGAAATAACTTTATGAGAGAGTCATTATCTGAAGTAACTTTATGAAAGAATCATTACCTGAAATAACTTTATGAGAGAATCATTACCTGAAGTAACTTTATGAAAGAATCATTACCTGAAATAACTTTATGAGAGAGTCATTATCTGAAGTAACTTATGACAGAGTCATTACCTCGGTTTTCTGCTTCTTCTTCTTCTGCGATCATGGCTCACACAGACTAATATTCTGAACTCTCTTATGAAGGCAGCTGTCTGTTTCAGTGATGCCTTTGCCCCTGCATAGTTTCACTTCCAGGGAGGTGGGTGTGAGCCACATTGTTCTCCTCAGGCCTATGTACTGGAGACAATCCTGTAGGACGTGTTTTGTTGTCACGACTCAGTAGTCTAAGAGAGGACATTCGGACACTCAAAAGAGTGTCTTCTTTTTTTTCTATCCTTCCTCTGCTGGCGTTGGCGTCGAGGGGAGAAACAATCTGCGATTCTTTGCTCTTCTCTTGGCCTCTTCTGGTGTTATTCCTCCTAGTGACTCTAGTATTCCCTTTATCCAGAAGTCTTCGACAACCATGAGGCTACGTCACTCCGTCGGATGAAATAGATGGGAGTTAATATGAACATAGCCAGAAACGAGAAACTTAGTGGGCGTGTAAGAAGATTAAACCAACACAGAACTGGAGTCGTCACTTGCTAGACACTGCGAGATTTGCTGAGGAGGGGATCTGAGCACCTATGGACATGTTCGGAGTGCAATGATGATGACCCGCTAATAACTCAATGATGATGACCCGCTAATAACTCAATGATGGTGACCTGCTAATAACTCAATGATGGTGACCCGCTAATAACTCAATGCTGATGACCCGCTAATAACTCAATGATGATGACCCGCTAATAACTCAATGATGATGACCCGCTAACAACTCAATGCTGATGACCCGCTAATAACTCAATGATGGTGACCTGCTAATAACTCAATGATGATGACCCGCTAATAACTCAATGATGGTGACCCGCTAATAACTCAATGATGGTGACCCGCTAATAACTCAATGATGATGACCCGCTAACAACTCAATGCTGATGACCCGCTAATAACTCAATGATGGTGACCCGCTAATAACTCAATGATGATGACCCGCTAATAACTCAATGATGATGACCAGCTAATAACCCAATGATGATGACCCGCTAATAACTCAATGATGATGACCCGCTAATAACTCAATGCTGATGATCCGCTAACAACTCAATGATTATGACCCGCTAATAACTCAATGATGATGACCCGCTAATAACTCAATGATGATGACCCGCTAATAACTCAATGATGATGACCCGGTAACAACTCAATGCTGATGACCCGCTAATAACTCAAAGATGACGACCCGCTAATAACTGAATGATGATGACCCGCTAATAACTCAATGATGATGACCCGCTAACAACTCAATGCTGATGACCCGCTAATAACTCAATGATGATGACCCGCTAATAACTCAATGCTGATGACCCGCTAATAACTCAATGCTGATGACCCGCTAATAACTCAATGATGATGACCCGCTAATAACTCAATGATGATGACCCGCTAATAACTCAATGATGATGACCCGCTAACAACTCAATGCTGATGACCCGCTAAGAACTCAATGATGATGACCCGCTAATAACTCAATGATGATGAGCCGCTAACAACTCAATGCTGATGACTCGCTAATAAATCAATGATGATGACCCGCTAAAAACTCAATGATGATGACCCGCTAATAACTCAATGCTGATGACCCGCTAATAACTCAATGATGATGACCCGCTAACAACTCAATGCTGATGACCCGCTAATAACTCAATGATGATGACCCGCTAACAACTCAATGCTGATGACCCGCTAATAACTCAATGATGATGACCCGCTAATAACTCAATGATGATGACCCGCTAATAACTCAATGATGTTGACCCGCTAATAACTCAATGATGATGACCCGCTAATAACTCAATGATGATGACCCGCTAATAACTCAATGATGATGACCCGGTAACAACTCAATGCTGATGACCCGCTAATAACTCAATGATGATGACCCGCTAACAACTCAATGCTGATGACCCGCTAATAACTCAATGATGATGACCCGCTAATAACTCAATGATGATGACCCGCTAATAACTCTATGATGATGACCCGCTAATAACTCAATGATGATGACCCGCTAATAACTCAATGCTGATGACCCGCTAACAACTCAATGATGATGACCCGCTAATAACTCAATGATGATGACCCGCTAATAACTTAATGATGATGACCCGCTAATAACTCAATGATGATGACCCGCTAATAACTCAATGATGATGACCCGTTAATAACTCAATGATGATGACCCGCTAATAACTCATTGGCGTCTGAATGCAACAGAGCTGGAAGCTGCCAACTTCATAGCTGATATCTTGCTGTAGGATTGTGAAAAAGAACCACCCAGACCGTGCTCCACCTCCTCACGGTGCCTCCAGTAACAGACTGACCTGTCGAGTCTGGCCAAGCGAGTAGGGATCGAAGAAAAAATGCAACCTGATACTGTATAACTTAATGCTGAAGTCGAAGGTGTGGACTTTATGGCGCAAATACAAATAAACCACAACATGAGTTATCTACGCCTATTTAACATCCTTAATAAGATCGGATGACAGGGAGGCATGTCCATTCCCTTAGGAGTCATCAGTTGAACGTTAGAAAGAAAGGGAAAATATTCGTTTCATGAGACAATATGGAGGACATCGCTGTACTCAACAGTGAGACAATATGGAGGACATCACTATACTCAACAGTGAGACAATATGGAGGACATCACTATACTCAACAGTGAGACAATATGGAGGACATCACTATGCTCAACAGTGAGACAATATGGAGGACATCCCTATACTCAACAGTGAGACAATATGGAGGACATCACTATACTCAACAGTGAGACAATATGGAGGACATCACTATACACAACGGCAATAATAAGTCCTTGTATAGCAACCAACATCATTTATTCACATCTAGACGACAAAGCCAGGTTTAATCCCAGTGATAAAATAGCCGCTCTAACAATCTACAGACGATCATTCTCATAGTCGGTTAGTGTTTGTAATCACATCCCAACTTCCGGTCGTTAGGCACAGACACTATGGCTGATTCTGTAACTCTAAACCTCGAATCGGAGTTGATGGCGTCTATTCATGCCGCCCCCAGTCTCTAGGATCTCTCAATGTCTCGTCATATCCTATTTCTATCGCTGCACCATTCTGTGAGGCAGCGACACCACGAGACCCTCATTATTATCAAGTATCGGAGCGAAGAGCACAAAGGACGAGATGTAGGGCCAGAAAATTAGAAACTTCTAGACGGCATTCAAGGAGAAGCCAG
Organism: Megaustenia siamemsis; assembly: GCA_032433765.1. Taxonomy (NCBI): domain Eukaryota; kingdom Metazoa; phylum Mollusca; class Gastropoda; order Stylommatophora; family Ariophantidae; genus Megaustenia; species Megaustenia siamemsis. Next base: position 10,981,179 of record JAVIAB010000139.1, on the reverse strand, counting down.
TGGCTGGGCGGAATTCCCCAACTGGGCTTGTCAATAATGGCTTTCCCTAATCTCGTTTTTGTCGATTTTGTGATAGTTTTTCTCTGAGAATCAAGGTCAAGGTCAAGTGAGTTAGCACAGATTCATTGAAGTTAAAAATTATCAATTTTTGATTCGATGCTACATGTAGTCATCAACTTTACTTACACTTCTGATGTAAACATGAATTGCTTACATAATATGGTAGATATATCTACAATAAAATAACACCACAACATGGAACAATTGCTTGAGGAAAATACTTCGTGTATCATGGAATGAGTTCAACACTAGTATAGAAATAAGAGAAATGACAAAGCATTAAAAAAATATCAACTATATTCAAGACAAGAAGGTGGTTATATGTTGGCCATGCGACGAGAAGGGACAACAAAAGAATCTCAAAGTAGGTCTCCAAATGTGAACCAGAGGGTACTAGAAAAAGAGACCGACAGAATGAAACAACTTAAAGAACGTTAAAGCGAGAGGGAACAACAACAGGCATCAATAGATAGATAGACAGACGGATAGACTGATGGACGGACGGACGGACGGAGGGAAGGATGGACGGACGGACGGAGGGAAGGATGGACGGACGGACGGACGGACGGACGGACGGACGGAGGGAAGGATGGACGGACGGACGGACGGAGGGAAGGATGGACGGACGGACGGACGGACGGACGGAGGGAAGGACAGACGGACGGATGGATGGATGGATGGATGGATGGATGGATGGATGGATGGATGGATGGATAGAGCGATCTGCATGAAGGAGTTGAAAGTAATCGAACATATATAGCTGTGAATGAACAACTCTCATCGTCAATGTGTAATTTTTGATAGATTGCATTTGTGATAGTCTGGTACCACATATACCAGGCTGGTGTGGCTACATTTGTGATAGTCTGGTACCACATATACCAGGCTGGTGTGGCTACATTTGTGATAGTCTGGTACCATGCATACCAAGCCAGTGTGGCTACATTTGTGATAGTCTAGTACCATACATACCAGGTCAGTGTGGCTACATTTGTAATAGTCTAGTACCATAAATACCAGGTCAATGTGGCTATATTTGTGATAGTCTAGTACCATAAATACCAGGTCAGTGTGGCTACATTTGTGATAGTCTAATACCATACATACCAGACCAGTATGGCAACAGTTGTGATAATCTGGAACCATCATATAAGAGCTTTGTTATATATAAGTTGTTTTGCTTGACCTCCTGCCGAGGTCACACTTCGTAACGACATATGACAAGTCCACCGGAGTCTCATTATTGGAACCTTACATTGCAGTGTTCACGGATAATGAGTCCAAGAAATTATGGATCAACTTGGGAAAAGGTTCTTGGAAACATTGGGCGCTGTAGAGAATTTCCTGGAATTGGTTTGAGGGCATGAGTTATCTGTGTCCCGGAGCAGTGAAGACTAGATTAGGAAAATGAGTGGAACAGTGCTTGTGGCGTGGCGGGGTCATGTAGCTAGGGAAAAAAATTCCGAGAACCACTAATGTAAATTGCTTTTAGAGTAAACAAACCACTTCCGTTGCTTTAGTTTCGTTTGCTCGCTGGTTGTGATTTGTTTCGCAAACTCCTCTCCCCATTTACAGCAACAGCCCTCGCAGACGGCGCGTGCGCAGGTCAACGTGCCAAAGTCGCTATTTGCCTATACCACTAAACAAACGGACAAGACGGACGGCCATTTTCTTAAACAAGCGAAGAAGTCACGCGTCTCCAGAAAGAGTCTCTGGACTTAACAAGATGGCGGTGATAAAATTGCTGATGATGGAAGCATCTGTTGAGAGCTGCTTTATCAACTTTTCTCCCGGTTTGTTTAGGTGGTCGCTGAAATGGTTAGCCTGCCAGACGTAAGTGCCGTAGATGTGTCTGGACGCATGGGGTTGTAGCAATCACAAAGTAATCTTGGTCTGCCAGGAGGTGGAACAGCCCGTGCCTGGGTCATCAGCAATCACTGTTGGATGATATCGCCGACACTATCTACGGAATAACGGAACATGATGTGACTTCTCCGCGGGCCACCCATGGAAGGGAAAATACCAACCTGGGACTACTCGTTTTTCTCTATGAGCAACATTAGTGCAAGTAAATCTGTGTGTCCCGCCCCCAACAACATGGACGTTTTCTATACCAGCTTCCGGTTAGAGTTGTTCCACTGTATCACCAAGCACGTGACTAAAACGTGACTAAAACGTGACTAAAAGGACTTGAAAGTAAAAACTAAGTAACATCCGTTAAGTGTTGATGACAGTCCTCTTATATAGCTCACAAACATGGATGTTAAACAGATACAACTGTACAGAAGTTACAGGATGTGTACATAACTGTTTGAGGAAGATTCTCAACATGAGATGGAATAACATGATTGGAGATGGGAAAGACAAGGACCATTCAAGCAGCACAGTAAGAAAACAAGATGCCAGCATAGCAAGTCAGGCACTGTCGTGGCATTCACGGGGAAAGAGAATGCAGGGAAGGCCTAGAAGTACACGGAGAAGAGAAGTAATGAAAACCCTGATGAAAGTTGACCAAGACTGGCATGAAGTAGAGAATATTTCTCTGAAAATGAAGAGATCTTGTTTGCGGCTTAGCCTCCAAAACGGCGTCTAATAGGCTTGCTTGCATTCACTCGATGTTGTGTGGCGCCTTGTCTCCCTCTAAATGTCTTGACTGATTTATTGGTTGATCGATTGATCGATTGATTGCTTGATGCATTTCATCACGACTGGTGTCGTGGGTCACAACAGCAACTAGATAACACGTACATTGTCGCAGGAGTGTCAAGGACGTGTCAGGGAGTACTTGTGTTTTGTCTATTGCTACTGTTGCGTAAAGGAAACCATCTTCTTCCTCTTCTACTTTTCTTCCTCATCTGCCTTTCAGCGACTAGGGGAGATATAATTTGCGATCTTTTGCTTATCTTTTTGCCTCTGCTAATGTCATATTTCTTAGTGTTCCTAATATTCCATCAGTCAATCTTTTTCATGGTCGGCCCTTGGGCCTGGTGTTCTCACAACGTTTATTTAGGCCAGCCGCGTCGTGTTGTGTTTTGATCATTCTGCCTTGTCACGTGGCCAAACAATTTTATCTGTTGTTTCTTTATATATTCTATGGCGGAGGCTATTCCTAGCTTTTTTCTCAGTTCTTCTTGTCTGATCTTATCTCGTTTCCTGTCATTCATCTAACACATTTCATCTCAGTAGAGGTTATCTTTCTTATTGTTCTTGCATCGAGGGTCCAGGTCTGGCATTGGTAGCACAACGTTGGGATGAAGATTTAAAAAGGATAGGAAATGAAACTATACACATGGAAAAGCTCTGGAGATAAGAAGAGGAATCAAATAGATTACATAATGATAAAAGATAGGTTTTGTAACAACGTCAAGAACGCCAAAACATTATCCAGGAGCAGATATTAACTCAGATCACAATTCTGTAAGGATTAAAATGAAAGTCACACTAAAGAGAAACAAACAAAAGACTAATTCATCAATAATACCACTAGACATAACAGCCTTAAATCAAAAAGATGTTAAGGATACTAATACAATAACAGTAAAGAACACATACCAGAAGCTGCTAGATGAAGGGGGTGAGCAGTACAGAAGAGAAAAAAAATCATGATGAAAAAGTTACAACCAAATTTGCAACGCATAAAGAAAAGTATACAAGAAATTTTCGATATCTTATCCAAAAAGGAAAAGAACAAAAAACAAAAATGGATAACTGACGTCATCTTGGAAAAAATGGAAGAAAAAAGGCAAGCGAAGAACACCGCCCAGTACAACAAAATAGATAATAAAATACGCAAAAAGGAAAAAAAAAAAAAAAGGCTGGATCAGCCAAAGATGTCTAGAAATCGAAACTCTGGAAAATAAACAAGATATAAGAGTGATGCACACATAAATAAAGAGAATGACTAGTAAAAATAGAAAAGCCACTGGAAGTGGATGTATTGAAAACAAAAAAAAAAGGGGAAAATGCTAACAGACAACAAAGATATAATCAACAGATGGCAGGAAAATATAACAGAATTATTTGATGACGGAAGGGAAAAGAAAACAATGATAAAATGTAGGTCAAGGTTATGAAATCTTAAAATCGGAAGTGGAAGAAGCTATACAAACAATGAAAAAGGGAAAAGATACGGGACAGTTGAATGCCGTGATTTTAGAACAATAAGCCTAATGAGCAAGGTAACAAAAGTCTTGCTAAAAGTTATACAGGAAAGGATTCAGAATAAAATCAATATTGAATTAGAAGAACAACAATTTGGATTCAGGAATAAAACAGTGGGACAAAATAAGCCATATTCTACATGAGAACATTAATCGAAAAGTACACAGAAGTAAACAAACCAATAAATGCCTGCTTCATAGACTACACCAAAGCTTTTGATAGAGTACACCATAAACAACTTATAGACTGCCTAATAGATATACATCTATATGACACAGACATACGACTAATATGTAATTTATACTAGGAGCAAACAGCAATAATAAAATATAACAAAAAGAACTCTACACCCATTGATATAAAAAGAGGAGTAAGACAAGGATGCATCCTATCACCAAGCTTGTTTAATCTATACACTGAGCAAATCTTTAAAAACATCACAGAGATGCCAGGCCTAAACATTAATGGAAAGATAACCAATAACCTAAGATATGCTGATGATACCGTTCTACTAGCAGAAAATCCTACAGATCTACAATTACTTAATGAAATAAACATGACAAGCAAAAAAATATGGATATACATGTATATACGTATATATATATATATATATATATATATATATATGCACAGGGTGTTTTTAAAGTCGCAGTGCAGTGAATATTTCTAATATTCAGTAAATGACGTAATCATCATCTACGTACCACAATTTTGTAAACCACATTTATGAACAAACCGCTGCTTCCTTTAAGGTTTTATTTACGTAAAGGACGGGCACTACGCTACTTTCACTGTCTCATTGCTTGAAGGAAATGGTGTTGACGATTGAAAACAGGGTATTTCTGGTTGAGCATGTCTTCCGTAATGGCGGTAAATATACGAATGAGGTCATTAGACAATTCGTGAGGAAATTTCCAGACTCACAAGTCCCTCACCGAAATTCTGTTACAAAATTGATCAAAAAGTTTCGTGAAACCGGTAGTGTGGTAGATGCATACCGATCTGGAAGACCTTCAATTTCACAAGACCAAATTATGGAACTCCAAGACAGAATTACAATGAGTCCAAATGCATCTTTAAACCACTTGTCTCAACAGGTGCAAATATCTAAGAGTTCTGTTCACAAGGTTTTAAGAAGTGAACTACACTATCGTCCATACAAATTAACTGAAGTGTCTCAACTCCAAGAAAGAGATTATGAATCCCGTTTAAACTACTGCATGTGGTTTCAGAATTTTATTTATGAACATGGCGCTGCCATCCTTGACGTCACTTTTTTCACTGATGAGGCCTGTTTTCATTTATCCGGTTATGTGAACAGTCAGAACAATCGGCTGTGGAGCAGTGAAAACCCCCATGAATTTCATCAAGTGCCGCTTTACGATCAAAAAGTCGGAGTGTGGTGCGCTATAAGTCGTATGCGGATAATAGGACCTATATTTTTTAATGAAACAATAAATGCAGAACGTTACCGTACTTTAATTCTGGAACCGTTCATAGCACACCTTACAGAACGGAAAATTATGGAATCCTGGTTTCAGCAGGATGGGGCAACAGCACACACAGCCACAACAACACTCAATTATTTAGAAAGCATATTTGCAAATCGCATTATTTCACGTGGAATCTGGCCTGCTCGTTCACCAGATCTAACACCCCCAGATTATTATCTGTGGGGGCATTGAAGGGGAAAGTTTATGAAAATAATCCGCAGACAATTAATGACCTAAAGACTGAAATGGTAGACAAGATTAAACAAATATCACCAGACATTATTCTGAAGGTTTTCGCAAATATGGAAAGATGAATCACGACATGTCTTGAGGCCCGTGGTGGACATTTTCAACATATGCTTAGGCACAACTTTATATTGTTAATACCAACATTACCCATTATAAGCTCGCCGATAGCAGTCAAGTATATTTGAATAATACCATTTATTTTACAATTTGTGTGACGCATTAGTTAACCGCATTTCTGGTGACGTTTTTCTTCCGAGAGTAGAAATTCACTGCACTGCGACTTTAAAAACACCCTGTATATACACAGGGTGTTTCTAAAGTCGCAGTGCAGTGAATTTCTACTCTCGGAAGAAAAAACGTCACGTCACACAAATTGTAAAGTAAATGGTATTATTCAAATATACTTGACTGCTATCGGCGAGCTTATAATGGGTAATGTTGGTATTAACACAATAAAGTTGTGTTAACACCATTGTAAGCCAGATCTATCATGTAGCAGTGATGTTTAAATGAACACGTAAATGGTGCTTGAACTATTACGTCATACATAGATAAAATTTAAGTGCGTAATTATTTCAACAACAAAAAATGCACAGTCATTAAAGAGACACCCTATATATTATACAGGGTGTTTTTAAAGTCGCAGAGCTTATAATGGGTAATGTTGGTATTAACACAATAAAGTTGTGCCTAAAGCATATGTTGAAAATGTCCACCACGGGCCTCAAGACATGTCGTGATTCGTCTTTCCATATTTGCGAAAACCTTCAGAATAATGTCTGGTGATATTTGTTTAATCTTGTCTACTATTTCAGTCTTTAGGTCATTAATTGTCTGCGGATTATTTTCATAAACTTTCCCCTTCAATGCCCCCCACAGATAATAATCTGGGGGTGTCAGATCTGGTGAACGAGCAGGCCAGATTCCACGTGAAATAATGCGATTTGCAAATATGCTTTCTAAATAATTGAGTGTTGTTGTGGCTGTGTGTGCTGTTGCCCCATCCTGCTGAAACCAGGATTCCATAATTTCCCGTTCTGTAAGGTGTGCTATGAACGGTTCCAGAATTAAAGTACGGTAACGTTCTGCATTTATTGTTTCATTAAAAAATATAGGTCCTATTATCCGCATACGACTTATAGCGCACCACACTCCGACTTTTTGATCGTAAAGCGGCACTTGATGAAATTCATGGGGGTTTTCACTGCTCCACAGCCGATTGTTCTGACTGTTCACATAACCGGATAAATGAAACCAGGCCTCATCAGTGAAAAAAGTGACGTCAAGGATGGCAGCGCCATGTTCATAAATAAAACTCTGAAACCACATGCAGTAGTTTAAACGGGATTCATAATCTCTTTCTTGGAGTTGAGACACTTCAGTTAATTTGTATGGACGATAGTGTAGTTCACTTCTTAAAACCTTGTGAACAGAACTCTTAGATATTTGCACCTGTTGAGACAAGTGGTTTAAAGATGCATTTGGACTCATTGTAATTCTGTCTTGGAGTTCCATAATTTGGTCTTGTGAAATTGAAGGTCTTCCAGATCGGTATGCATCTACCACACTACCGGTTTCACGAAACTTTTTGATCAATTTTGTAACAGAATTTCGGTGAGGGACTTGTGAGTCTGGAAATTTCCTCACGAATTGTCTAATGACCTCATTCGTATATTTACCGCCATTACGGAAGACATGCTCAACCAGAAATACCCTGTTTTCAATCGTCAACACCATTTCCTTCAAGCAATGAGACAGTGAAAGTAGCGTAGTGCCCGTCCTTTACGTAAATAAAACCTTAAAGGAAGCAGCGGTTTGTTCATAAATGTGGTTTACAAAATTGTGGTACGTAGATGATGATTACGTCATTTACTGAATATTAGAAATATTCACTGCACTGCGACTTTAAAAACACCCTGTATGTATATATATATATATATATATATATATATATATATATACGTAATTATACTATTACTGGAATCTGCCGGGGAGACTTATAAGACTGTAGATGAAGAGCCACTTGTCCTATGTACTTGTCACGAGGTATTCGGGTCTGAGTTTTATTCCAAACACCCGACGATTGATTGTCTCCCTTAGACCATGTTCATCATCTCATTGATTGTCTCCCTTATGACATGATTATCATCTAGTTGATTGTCTCCTTTAGGTCAAGTTTATTCCTCTAGTTGATTGTCTCCTTTAGGTCAAGTTTATTCCTCTAGTTGATTGTCTCCTTTAGGTCAAGTTTATTCCTCTAGTTGATTGTCTCCTTTAGGTCAAGTTTATTCCTCTAGTTGATTGTCTCCTTTAGGTCAAGTTTATTCCTCTAGTTGATTGTCTCCTTTAGGTCAAGTTTATTCCTCTAGTTGATTGTCTCCTTTAGGTCAAGTTTATTCCTCTAGTTGATTGTCTCCTTTAGGTCAAGTTTATTCCTCTAGTTGATTGTCTCCTTTAGGTCAAGTTTATTCCTCTAGTTGATTGTCTCCTTTAGGTCAAGTTTATTCCTCTAGTTGATTGTCTCCTTTAGGTCAAGTTTATTCCTCTAGTTGATTGTCTCCTTTAGGTCAAGTTTATTCCTCTAGTTGATTGTCTCCCTTAGGTCAAGTTTATTCCTCTAGTTGATTATCTCCCTTAGGTGAAGTTTATTCCTCTAGTTGATTGTCTTCCTTAGGACAAGTTTATTCATCTAGTTGATTGTCTCCCTTAGGTCAAGTTTATTCCTCTAGTTGATTGTCTCCCTTAGGTCAAGTTTATTCCTCTAGTTGATTGTCTCCCTTAGGTCAAGTTTATTCCTCTAGTTGATTGTCTCCCTTAGGTCAAGTTTATTCCTCTAGTTGATTGTCTCCCTTAGGTCAAGTTTATTCCTCTAGTTGATTGTCTCCCTTAGGTCAAGTTTATTCCTCTAGTTGATTGTCTCCCTTAGACCATGTTTATCATCTCATTGATCGTCTCCCCTAGGACATGATTATCATATAGTTGATAATCTCTCTTAGGTAAAGTTTATCATCTAGTTGATTGTCTCCCTTAGAAGATGAGTATAATATAGTTGATTGTCTCCCTTACGCCATGTTTATCATATAGCTGATTGTCTCCCTTAGGCAATGTTTATCATCTCTTTGATTGTCTCCCTTAGGCAATGTTTATCATCTCATTGATTGTCTCCCTTAGGCTATGATTCCTATGACAGTTAGTCTGAATGTTTCTCTCTCTTTTTCGTCTCCCACAGTCATGTCATATATTCCCTATATATTAATATATATCAACTATTATACTTGTGTTGGTCAGGTCAGGTAATTTTACCTGCTACTGTATGCAGTAAACACTACAACCTGTGGCTGCCCTGCTGCCTTGCAAGTAAGCTCGGGAGAGTAAAAGGCTAAGGGAGGGTACCCCGAAGTAAAACAATCCCATTGCCTTGCGGGTGAGACTTTTTAGTCAAAGGCTAGCGGAGCCAACCGTAAACAAACCGACGGAAGGCAACCGAAAACCGGCGTCGTAACTTCTTTGTACAATCATGAATCGCCACAACAATAAAAATAACAACAACATTAAGGGGGATTCCAATGGAAAACCCTCGTTTGGTAGGGGACATCATGTGCTACAGGTGATACCCGATCGTCATCAAGCTACTGTAAGCAAAATAAAGATAAAACAAACTCTAAAGATAGGTACTTGAAATGTGAGAACACTCATGCAGAAGGGTAAACTAGAAAACATACAAGATATGAAAAGAATGGGTTTACAATTACTGGGACTTTGCGAAATGAGATACACCGGATCAGGGGAGATGTATTCTGATAAACATAAAACAATCTATTCTGGAGGTACTGAACACCAAAGAGGAGTAGGTATCATCTTGGATACAGAAAGAGCAAGAACAGTAAAAGGCTTTTACCCAATATCTGACAGAGTCCTTTTAGTGAAATTGAATGGAAAGCCAATAGACATAAATCTTATACAAGTTTATGTACCAACAGCAGACAGTCTAGAGGAAACAATTGATACATTTTACAACGAGTTAAATGAGACACTTCATAAATGCAAACCACATGAAAACACTATAGTTATAGAAGATTTTAACGCAAAAGTAGGAAAGGAAAGAGTTGAGGAAGTAGTTGGTCATTATGGCTTAGGCGAGAGGAATGAAAGAGGTGAGAAACTTATTGACTGGGCAAGAACACACAACATGATGATAGGAAACACCTGGTTTAAGCAACATCCAAGACGTCTGTGGACATGGAAAAGCCCAGGGGACAACGCACGTAATCAAATTGATTATATAATGATAAGCAATAGATTTAGAAACAGTCTGGTGTGTGTGAAAACTAGACCAGGGGCAGATTGCAATAGTGATCATGTACCAGTTGTGGGAAAGCTTAGAATAAAATTAAAAACAACAAAACGAGCATCGGTTAACATCAAGTTAAATTTAGATTTACTCAAATCAGACAAGAAGATGCAAGACAAATATAAAATCACAATTCAGAACCAGTACAATGCAATAGAGAAGAAACAAAGCATTGATGAACAGTGGGAAATGCTAAAAGAATCAATGCAACAAACATCAAAAGAGTTCATACCACCAGTGATGACAAATTCAAGAAAGAAATGGATGATAGACGAAATTTTGCAGCTAATGGATACAAGAAGAAGAAATAAAGAAAATAAAGATGAGTATCAGAGATTAAATAAAGAAATTGTAGTGGTTGGTTGCGTTCGCCCGATGACTAAAGTATTCTACAGTATCGTAATAGACTAGAATATTCCTCTTCATCATCCGCCCTTACAAGGACGTAGTGGACGTGTCTGCGTTGTGTTGTGGTTTGCAGTATATCTGTTATATTTGCGCCTTTCGGCCCAACACATCCGACTTCAACACGAGAAATTGTAGTAAAATGCAATGAAGCAAAAGAAGCATGGCTAAAAGAGAGATGCAAAGAGATTGAATTGCAACAAAAAGGAGATGCTAAAGCTATATACAAACAAATTGAAGAATTAACAGGAAGAAAAACGCAATCAAAAACTGGATGTTTAAGATCAAAGGAAGGAGAACTGTTGATTGATCAAGAAAACATAAGGGAACGATGGACAGAATACATTAAAGATCTTTATAATGATGCACGAACAGAAGTAAATATTAAGGATAATGGAGAAGGGCCAGAAATACTCAGAGAAGAAGTGGAAGATGCCTTGCGCAATATGAAGGCAGGCAAAGCTCCTGGAGCAGATAATATAACTAAAGAAGAGATTGAAGCCATGAGTGATTTTGGAATAGAAATAATAACAAAAGTACTGAATGATAACTACAACGCCGGATATATACCAGACGACATGCTCAAATCAATATTCATAGCCCTACCAAAGAAATCGGGTGCGATTGAATGCGACGATCATAAGCCTTATGAGTCATATGACTAAGATATTACTAAGAATCATCATGGAAAGAGTGCGAAACAAAATCAGTCCAGAAATTAGCGATGAACAGTGTGGTTTTGTTAGAGATAAAGGAACAAGAATACCATTTATATCATATAAGATCTTTAGTAGAAAGAGCTATAGATGTGAAAACTGATCTATATCTATGTTTCATAGATTACACCAAGGCATTTGACAAAGTAAAGCACCAAGAAATAATCAAAATTTTAGAAAGCATAAACGTAGACAGCAAAGATCTAAGAATAATAAAGAATATGTACTGGCAACAAACAGCGGCCATAAGAACTGGAAACCAATTGGGAATGTTTCAACAAATAAAACAGGGTGTTATACAAGGTTGTGTGCTGTCACCAGATTTGTTTAATATTTATAGTGAGATTATTTTAAGATCCATAAGGGGCATGCTTGGAATAACAATTGGAGGTCATAATATAAATAATCTAAGGTATGCTGATGAAACAGTCTTAATCGCTCAGAGTGAAAATGAGTTACAAGAAATGTTGGACATTATAGTGAAAGAAAGCAAAAATAAAGGACTCAGCATTAATAGCAAAAAGACAGAGTTTATGGTAAAAACAAAGAAAAAGACATCACCTCAGTGCAAAATAAAGAAAAGTGGAACAATATTAAAACAGGTAAATGAATTTAAATAATTGGGAACTTTGTTAACCTTAAGATGTACAAAAGAGGTGAGATGCAGAATGGCTCAGGCAAAGGCATCTTTCCAAAAAATGAGGAAGATACTATACAATCCATTTTTGACAAAAGAAACAAGAAAAAGAGTTCTTAAATGTTACGTAGAGCCAGTCTTAACATATGGATGCGAATCATGGACATTAGGACAACAGACAAGAAAATCACTGGAGTCTGTAGAAATGTGGTTTTACAGAAGAATATTGAGAGTACCATGAACAGCTAAGAAGAGTAATGAAGATGTTCTGAGAGAAGTCACAGCAAAAAGAGAGCTAATTTCCAATATTAGGAAGAAACAATCATCATTTTTTGGCCATGTAATGAGAAGAGAACAACCGGATTATATTGTAACAACTGGAAAAATTGAGGGACGAAGAGATAGAGGGAAGCAAAGAGAAAAAATATCAGACAGTTTAAGAGAATGGCTTGGCAGAAGGTCAACAACAGAAATGATAAATAGCTGCCAAGATCGAAAGTTGTGGAGATACATGATCACCTACGCCAGCAGGCCCGTTTCTTGATGATGATTATACTTGTGTGCGGTTGTGATCGTATATCGCTGTAGTGATTTATCACATAGACTATGCTTTCCTTATTCTGGAAGTATATTCCTCTAATTGACAAAGGTTCCATTCTCTAATAATGCGACCGTCTTCACACCTTTGACTCCGCTCTAGTTACCACTCAGGGAGAACCACTTACCACCTCTAACACGTCTCCTCAGCTTGTGCCCACGCCACTCTCAGCTCTTTGTTTTCATCTAAAAGTGACATTTTAGTTACTGAGTTATTTCCGGGTCATCATCATTGCACTCCGAACATAACCATAGGTGCTTAGATCCCCTCCTCAGCAAGTCTCGAAGTGTCCAGCGACTGACGACTCCAGGTCTGTGTTGGTTGATTAGTCTTCTTACACGCCCACTAAGTTTCTCGTTTCTGGCTGTGCCTATCTTAACTCCCATCTCTTTCATCCGAAGCAGTGACATGTACTCATGGTTGCCGAAGCCCTGTGCCTTCCCACATCTCGGAGGGCATTGATGCCCAATTCAATGGTTGGCCGTCCTCAACGATAGCACAGCTAGCCAACCTGTCCGTGCGTTCATTTCCCCGTACTCTCGTATGTCTAGTGATGTAGGATAAAGGTGACCATAAGTATTTCTGACTTCTTCAATGGATCTACCCATTGCCTGCTAACAGAACCTGTCTCCACTTTTATTGTGGCCATCGAATCACTCAGTATACAGGCGTGGTTGTAGTCATGTGACCCTAACCAAATGAATGCCCTGGTCACTGCCATCACCTCTATTGTCATACTACTCTTGGTCATGACGTACGAAACTGTCTTCCTTGACTATTCTGCCTGCCGAGCGTGCTATAAATGCCCATGCTCTCCTTTGGTGGGACAAGGTGTAGGGATCCCAACCGACGGGAACCGGTTCACCCAGCCTTTAAATGGGTACCGGATTTTTTTCCTGGGAAAGTAAAATTGCACGGACGTAATACCGACCACATTACCCAAAAATCATGTGCCGGAAGTCTATAAAATGTATGGTCACTAACACCATATTCCCTATACGCCATTTCGCGTGACGGGGGTACTTTACTTTTATTTTTTTTTTTACTCCTGTGTTGTCGTATTACTGATCCGTCTGTATAGAGGAATGCATCTTCCTCATCGGTGTTATCCCAGATGAGACCGTACATTTTCGCTATGTAATTTATATCTAAATTAGTCTACCACGATACTCTAGAGTACTTTAGTCATCGGGCGAACGCAACCAACCGACCAATTGACCAACCAACCGACCAACCAACCAACCGACCAACCAATCAACCAACCAACAAACCAACCGACCAACCAACCAACCAACCGACCAAACAACCAACCAACCAACCGATCAACCAACCAACCAACCAACCAACCGACTAACCAACCAACCAACCAACCGACCAATCAACCAACAACCAACCAACCGACCAACCGACCAACCGACCAACCAACCAACCAACCGACAAACCAACCAACCAACCAACCGACCGACCGACCAACCAACCAACCAACCAACCGACTAACCAACCAACCAACCGACCAACCAACCAACCGACCAACCAACCAACCGACTAACCAACCAACCAACCAACCAACCAACCAACCGACCAATCAACCAACCGACCAACTAACCAACCAACCAACCGACTAACCAACCAACCAAACAACCAACCAAACAACCAACCAACCAACCAACCGACCGACCAACCAACCAACCAACCAACCGACTAACCAACCAACCAACCGACCAACCAACCAACCGACCAACCAACCAACCGACTAACCAACCAACCAACCGACCAACCAACCAACCGACCAACCAACCAACCAACCAACCAACTAACCAACCGACTAACCAACTAACCAACCAACCAACCAACCAACCAACCAACCAACCGACTAACTAACCAACCAACCGACCGACCAACCAACCAACCGACTAACCAACCAACCAACCAACCAACCGACTAACTAACCAACCAACCGACCGACCAACCAACCAACCAACCAACCAACCAACCAACCAACCAACCAACCAACCGACTAACCAACCGACCAACCAACCGACTAACCAACCAACCAACCGACCAACCAACCAACCAACCAACCGACCAACCAACCAACCAACAAACCGACCAACCAACCGACCAACCAACCAACCAAACAACCGACCAACCAACCGACCAACCAACCGACCAACCAACCAACTGACCAACCAACTAACCAACCAACCAACCAACCAACCAACCAACCGACCAACCAACCAACCAACCAACCGACTAACTAACCAACCAACCGACCGACCAACCAACCAACCAACCAACCGACTAACCAACCAACCAAACAACCAACCAAACAACCAACTAAACAACCAACCAACCAACCGACCAACCAACCAACCAACCAAGCAAACAACCAACCAAACAACCAACCAACCGACCAACCAACCAACCGACCAACCAACCGACCATCCAACCAACCGACCAACCAACCGACCAACCAACCGACTAACCAACCAACCAACCGACCAACCAACCAACCAACCAACCAACCGACCAACCAACCAACCAACCAACCGACCAACCAACCAAACAACCGACCAACCAACCGACCAACCAACCGACCAACCAACCAAACAACCAACCAACCGACCAACCAACTAACCAACCAACCAACCGACCAACCAACCAACCAACCAACCAACCAACCAACCAACCGACTAACCAACCAACCAAACAACCAACCAAACAACCAACCAACCAACCAACCGACCGACCAACCAACCAACCAACCAACCAACCAACCAACTAAACAACCAACCAACCAACCGACCAACCAACCAACCAACCAAGCAAACAACCAACCAAACAACCAACCAAACAACCAACCAACCAACCGACCAACCAACCAACCAACCAACCAACCAACCGACCGACCGACCGACCAACCAACCAACCAACCAACCCAACAACCAACCAAACAACCAACCAAACAACCAACCAACCAACCAACCGACCAACCAACCAACCAACCAACCGACCAACAACCAACCAACCAACCAACCAACCAACCAACCGACCAACCAACCAACCAACCAACCAACCAAACAACCAACCAAACAACCAACCAAACAACTAACCAACCGACCAACCAACCAACCAACCAACCGACCAACCAACCAACCAACCAACCAACCAACCAACCAAACAACCAACCAAACAACCAACCATCCAACCGACCAACCAACCAACCAACCAACCAGCCAACCAACCAACCAACCAACCGACCAACCAACCAACCAACCGACCAACCAACCAACCAACCAACCAACCAACCGACCAACCAACCAACCGACCATCCAACCAACCGACCAACCAAACAACCAACCAACCAACCAACCATATCTAAATTGGTCGTTTCTGCATCGCTTGTGTGTGTCCGAAGCTTCCTACATTCCTCTCGTTATTCAAATGATTATTTCCCAGGTTGTGACACCAAACATACAAAACGTCAAATATTTATTGTAAAGTAAATAATTATTAATTAAATTGTAATGGAATGTTCGCAACTCTACGATCAAAGATTGACAAATCTGAGAGTTTCAGGGGAAGCAATATTCAGTCTTTAACCACCCAATGTTTTATTTTTAAATTAAAGACACAACTTCTTCAAATCACTTTGAATGTACAATAGAAGAAGCTTGTGTATTCTACCTTCATGGGACCACTTAAAGCAACTAAAACAGCAGTGATCAACAGCCGTGCACTACATTTTGTTTTGTATCCAACAAATGCTGACTTCAGGTGATGGACGTATCTATCATAAGACTCCGCTATTTTTATTTCACTCGTTTATCAACTCAATATTCGTCTACTTCATTTGTATCCACTATCTTTATTCTCCACACGGGTAACCGCCGGTAATTTCCTCTCTTACAGCCACTTGTAAGTGAATCTAGCCATGTCTTCGTGCGGCCACACATTACCTGTATCTGATTTCAACCTCCTGTGTTTATGTTCCACTGACAGTCTCAATTATCGACAAATGCAAGTTCTTATTTAATTTTTCTTATTTGGAGCATTGTAAGTATATCTAAATTATGACAAAATAAACCTGATGATATAAATTGAGCTATTTTGTAATTGTGATTTGTTGATGCACTATTCCATTACCTTCATTTTTATAAAATAGATATCTTTGTCCGCTTATCTTGATACTTTTGTATACTTTCATCTCATGAAAACTGTCTATGTCCTTATCTATTGCTAGATGTGAAAACTTGTATCTACCTGCCACTTTCATTGTCACAACTTGTATCTACCTGTTACTTTCATTGTCACAACTTGTATCTACCTGTTACTTTCATTGTCAAAACTGGTATCTACCTGCCACTTTCATTGTCACAACTTGTATCTACCTGCCACTTTCATTGTCACAACTTGTATCTACCTGTTACTTTCATTGTCAAAACTTGTATCTACCTGTTACATTCATTGTCACAACTTGTACCTACCTGCCACTTTCATTGTGAAAACTTGTTCCTACCTGCCACTTTCATTGTGAAAACTTGTATCTACCTGCTACTTTCATTGTGAAAACTTGTATCTACCTGTTACTTTCATTGTGAAAACTTGTATCTACCTGCTACTTTCATTGTGAAAACTTGTATCTACCTGCTACTTTCATTGTGAAAACTTGTATCTACCTGTTACTTTCATTGTGAAAACTTGTATCTACCTGTTACTTTCATTGTGAAAACTTGTATCTACCTGCTACTTTCATTGTGAAAACTTGTATCTACCTGTTACTTTCATTGACAAAACCTGTGTCTACCTGCTACTTTCATTGTGAAAACTTGTGTCTACCTGCCACTTTCATTGACAAAACTTGTATCTACCTGCCACTTTCAATGACAAAACTTGTATCTACCTGCTACTTTCATTGACAAAACCTGTGTCTACCTGTTACTTTCATTGTCACAACTTGTACCTACCTGCCACTTTCATTGTGAAAACTTGTTCCTACCTGCCACTTGCATTGACAAAACTTGTGTCTACCTGTTACTTTCATTGACAAAACTTGCATCTACCTGCCACTTTCATTAACAAAACGTATATCTACCTGCTACTTTCAATGACACAACTTGTATCTACCTGCCACTTTCATTGATAAAACTTGTATCTACCTGCCACTTTCATTGACAAAACTTGTATCTACCTGCCACTTTCATTGACAAAACTTGTATCTACCTGCCACTTTCATTAACAAAACGTATATCTACCTGCTACTTTCAATGACACAACTTGTATCTACCTGCCACTTTCATTGACAAAACTTGTATCTACCTGCCACTTTCATTAACAAAACGTATATCTACCTGCTACTTTCAATGACACAACTTGTATCTACCTGCTACTTTCATTGACAAAACTTGTATCTACCCGTTAAATTTTACTTTTCTTTTCTGCAACAACTGCTGTTATTTCACAACCACTGCCACAACCACTACTTTCACAACCACTATTTACAAAATCCCCTACTTTCACAGCCACTATTGACACAACCACTACTTTCACAACCACTGCCACAACCACTACATTCACAACCACTATTGTCACTACCACTACTTTCACAATCACTGTTACAACCACTATTGTCGCAACCACTACTTTCACAATCACTGTCACAATCACTGTCACAATCAATATTGTCACAACCACTATCATAACCACTACTTTCACAACCACTGTCACAACTATTGTCACAACCACTGTCACAACCACTATTGTCACAACCACCATTGTCACAACCACTGTCACAACCACTATTGTCACAACCACTATTGTCACAACCATTGCCATAGCCACTATCACAACCACTGCCACAACCACTGTCACAACTACTGTCACAACCACTATTATCACAACCACTGTCACACTGTCACAAACCCCTGCCACAACCACTGTCACAACTACTGTCACAACCACTATTATCACAACCACTGTCACACTGTCACAAACCCCTGCCACAACCACTGTCACAACTACTGTCACAACTACTGTCACAACCACTATTATCACAACCACTGCCACAACCACTGCCATAACTACTGTCACAACCACTATTGTCACAACCACTGTCATAAATACTACTTTCACAACGACTGTCATAACTACTGTCACAACTACTATTATCACAACCACTGTCACAACCACTGTCACAACTACTATCATAACTACTGTCACACCTACTATTATCACAACACTGTCACACCTACTGTCATAACTACTGTCACAACTACTATTATCACAACTACTATTATCTCAACCACTGTCACAACTACTGTCATAACTACTATTATCACAACAACTATTATCGCAACCACTGTCATAACTATTATTATCACAATTACTATTATCACAACTACTATTATCACAACTACTATTATCACAACCACTGTCACAACTACTGTCATAACTACTATTATCACAACTACTATTATCACAACCACTGTCACAACTACTGTCATAACTACTATTATCACAACTACTATTATCACAACTACTATTATCACAACTACTATTATCACAACTACTATTATCACAACTACTGTCATAACTACTATTATCACAACTACTATTATCACAACTACTATTATCACAACTACTGTCATAACTACTATTATCACAACTACTATTATCACAACCACTGTCACAACTACTGTCATAACTACTATTATCACAACTACTATTATCACAACTACTATTATCACAACTACTATTATCACAACTACTATTATCACAACCACTGTCACAACTACTGTCATAACTACTATTATCACAACTACTATTATCACAACTACTATTATCACAACTACTATTATCACAACTACTATTATCACAACTACTGTCTAAATCGACCTCACCATTAACCGATCTCACATGGTTCCCCCCTTCCCCACACACTACTCACTCAGTCATTGCACATCACTCTCGCCACACCTCCACGCCCACCTAACACCCCGCCCATCCACCACCCCGCCCACCTACCACCTCGCCCACCTACCACCTCGCCCACCTACGACACCGTCCATCTACCACCCCGCCCACCTACCACCCCGCCCACCTACGACACCGTCCATCTACCACCCCGCCCACCTACCACCCCGCCCACCTACGACACCGCCCGCCTACCAACCCGCCCACCTACCACCCCGCCCACCTACGACACCGTCCATCTACCACCCCGCCCACCTACCACCCCGCCCACCTACGACACCGCCCGCCTACCAACCCGCCCACCTACCACCCCGCCCACCTACGACACCGTCCATCTACCACCCCGCCCACCTACCAACCCGCCCACCTACCAACCCGCCCACCTACGACACCGTCCATCTACCACCCCGCCCACCTACCACCCCGCCCACCTACGACACCGTCCACTTACCACCCCGCCCACCTACGACACCGTCCATCTACCACCCCGCCCACCTACCACCCCGCCCAACTACGACACCGTCCATTTACAACCCCGCCCACCTACCACCCCGCCCACCTAACACCCCGCCCACCTACCACCCCGCCCAACTACGACACCGTCCATCTACCACCCCGCCCACCTACCACCCCGCCCACCTACCACCCCGCCCAACTACGACACCGTCCATTTACAACCCCGCCCACCTACGACACCGTCCATTTACCACCCCGCCCACCAACCACCCCGCCCACCTACCACCCCGCCCATTTACCACCCCGCCCACCTACCACCCCGCCCAACTACGACACCGTCCATTTACCACCCCGCCCACCTACGACACCGTCCATTTACCACCCCGCCCACCTACCACCCCGCCCACCTACCACCCCGCCCATTTACCACCCCGCCCTTTTTACCACCCCGCCCAACTACGACACCGTCCATTACAACCCGCCCACCTATGACACCGCCCATTTACCACCCCGCCCACCTACCACCCCGCCCATTTACCACCCCGCCCACCTACGACACCGTCCATCTACCACCCCGCCCACCTACCACCCCGCCCACCTAAGACACCGTCCATCTACCACCCGGCCCACCTACCACCCCGCCCACCTACGACACCGTCCATCTACCACCCCGCCCACCTACGACACCGTCCATCTACCACCCCGCCCACCTAAGACACCGTCCATTTATCACCCCGCCCACCTACCACCCCGCCCACCTAAGACACCGTCCATTTATCACCCCGCCCACCTACGACACCGTCCATCTACCACCCCGCCCACCTACCACCCCGCCCACCTAAGACACCGTCCATTTATCACCCCGCCCACCTACGACACCGTCCATCTACCACCCCGCCCACCTACCACCCCGCCCACCTACCACCCCGCCCAACTACCACCCCGCCCACCTACCACCCCGCCCACTTACCACCCCGCCCACCTACCACACCGTCCATCTACCATCCCGCCCACCTACCACCCCGCCCACCTACCACCCCGCCCAACTACGACACCGTCCATTTACAACCCCGCCCACCTACGACACCGTCCATTGCCCACCCCGCCCACCTACCACCCCGCCCATTTACCACCCCGCCCATTTACCACCCCGCCCATCCACCACCCCGCCCACCTACCACCCCGCCCATTTACCACCCCGCCCATTTACCACCCCTTCCCACCTACCTTAGGAACAAAGACGTTGAGGTAAAGGCAATCCTCACTGGTCCTGTTGAACTCTGGCACGTGCAGCTTGATATACTCAACTCCAGATCTTGTCTGAGGACACGCCGAGGGCAGTTCCTGAACGGCCTTCACGTCCTGCCAACTCTCGGGGACTACCGGGGGCTGAAATAGATCACGTGTGAGTCAATTATTAACGTGTACATTTATATCACTATCAACAACACTCTCACTTCTCGACTGACGCCAAAGAGTTTCAAAGTCTCACTAAAAGTTGGAATATCTAGATCCAAACGGTAACAACATAGAGGAAGGGCTGGTAACGTCATCGTTTAAGCGCACACATTATTTTAGAGAAACGAGTAATCTCCCCTTAGTTGGATATGCACCAAAACTTCAGTGGTTTTCAAATAGCAAAAATTATGTTAAGGTTAGGGTTAGGGTTTAAGTTTAGGGTTTGGCTAGGGGTTAGGGTTTGGGTTTAGGGTTAGGTTTAAGGGTGTGGGTTTGGGGTTAGGGTTTGGGTTTAGGGTGAGGTCTTGGGTTTAGGGTTTGGTTTAAGGGTGTGGGTTTAGGGTTTGATTTTAAGGTTAGGGTTAGGACTTAACTCTCGCGTTGTTTCTCTTTTCTCTACAATAATGACAGATTAGAGACCTACTGAATAATCTGCAACGGGACGTTACTCTTCCGAATAATATTTTATGCGCGTAAACTAGGACTTTATCGAATAGCTCTGGTTTTCTCTCTTCATCTCCTCAAATCAATAGGACTAAAGACTTGACCATGATAGCGATCAAGTGGCTATGGCGGATCCAGATCGACGCCATGCGGGATGGAACGAAGACTTGTGTACTTCTAGGGGAGGGATTTGACGTCACAATCAAAACTCTGACATTTCTCAATAAAGAGAGCTTGCTTAGTGATCGGCTGGCTTGGAGACCACGTGGGTGTGTCTTGGTTCAGGCACAACCAATCATAGAGTGAGGTCAGTCGTCTATATTTCCTATATTTAGACAATCAAAACTCTGACATTTCTCAATAAAGAGAGCTTGCTTAGTGATCGGCTGGCTTGGAGACCACGTGGGTGTGTCTTGGTTCAGGCACAACCAACCATAGAGTGAGGTCAGTCGTCTATATTTCCTATATTTAGACACGTCACTTTAGTTGGTAGGTTTTCCGGCTTTATTCTCTGCCTGTGGGCTTTAGTAAATCTAAAGTTGGCTATAGTTGAAGTCATCGACGTGCCCAGATTAACTTATTCAAGACCGATGTGACTTGGAGGTTCACCAAACATCTGAACCCACAAGAAGCCAGTAGTGGGGTGTGGTAAATACACCAAGGTATGGTGACAACTTTACAAAAAAAGGAACACAACAAAATACTGACGTTTCGGACTGCGGCTGTCTTCAGAATACGGGGACAACAACAACAAACGGAGGGGCACAAATATCTATAGCTATATGTCGGATGATAAATTTAGGGAGAGGAGGACAGAAAGATGAGAGATAGGATGGTGAGATGAAGAAGAGATGTGTCACATATGGACATCACACATATCCTCCCACATGTGACACATCGGGAAAAACCAAAGAGGAAGACCAAGGAATTCTTGGAGAAGACAGATAGAAGCAGAGATGAAGATGATGGGGAAGACATGGACTGATCTTAAAATGTAACAGAGTATGCTAAAGAGAGCAGATACTGAATCGTTACCGCTCTTTGAATAGAGGATAGCAGTATCATATAGTGGCGACCAGCAGATTTAACTATAATGATGGTATTTCAGTATAACTAGTGAGTCAGAAGTTTAGTTACAGTAGAGGTTATAGGAGAAGGGTAGTAACCAGGAGGAAGGAGTGAGGTTCAGAGTATTGGACAAAGCGATGGGAGGTTACATGATCCCCACTCACCAGTTGTAGAGGGTGGGTAGTGACGCACCGAAGGAGAGGTCCAGAATAGTGGAACGACACAATGTCTCACTACATGGAAAAGTTTAGTTACATGCAACGACCTCGTGGTGTTATTGTCAAAGCTCCACGAGTGTCCATGTTCACAACAACTAGTAGTTGTTAGTTATTGTGATGAGCATGCGTTGACCCCATGACTTTGGCCCGGCTGATAAATAAGTAGTCATCCAACTTCCAGGAGAGGTCATTGTCATGAGGTAACATTATGTCACCAAATAGGGCGTAGAGATTTCGGGGAAACAGGATGCTTTGTCCAAATTTGGGAAAGTTCAGGTGAGTCACAGATGGTGGACACTGGACACGTAAACGTTGAGTGACAAATACTTGGATCATAGGGTCGCAGGGGTGCTCGGCAGCGGCTGATTGGCTGCTGAGCCTCAGGTGGAAGAGAGAGTTGAGGAGTATTTAAAGTCCGGCACAAGAAGAAAGTAAGTCAAGCCAGAGATTTTAGGAGAACAAGGAGTTAGGACAGAGTCAGAGAAGTTAAGCCAGAGATTTTAGAAGAACAAGGAGTTAGGACAGAGAAGTTAAGCCAGAGATTTTTAGAAGAGAAAGTAGAATGTAGACTAAGTCAGTTAAGTTAGGAAAGAGTAGAAACATTTAGTCAAGAAGCAGTTAAGCAGTTTAGAAACAGTTAGAGTCAGAACAGTGAATACTTATAACCAGAGTAAATTCAAGAGCAATCATAGGGCACCAAGGAATGATGTCATAGGAAGGAATAGAAATAATTACAATTCTAACAAACATTGGAATAGTGACCTGGAGGAACCCTACCGGAGTTGTCAGGCCAGACCAGCCAAGTACAGCAGTCATCAGACTTACCCAATGGGCAAGTCCAATCATACGATACTAACAAACGAGCGGAAAGAGAGTTTATTGGCCCAGTTAGCCACTGATGGAGAAAACAGGAGGTTAGTTGAACCTCTAATATTGAAGAATCATGATGTGTTCGCGTTAAGTGATTTCGAGCTAGGCAGAACCACCACTACGGAGTTAGAGATTGATACTGGAGACTCACCACCGGTATACTCTAGACCTTATCGAACTCCATTAAAAGACAGAGAATTAGTGGAGAAGGCAGTTGAGGAAATGCTCAAGGCTAATGTTATCCAAAGGATTAAATCAGCTTGGTCATCGCCCATTGTATTAGTGACAAAGAAGGATGGTACTCAAAGATTCTTCTGTGACTACAGGGCACTGAACAAAGTCACCAAGAGCATATCTTACGCCATGCCTTTGATTGATGATATTCTAGGCATGTTAAATGGGGTTAAGTTCATATCGAAATTAGATGCCAAGTCCGGCTATTGGTGCATAAAGGTGAGTAGAGATTCTATTCATAAGACATCTTTTAGTACACACATAGGCAGCTTTGCCTGGAACGTGATGCCTTTTGGGCTCAAGAATGCACCTGCTACGTACATGAGTCTAATGGATGAGGTGTTGGCTGGTATGCAAAAATTTGCATTAGCGTACATGGATGATATCTTGGTGTTTACATCTAGCACTATCCAAGACCATCTTAAGCACCTTGAGCTGGTATTTGAACGACTGAGGCACCACTCCGTAAAATTAAAATGAACAAATGTGAGTTTCTAAGAACAGAAACTAAATATTTAGGATTTGTGGTTTGTAGAGAAGGAATTAAACCAGACGGGGATAAAATTAAGGCAATCAGAAACATGGCAAGCCCTACTAAGACCAGAGAAGTCATGAGCTTTATAGGAATGTGCAGCTATTATCGGAGATTCATTCCAAACTTCTCTGAAATAGTGGAACCTTTAATTGCACTAACTAGAAAGTTTGCTAGGTTTAAATGGACAGCAGAATGTCAGAGATCATTTAATAGCTTAAAAGAAGAATTAACCTCCATACCACTTTTGGCACAACCAGATGCTAATAAAGACATGATCCTTTACACTGATGCATCAGACCAAGCCATTGGAGCTTGCTTGGTCCAACATAGTGGTGATGAGAATGAAATTATACCAGGAATTAAGAGTGAGAGACCTATTTACTTTTTATCACATAAGCTTAGTAGATCTCAAAGGAATTGGTCCACAGTTGAGAAAGAGGCATTTGCTATTCACTATGCGGTACAGAAGTTAGATTTTTATCTTTGTAATACGAGAGTCATCATCAAGACTGACCATAAACCTCTGAAGGATATGTTAAAGTCGCCGGTGCAAAATAGGAAAATCCAAGCTTGGGCTTTAAATCTGCAGAGCTATAATGCACACATAGAATATATACCTGGAACAGAGAATACCTGCGCAGATCTCTTGTCCAGAATCCCATACAAGGAAAATGAAGAAGAGGGTGAAGAGGAAGAAGAACCAGAAGTAGATGATAGAAATCTCCAAGTCTACATAATCAATACTAACCGTCACAATAATACCATGGTCCAGAGACAAACTGAAGTAGAACAGAATGAAGGAACTGATGATAGTGAAGGAGAAGTGGAAATGTCTGTAGTCAGGCGAGAACAAGAGAAAGACACAACATCCAAAAGAATAATACAGGATCTGGAGAACAATAAGAATCTACAGAAATGGAAACAATTTCTAATCGATGAAGATGGGACCCTTTGTTACGTCTCTGGCAAGAACGCAGAT
The DNA here is from genome assembly GCA_032433765.1 of Megaustenia siamemsis. Lineage (NCBI taxonomy): Eukaryota > Metazoa > Mollusca > Gastropoda > Stylommatophora > Ariophantidae > Megaustenia > Megaustenia siamemsis. The sequence goes on along the minus strand of JAVIAB010000139.1, from coordinate 10,955,275 downwards.
CACATATGTCAAGTCTACATACCTACTAGTTGCAGAAAACAGGTGATAGAGGCGTACCATGATAAGAATGGACACGTTGGTAGAGATAAGGTCCTAGATGCAACAAGAATTAAATACTATTGGCCAGGGATGTTCCAAGAGATCTCTAATTATGTGAAACGGTGCAAAATATGTAAATTAAGGAATATGCAAGCTGCAAAATGCCCCCTTCAAAGGACGGACAGGCAGCATTTCCCAATGCAAAAGGTAAGCATAGATATTACAGGTCCTTACCCAAGGACACTCTCAGGGAACAAATACATTGTACACTTTACGGATAGTTACAGTAGATGGCCAGAAAGCTTCCCAGTTTCAGACAAAACTAGCAGTACAGTGCTTGATATTTTTTTGAATGAATTCATTCCAAGGTATAGTTGTCCACAAATCATACTTACGGACAATGGAGGTGAATTCACCAGTCATCAGTTTGAACAAACAATGAAGAAATTAAACATTAAACATATTACCACATCTATATATCACCCCAGTCGAACGGAATTAATGAGAGACAACATAGAACGTTAAACGACATCCTTGCTAAGACCACCAGTGATGGGAGTAAGGATTGGGATGTCGTACTGAATCACGCTTTAGCAGCGATAAGAGTAAATAAGAATGAAAGCACAAAATATTCCCCCTTCTTCTTATTGTTTGGTAGATATCCAATGTTGCCACTAGACAATTTACTCAAGCCTAGAAGGAAATATTATGGCGAAGATATCACTGAAATTATATTACAGCAAATGCACCACACACAACGGGCAGTATGGGCCAACCTTAAGAATATGGAAGAAAAAAGGAATAGAAGGTCGAAAGTAACTCAAACCCCTACTTTTGAAGTAGGAGAAAAGGTATTGTATAAGAAGCCCCACACAAGCTCAAAACTGGAGCCCCGTTGGGAAGAAGGATACTATATATTAAAGAAAACAGGACCTACTAATTACAACATCAAACACCAACTGAAGAATACAATTATCAGAACTCACGTACAGTCCCTGAAAGCTGATGTAGAGCTATGGAATGAACCCATTAGTGAAAACAACCTAGGTAGGAAACCTCGTCAGGCCACCTATGCTGCTCCGAGAATAAATTATAATTCATCCACAACCACGGATGACACGGACACTGAGTTACATAGAGAAGATAACTTTCCGGCTCCCCGGGCATATTCAAAAAGTAATAGGAGCAACTAATTGTGGAAGAGTCCAGCTCACTGGCATCATCGGAGGGGGAGGATATTGAACCACAAGCCCCTTTTCAGAACACTAGATTAGCTAGTAGAAGAAGAGCAGAGCAAAATAAGAAAAGACTCAGGAGGATGAGAAGACATTCCTCGAATGAAAGTGACATGCCTATCCCAGAACACAGACAACGGATAGCGGATAGAGAAGCCAGACTAGCTCAAGAAGATAGAGAAGAGTCTGTCACACAGACCGAAGAACAAGTCCGATGTAGTGGAACAGATCAAAGGTTAAGATTAAGGAGGACAAGAAGGCACTCGTCCGATGACCTGAACACCAACCCGGAATGCAAACTACGAGTAGTGGAGAGGCAAACCCCATCTGATCAAGAGTGTAGAGAAGTCTCAGTCGCATCAACGGAAGAAGAAGAATGGGAAGATCATGAAACGGAGATACAAGTTTCATCAGAGAAGTGTGAGACAAGTGAGATGGGTGACCGAGGCAATAAACGACCTTATGGATTGTCTTCAGATGAGACTCCATGTCGTAAAAGAAGAGGTTAAGGGAAGCATAGAAGATGGCTGGATGAATCGATAGACTGACAGTTAGAAGATGTAACTTAATAAGAAATAGATGGAGATTGGATAAGACTAAACGGGTCTTATGCTGCAACAAGAGATATTAATAACTACTATGTAGACAGGAGATGAATTATAAAGACTATATGTATGAAGATGTCAATAGAGGAACAATAAGGTTCCTAAAGTTATGATCGTATGAGAGATACGAGAGTCGATAGACGAGAATGTAAACAAGGGTAAGGGATTCCCAAGGTTTACCTGTGATGACTCACTAATGAGAAGCCCGAATTTAGTTAAGCCGTATAGGTGACCACTTGGGGAGTGAGTCACCCGAAGTAACGAATAAAAAATGGCGATAACCATGTTTACATTGGCTTAATTAAGGCTTGAGTCGAGTTGAGAGGACGCTATCTACAGGCGCAGAAGTCTTAGCGTACCTAGAGTTAAGAGAACTCAGAATTGACAAACAAGAGATGATTTATAGAGAATGTCTAGAGATGATAGTAGTGTCAAGAGAATATAGAAGACAAGAGATGATTTATAGAGAATGTCTAGAGATGATAGTAGTGTCAAGAGAATATAGAAAAGAGAGCTGAGGAAATAGAGATTACCTCAGATGAACTAGAGAGTTTAGAGGAGTATCGATGAAACATATGTACTAACTACGAGTTGGTCAGAGTTCTTAAACTGGTGAAGTTGGATGGTAATCCAAGGAACAACTGACCAATAATAGGTAATGAGAAAAGACAAAGTGATAACCTGTGTTGAGTGAGACCTAAAGGAATTAGGTTTTTAAATTGAAGAAGATGAGTCTAGAAGAGACTCATGTGAAATTATGTAACTGAGTGATAACTCAGAAAGGTTACATAAGAAAGTAAGAGTGAGTCTAGAGGAGACTCATGTGAAACATGTAACCAGAGTGGTTATATAAGGAGAGATGGAACTTGAGAGAGAGTTCCAGAATTTATTGAGACTAAATAGTAGTCCTGTGTGAATACAAGAGATTAATGGATTAATCGCAGATTATTCTGAGTCAAATTAATGACTAGCAGAAGCTGTCAAGTGGACTGTATCCAGATAATTCTGATATTGAGAGTAGAGAGGAGATACTAAAAGAGAGTATCATGAAGAAGTTGTGTTTTAAAATGAGGCTCAAAGAGGGTATGTTGTAAATAGATAAGTCTGAAGATATATATGTATGTATATTGATATATTATTGCTCAAGCTAAGTGTGGTTGGTGATCGTGTTGTGATTGTGATCTCCGGAGATATGTGCATTGTCTAAGTTTTGTCAGTATATGTTCTATGTCAATTGAGCGGATATGTTCTAAAGCATAAAGACTCGTAATAATGATGCATGATAATGAATGTTGTAAATGGTTAGTTTTTTCTAAGAGTTTATTTTTAGATTCTGATACTGGGATCACAGATGCCAGTCGACAGAGGTTCTGCTGATGCCTGTAATGTAGCTCTCCTCAAGAAGCTGGCAATCAGTCATCAGAAGTAGTTAGAATGCTCAAGAAGACTTGAATTTTTTTTTATTATCAGGGGACACAACTGGACATATTTTGAAAAATTAAGTCCCTTGGAAATGTTACATTTTTTTGTTACAAATAATTTTTATTGCTCAGTACCTTATTGTCTCCTAGATTGTGTTGATGCTTATGTATTATTAAAGAATGAATGTTGTATGGTGACAATTATTTAGAGGAACATTGTACTGCATTTTTTTAGGTAACTTACAATTTTTGATTTACTATTATGATTAATAGTCATATATTAATGATGTTCCATATAACTCTATTACTATTTTTATGTAGATGATACTAAGATTTATTTACTTAGAAATAAATCTCATATGTTGTAAGGGAGGAGTGTAACAGAGTATGCTAAAGAGAGCAGATACTGAATCGTTACCGCTCTTTGAATAGAGGATAGCAGTATCATATAGTGGCGACCAGCAGATTTAACTATAATGATGGTATTTCAGTATAACTAGTGAGTCAGAAGTTTAGTTACAGTAGAGGTTATAGGAGAAGGGTAGTAACCAGGAGGAAGGAGTGAGGTTCAGAGTATTGGACAAAGCGATGGGAGGTTACATGATCCCCACTCACCAGTTGTAGAGGGTGGGTAGTGACGCACCGAAGGAGAGGTCCAGAATAGTGGAACGACACAATGTCTCACTACATGGAAAAGTTTAGTTACATGCAACGACCTCGTGGTGTTATTGTCAAAGCTCCACGAGTGTCCATGTTCACAACAACTAGTAGTTGTTAGTTATTGTGATGAGCATGCGTTGACCCCATGACTTTGGCCCGGCTGATAAATAAGTAGTCATCCAACTTCCAGGAGAGGTCATTGTCATGAGGTAACATTATGTCACCAAATAGGGCGTAGAGATTTCGGGGAAACAGGATGCTTTGTCCAAATTTGGGAAAGTTCAGGTGAGTCACAGATGGTGGACACTGGACACGTAAACGTTGAGTGACAAATACTTGGATCATAGGGTCGCAGGGGTGCTCGGCAGCGGCTGATTGGCTGCTGAGCCTCAGGTGGAAGAGAGAGTTGAGGAGTATTTAAAGTCCGGCACAAGAAGAAAGTAAGTCAAGCCAGAGATTTTAGGAGAACAAGGAGTTAGGACAGAGTCAGAGAAGTTAAGCCAGAGATTTTAGAAGAACAAGGAGTTAGGACAGAGAAGTTAAGCCAGAGATTTTTAGAAGAGAAAGTAGAATGTAGACTAAGTCAGTTAAGTTAGGACAGAGTAGAAACATCTAGACAAGAAGCAGTTAAGCAGTTTAGAAACAGTTAGAGTCAGAACAGTGAGAAGTTAAGAGTAGAAGTCTTGAGTTAGCCAAGTCAGTTAAGAATCAACAAGTTATAATTATAGGTGTGAAGTAGCTTTGGAAGACAGTGAAAGATTAATTCAAGTTGTGTGTGTTCATAAATTCTCACAAGTGTAAGTAGACTTACAAGTTCGTAAGTTGATGAATAATGTTGATGAATAATGTTTGATGATCAATAAACTGAATATAATTGTGTAACAAGAGAGACTTGTGTGCAACCCTATAACAAAAAGAATGACAACAAAACAAATCGATTTGGAAAGTGTTTGTTGAAGACACACTGGGACAAGTTTCACTGGGAGCTAAAAAGAAGAAGAAGAAATGTGACACATCTCTCCTTCATCTCACCATCCTATCTCTCATCTCTTCGTGACAAGACGGCTTCTTTTTTAACATCAAGTCAGTTTCAGCTTCACACTCTGTGTCTGACTTACTAATTTAAGGCTGGTTGTTGAGTTATTTGTGGGTCCTCATAATTGAGTTATTTGTGGGTCATCATCATTGAGTTATTTGTGGGTCATCATGATTGAGTTATTTGTGGGTCCTCATCATTGAGTTATTTGTGGGTCATCATGATTGAGTTATTTGTGGGTCTTTATCATTTAGTTATTTGTGGGTCCTTATCATTTAGTTATTTGTGGGTCACCATCATTGAGTTATTTGTGGGTCATCATCATTGAGTTATTTCTGGGTTCTATCATTGACTTATTTGTGTGTCCTCATTATTGAGTTATTTGGGGGTCCAATAATTTAGTTATTTGTGGGTCATCATCATTGAGTTATTTGTGGTTCCTATAATTGAGTTTCTTAGAAACAAGAAAAAGAGTTCTTAAATGTTATGTAGAACCAGTCTTAACATATGGATGTGAATCATGGACAATAGGACCACAGACAAGAAAATCACTGGAGTCTGTAGAAATGTGGTTTTACAGAAGAATGTTGAGAGTACCATGGACAGCTAAGAAGAGTAATGAAGATGTTCTGAGAGAGGTCAAAGCAAAAAGAGAGATAATTTCCAATATTAGGAAGAAACAATCATCATTTTTTGGCCATGTAATGAGAAGAGAACAACTGGAATATATTGTAACAACTGGAAAAATTGAGGGACGAAGAGATAGAGGGAAGCAAAGAGAAAAAATAACAGACAGCGAGAATGGCTTGGCAGAAGGTCAACAACAGAAATGATAAATAGCTGCCGAGATAGAAAGTTGTGGAGAGACATGATCACCTACGCCAGCAGGCCCGGTACTTGATGATGATAATAATTGAGTTATTTGCGGGTCCTCATCATTAAAATCCGAACAGGTGCTCAGATCCCGTCCACAGTAAGTCCCGCAGCATCCAGCGACTGATGACTCCAGTTTTGTGTTGGTTGATAAGTCCTCTTATGCGTCCACTAAGCCTCTCGTTTCTGGACGTACCCACCTTTAGTCCCATCTTTTTCATCGGAAGGAATGACGTGGACTCATGGCTGTGGAAGTTTTGAGCTCTTCCAGAATGTAGGCAGATACTAACGGCAAGGGAGAATACATAGCAACACATCTAATTGTCTAGTATCATTAAATGTAATGCTTCATCCCTTTACAATATTCCAAGCTATCTTGGCCTAGGGTGCTGAATACCGTCAGCAACTCAGAGCTGACTGTTTGTGTCTGTATCACTTAATCCTAACTGATGCAAATCCACAAGCACGTTAATTACGCCGAATGAGCTTCGGTCAACACTTCTAGACACACAAACATGCAATATTGGGAGAGTGTGTGACAGTGACGTAGGCAAACATGCAATATTGGGAGAGTGTGTGACAGTGACGTAGGCAAACATCAAGAGAATTTTTTTTTCGAAGATTAATATATAAGAGGATGAAAATGTGTACCACGTATAGTTAATTTTTGGGGAACTTTTACAAATTGATATACCATTTATTTGACAAAAATAAAAGAGCATAATTGTTTAGAAAGTAAAACCAAATGGGATGAACACAGGGGATCATGAGTTGGTGGTTAATGTAAACGTGTCCCACGTAATGACCGCACACGCTCTCCGTCTGTCGTATAAAAGATGAAATGGTTTCAGGCGATGTCAAACACGATACATGAACCGCAGTCGTATCTATCTATCTTTACGTCACATAGTACCATTGCTGGTGTATGACGGGGGGCAGCGATAGGACCAGAGAAATAAAGGCCGCTTGGTCAAAGCAGTCGCCACGACTTGTGAGACTCAGCATTTTTATTTCACCCCCGATAGAAAAAATCGCAGTCGTATAAAAGATGAAATGGTTTCAGGCGATGTCAAACACAATACATGAACCGCAGTCGTATAAAAGATGAAATGGTTTCAGGCGATGTCAAACACAATACATGAACCGCAGTCGTATAAAAGATGAAATTGTTTTCAGGCGATGTCAAACACAATACATGAACCGCAGTCGTATAAAAGATGAAATGGTTTCAGGCGATGTCAAACACAATACATGAACCGCAGTCGTATAAAAGATGAAATGGTTTCAGGCGATGTCAAACACAATACATGAACCGCAGTCGTATAAAAGATGAAATTGTTTTCAGGCGATGTCAAACACAATACATGAACCGCAGTCGTATAAAAGATGAAATGGTTTCAGGCGATGTCAAACACAATACATGAACCGCAGTCGTATAAAAGATGAAATGGTTTCAGGCGATGTCAAACACAATACATGAACCGCAGTCGTATAAAAGATGAAATGGTTTCAGGCGATGTCAAACACAATACATGAACCGCAGTCGTATAAAAGATGAAATGGTTTCAGGCGATGTCAAACACAATACATGAACCGCAGTCGTATAAAAGATGAAATGGTTTCAGGCGATGTCAAACACAATACACGAACCGCATAGTCTCGAGTTTGAGCGGACTGGGCCGAGTCCACAAAGTAAAAAGTACAGTACCACGTCACGCCAAGTGGCTTATTGGAGATATGGTGTTAGTCACCATCATTTGTACAGACCTTCGGTACATGTTTTTTGGGGTAATGTTGTCGGTATTACGCCCGTGCCGCTTACCTTTCCAAAATAAAATCCGGTACCCATTTAAGGCTGGGTGAACCTGGAAGCCGTCGATCAGGATCGAACTCGACCTCTTGTCCTTAATAGCCCTGTTCACTAACCACTGAGCTATGGCGGCTCGAGCCGAGTCAAGAGGAAGACAAAAACAGCTAGGTCAACCAATAAAAGAAGTACTATTTGTTTTATTAAAACAAAATTAATCCGGTAATGTAAGACAGGTATAAGGAAAATTAGTGGAATTACATTGTTCTCGTGTGTTAGCTTAGCTAAGCGTTTTTTCGCTTCTGTTTAAATGATGTATCAATTATATAAACAGAGACTGATATAGATTTTTATTGTTAGATCTCTTAAAACAGGTCAAGGCTGGAGCAGCCAGACCCATCATGGGATAGGCGTCAAGTCCAAGGGCAACAGCCGTCAAGACAAATCTGGCCCAGAACTTGGCACTCAAAACAACCCTGAAAGTAATGAAAAGAACCCATCGTCATAACAATAGAGAACACAGCAGATCTTGAGCCCCTAGCACTCTACCTAGAGACCCTAGCACTCTACTTAGAGACCCTAGCACTCTACCTAGAGACCCTAGCACTCTACTTAGAGACCCTAGCACTCTACCTAGAGACCCTAGCACTCTACCTAGAGACCCTAGCACTCTACCTAGAGACCCTAGCACTCTACCTAGAGACCCTAGCACTCTACTTAGAGACCCTAGCACTCTACCTAGAGACCCTAGCACTCTACCTAGACACCCTAGCACTCTACCTAGAGACCCTAGCACTCTACCTAGAGACCCTAGCACTCTACCTAGACACCTGAGCACTCTACCTAGAGACCCTAGCACTCTACCTAGAGACCCTAGCACTCTACCTAGACACCTGAGCACTCTACCTAGAGACCCTAGCATTCTACTTAGACACCCTAGCACTCTACCTAGAGACCCTAGCACTCTACCTAGACACCTGAGCACTCTACCTAGAGACCCTAGCACTCTACCTAGAGACCCTAGCACTCTACCTAGAGACCCTAGCACTCTACCTAGAGACCCTAGCACTCTACCTAGAGACCCTAGCACTCTACCTAGAGACCCTAGCACTCTACCTAGACACCCTAGCACTCTACCTAGACACCTGAGCACTCTACCTAGAGACCCTAGCATTCTACTTAGACACCCTAGCACTCTACCTAGACATCTTAGCACTCTACTTAGAGACCCTAGCATTCTACCTAGAGACTCTAGCACTCTACCTAGACACCCTAGCACACCGTAAAAGTACTAAACTCTCATCCAGTTGGAAAAGCTTAAAAGGCAACTAGATCACCCATTGCACCAAAATTCCCAAGACAGAATAAACAGAGACTCCTAAGGAGAGCCCAAATAATCTTGTATGAGGAAACTTAAGGCAGCATGTATTGAAACCAAACAAAGATCTGTGCGAAGCCCTCACTCCCGAATCATGGTCCTGCGGCGAAAATAGGACGAGAACAATCCTAGGTGTTCCAGGAATAGTCTCCAGGAACGAACAGCAGTCCGAGACAGAAATGAGAGCCCTATCACTCATCATGTTCCAGGGAAAATACCGCAGAGATACATGGACATGGGTATCCACTGATAGATCCGCAAATGGATCTTTCAATTAGGATTAGACTCTCATATAAGAAAAAATGAAGACTCTCATATAAGGAAAAACCGCACCAAAAAATGTGCGTTGATGTGCGTGTAGAGTATTTATATAAGGATTTATGCGCGTTTGAACGCACTTTTGGGGTCCCTAATTGACATTGTATACTACTAATTTTTGGTTGATTTTTTAGGCAAATTTGATACATGGGCGTGTCACATATTATGTTTGATGTATGCCAATAGGTTAAATTTCAATTTTTTATCGAATTCATGGGCGTAACCGCCAAAAATGGGTACAGGGGTAGTAATTTCAAAAGTTGTTTTTATGTAAATTCTTGATATCGGGATGCTTAATATAAAGTTTGGGGTATGTCTAGATGTTAAATTGACTATTTTTAACAGTTTCATGGGCGTAACCGCCAAAAATGGGTACAGGGGTAGTAATTTCAAAAGTGATTTTTATGTAAATTCTTGATATGGGGATGACTAAAATGAAGTTTGGGGTATGTCTAGAGTGTAAATTGACTATTTTTAACAGTTTCATGGGCGTAACCGCCAAAAATGGGTACTGGGGTAGTAATTTCAAAAGGTGTTTTTATGTAACTTCTTGATACGGGGATGCTAAATATAAAGTTTGGGGTATGTCTATATGTTAAATTTACTATTTTTAACAGTTTAATGGGCGTAACCGCCAAAAATGGGTACAGGGGTAGTAATTTCAAACGTTGTTTTTATGTAAATTCTTGATTTGGGGATGTTTATTATAAAGTTTGGGGTATACCAATAGGTTAAATTTAAATTTTTTATCGATTTCATGGGCGTAACCGCCAAAAATGGGTACAGGGGTAGTAATTTCAAACGTTGTTTTTATGTAAATTCTTGATATGGGGATGCTTAATATAAAGTTTGGGGTATGTCTAGATGTTAAATTTCATTTTTTTATCGAATTCATGGGCGTAACCGCCAAAAATGGGTACAGGGGTAGTAATTTCAAACGTTGATTTTATGTAAATTCTTGATATGGGGATGCTTAATATAAAGTTTGGGGTATGTCTATATGTTAAATTGACTATTTTTAACAGTTTCATGGGCGTAGCCCTCAAAAATGGGTCAGGGGGTAACAATCATAAAAGTGAGTTTTAAGTAAATTTTTGCTATGTGGATGACTAAAATAAAGTTTTGAGTAACCCTAGAGTGTAAATTTACTATTTCTAACAGTTTCATGGGCGTAACCGCCAAAAATGGGTATGGGGGTAACCACCCTAAAAGTGAGTTTTAATTAAATTTTTGATACGGGGATGTCTAATATAACATCTGGGGTATGCCACTAGATTAAATTTACTATTTCTAACAGTTTCATGGGTGTCCCTCATAAAGGGACAAGGGGCGTAACAATCATAAATGTGGTATTTTAAGCAAAATCTTGTTTTTCTTAGTGGGTTATGGTAGGAGTGTAACCTACGTGTTTGGTAATACTTTCGTTTAGTAGAGTTATAGCAGGGGACATAACTTTCATGCTTCGCAGTACTTTTCTTAGCAGAGTTGTGACAGGGGCGTGAACTTTAAGTTCATTCTTTCAATGTGGTGTTTTAGTGTGTTTGGTTTTTACTAGAGTTCTATGAATATTTTCAATAATGATTTAGACACAGTCGCAACTATCATCAAGGGCAACATTTTTAGTAAATTGTAATTATTTATTAGGGTTTTCTCAGCTGTATTAAAGACTTTGGTTGATAAGTGGACACTTTTTAGGGTTTTGAGTTCAACTTTTTGGTTATGAGACGCAGTTTTGGGGTTTGATGTTATATTAGTTGTCTTTTGAAGTAACATTTTGGACTTTGAGTATACCTTTTTGACCTTTCATGTCTAACTATTTTGAGTTTGGGTTGTCTTTTTGACAAACTTTTGCGTTTGGGTTGTCTTTTTGACAAACTTTTGGACTTTGAATGTAACTATTTGGTCTTTTGTGTCTAAATATTCTGAGTTTGGGTTGTCTTTTTGACAAAATTTTGGACTTTGCATATAACATTTATGACTTTCGTGTCTAACTATTCTGAGTTTGGGTTGTCTTTTTGACAAAGTTTTGGCCTTTGTATATAACATTTACGACTTTTGTGTCGAACTAGTATCACTTTGGGACTAAATTTTTAGGGTTTTGAGTTCAACTGTTTGGTTATGAGACGAAATTTTGGGGTTAAGTGTTACATTAGTTGTCTTTTGGAGTAACTTTTTGGACTTTGCCTATAAATTGTTGGGTTTTGTGTCTAACTATTCTGAGTTTGGGTTGTCTTTTTGACAAACTTTTAGACTTTGTATATAATATTTACGACTTTTGTGTCGAACTAGTATCACTTTGGGACTAAATTTTTATGGTTTTGAGTTCAACTGTTTGGTTATGAGACGAAATTTTGGGGTTAAGTGTTACATTAGTTGTCTTTTGGAGTAACTTTTTGGACTTTGCCTATAAATTGTTGGTTTTTGTGTCTAACTATTTTGAGTTTGGGTTGTCTTTTTAACAAACTTTTGGATTTGAATATAACATTTACGACTTTCGTGTCTAACAATTACGACTTTGGGACTAAATTTTTAGGCTTTCGAGTTCAACTTTGTGCATATGAGCCGAAATTTTGGGGTTAAGTGTTACATTAGTTGTCTTTTGGCGTAACTTTTTGGATTTTGCATATACATTTTTGAGCTTTGCATCTAACTATTTTGAGTTTTGGTTGTCTTTTTAACAAACTTTTGGATTTGAATATAACATTTACGACTTTCGTGTCTAACAATTACGACTTTGGGACTAAATTTGTAGAGTTCGTGTTCAACTGTTTGGTTATGTGACGAAATTTTGGGGTTAAGTATTACATTAGTTGTCTTTTAGAGTAACTTTTTTAGACTTTGCATATAAATTGTTGGGCTTTGTGTCTAACTATTTTGAGTTTAGGTTATCTTTTTGACAAACTTTTGGACTTTGCATATAACATTTACGACTTTCGTGTCTAACAATTACAACTTTGGGCCTAAATTTGTAGAGTTTGTGTTCAACTTTGTGAGTATGAACCAAAATTTTAGGGTTTGGAACTAAGTTTTCTTACCTGAAATGATCATCTTTACTGTTGTCTGTCATTCGTTGAAGTGATAAAGATATGGAACTCCAAAGTCTAAGAGCTGAAGTAATCACCTTTAATGATGTATGTCGTTCGTTGAAGTGGGAAACATTGGTATTAAAGCCTTCAGCGGTCAAAATGAGATCATAGAACTCTTCTGGAATTGCCTCAGGGGTCAAAACGAGTTCAAGTAACCCACCACCCCGCATTTTTCCCCCACTGCTGACCCGACAGCCACTACCTACGCTTGGGCTAACGCGCTTTTCTGATTGGTTAATCCACCTGTCAGCCATTTCTTCGCCCCGCCTCCCATGTTAATACTCTTTTCTGATTGGTTAATCCCGCTATCAAGCGATGTTGACGTACTCACTCGCTGATTGGCTAATTTATTCATTTCTTACCAGGTTATATTTAAACTAGACGGCGTTATAAGTTTGATTGATTCAAGGAAAGTTACTGTTCACACTAGCGGAGTTTTGCACCGTAAGTTGGCTTGTTTTCTCTTAAAGTATGTTAAGGCTTATCGATAACAGGTTATATTCGGTGTAGATGATTGAGACTATATTTTACGCTGTAAGTTTGAATGTTTTCTCTTAAAGTATGGTAAGACTTAACGATAACACGTTATTCAACTGTATTGATGTAAAGTAGTTAAGATAAGTAATGTTGAATGTAATGTTCCTTCATTTTTCTTATTGGTTGATTAAAGTATGATATACCAGACAACCGCCATACACCACACATACCACACTAGGCGCCCGGTATACAGCCCTCATGTCACACTAGACGCCCGGCATACAGCCTTATATCACACTAGATGACCTCCATACACCCTACATACCACACCAGATGACCTCCATACACCCCTCACGACACAGTAGACGACCTCCATACACCCCTCACGATACACTAAACGACCCCTATACAACCATCATGACACACTAAACGCCCTCTATACACCCAATATGACACACTAGACGACCTCCATACAACCATCATACCCCACTAGACGACCTCCGTACACCCATCACGACATACTAGCCGACCTCCATGTACCCATCATGGTACACTAGACGACCCCTATACAACCATCATGACACACTAGACGACCCCTATACAACCAACATGACACACTAAACGCCCTCTATACACCCAATATGACACACTAGACGACCTCCGTACACCCATCACGACATACTAGCCGACCTCCATTGACCCATCACGGCACACTAGACGACCCCTATACAACCATCATGACACACTAGACGATCCCTATACAACCATCATGACACACTAAACGCCCTCTATACACCCAATATGACACACTAGACGACCTCCGTACACCCATCACGACATACTAGCCGACCTCCATTGACCAATCACGGCACACTAGACGACCCCTATACAACAATCATGACACACTAGACGATCCCTATACAACCATCATGACACACTAAACGCCCTCTATACACCCAATATGACACACTAGACGACCTCCGTACACCCATCACGGCACACTAGACGACCCCTATACAACCATCATGACACACTAGACGACCCCTATACAACCATCATGACACACTAAACGCCCTCTATACAACCATCATGACACACTAGACGATCTCCGTACACCCATCACGACATACTAGCCGACCTCCGTACACTCATCACGGCACACTAAACGACCCCTATACAGCCCTTATTACACACTAGGCGACCTCCATACACCCATTGCTGCGATGAACATACTAGCAAGACAGACTGTATAAACTGTAAGGGTGTTAAAGCGTACACCAAACGAACACCGGGCTTTTTAAACTAGAGTACGAAGGGACAGCTCTTGTTAGCTTATGTAGTAAGACGTACCATTGTAGTGGGGATTACGATAAAATCAGTTGTAAAGGGTTAAGCAAGCAACACAACAAATTAGATAAAGATATGTTTTTAGAGGTTCTCGCCACGCAAAAGGCCAAGGGTGGGAAAAATGTAGGTTTCAAAGTCTTAAATAATTCCATATTTTCCTACAGTCAAACAAGAAATGCTCTTTCCTATTTCTATATAAAAAGAAAGGTAGCTGATGATAACGTCTCGACTACGCCTCTAGATATTTAACTCTTTACACTACCAGCTTAGCCTAACCAGGAATCTCTAACAGTTTCACCCCTTATGATTCATCGACGCCACATAGCTAAGCAGACATCCAACTACATAGGTATAACTAAATGTTATCCTTGTACTATATATTTACTTCGTGTACTGAATATTTTTGTAATGTTATATAATATCAATGTATGTTATACACCTATTGAGATAATAAAAGAATAAAATATATCTTTGTCTTCTGTTTTATATTGATTGTTTTTCATTGGTGTTGTATAATCTACTAACCTATCACTAACGATCAAGTACATAAAGAACTCCAAAGTCAGCATACACCAGACATAAACAGGTCACTTCCGGGGTCACTGGGACCAGCTGTCACGGTTAACTCCCCCCTGCGCCTACAGTACATTAGGCGCGCCGCGCGCCTACTATATATCTTTGTTAATTTACGGGCCAAATAATAATCAGTTGGACCCTTGTATACTACTGGCACTCCACGCAGCCACAGAAACTCTCACCAAATAAAGGGTCATAACTCCAAAAAATGATCATACCAAGGGATGCAAGATCAGCCATACAAAGTAATGTCACCGTTTCAAAGCCCCAATGAATCATAGACCCCCCCCCCCCCCCCCCCCCAGGACGGAGCCGTGTCAGACACTCCAGAATGCTGGCCTTGTTTCCACAACAGAACACAGAAAATGGCTGACACAAACAAGTAAACTTCAGCCGCAGGTGAGCTCGTTCAAACATTAATTAATTAATTGAAATGTAAACATAACACACGGTTGATGTAAACACAACACGCCGCTGATGTTACACGGCCGGATTGAGCTATTCCTGCTGTTAACATCTACCTCGCTAACAAGCAGCAGATTGTTGCTTCGCGACAGGTCTTTCTAGCGATTAGTCTCTCATCTTCTTCTCTTAAGTCCCTATTTTACCAGGTATATTTTAACGTGATGGAAAATGTAAAACTAAAATAAACAAAAGAACAGAAATTGCAAAAATTAATTTTAATGCCATGAAAAATATACTAACATCAAAACAAATAACACCAGGGCTAAAACTATGGATAGAAAACAGAACAGAAAATTGAAACCATAGAAATGTAGATTTATAGAAGAATAGGAAGAATGGAAAGAAAATAAAACAAACGATGAAGTCTTAAAACAGCTAAAAATGAAAAGAGAACTACTAAACACAGTTCAAACAAGGCAAATGAGATTTTTGGGGCATGTTAACAGGCACAACAGCCTACTAAAAGTAATCGTTGAAGGTAAAATACAAGGTAATAGAGGCAGAGACAGACCAAGACTAACATGGACGAGTAACATCAAAAGATGGACAAGTCAGCCCATGAAAACCTGCATCAACAAAGCCAGAGACAGACCAAGACTAACATGGACGAGTAACATCAAAAGATGGACAAGTCAGCCCATGAAAACCTGCATCAACAAAGCCAGAGACAGACCAAGACTAACATGGACGAGTAACATCAAAAGATGGACAAGTCAGCCCATGAAAACCTGCATCAACAAAGCCAGAGACAGTGCGAAATGGTGCTCCATTGTAGCTAACCTCCGATGCGGAGACGGCACTCAATGATGATGATGATATTTTAATGATAAATTCTAATTATCAATTTTTTTTTTTACAAATAAACTCCTACCACTGCATCTGTGGTACAACTTGTGGGACATATATCTCCTATCCTTTAACACGAACCAAATATTTGGACATATATCTTCTATCCTTTAACACAAACCAAATATTTGGACATATATCTCCTATCCTTTAATACAAACCAAATATTTGGACATATATCTCCTATCCTTCAACACAAACCAAATATTTGGACAGATATCTCCTATCCTTCAACACAAACCAAATATTTGGACAAATATCTCATATCCTTCAACACAAACCAAATATTTGGACATATATACCCTATCCTTCAACACAAACCAAATATTTGGACATATATATCCTATCCTTCACCACAAACCAAATATTTGGACATATATCTCCTATCCTTCACCACAAACCAAATATTTGGACATATATCTCCTATCCTTCACCACAAACCAAATATTTGGACATATATCGCCTATTCTTCAACACAAAACAAATATTTGGAAATATATATCATATCCTTCAACATAAACCAAATATTTGGACATATATTGCCTATCCTTCAACACAAAGCAATATCTACTGCCACCAGAAAACATCTTATACAGAGTATATTCATTCCCACATTGTGCTACCGATGCCAAACACGGTCACTTACGACTAAGCATAAAAGAAAGCTTGTCAGAGATGTGATGTCTGAGAAAAGCGCTTAGAGAGACCAGAAAAGGCAGAATCAGAAATGATATAAAAGAAAGAGTAGGCATTGAACCAACCCTAAGCTACATACAGAAACAACAAATAAACTGGTTTTCCCATCTAGAAAGAATCCTGTGTGATTCCTTATAACACAAAGCATATATTAAAAGAGGAGAAGGGAGAAAAGCAAGAGACAGACACAGAGTAAGATGGACAGACAACACCAAAGAAACGCTACAAAATCATCAGCTGACAATGAGTGGAACCACCAGAATGGGAGAACCGCATCTTCTTCGGTCCCCGAGCGGGTACAAGAGGAAGTGAAGAAAGAAAGAAAGAAAGAAAGAAAGAAAGAAAGGAAGAAAGAAAGAAAGAAAGAAAGAAAGAAAGAAAGAAAGAAAGAAAGAAAGAAAGAAAGAAAGAAAGAAAAAGAAAGAAAAAGATAACGTGTTTTAATGAAACAATTATTTATAAAGTCCTATGGTTATACACATAATGTATAGACTCAAGCGCCATGTTGAGAATATTGTATTGACAATTTGAGACGAGAATAACGTGTCCTTTTTAAGGCAGTTACCTGGCCATAATGAGATGACGAATGCTGCTCCATTTTCCACGTAACAGATGCATTCAAAGAGAACGTCGACATATCTTGACCTGCCTGGTTGTATGTAAACTTCAAGTCTAAAAGCGCCGTTGCTTACGTCATGATTACTCGATTCCAATAGAAAATAATTGTCATGGAGCAGGTAACACAAGCCAGATAATGAGACGGGGCTGAGATTTATGGAGCCGTTTTATTGTGCAGGCTGAAAATAATCCTTAGCCAACCAGGCAGATGCACAAACACATTTGGCTTACATTTTGTGGACCCACTGTGTAGCTCGTGTTTACAGCGCGAGGCCAGCACGAGGGCCAGATGTAGATGTTCTAGTGTTGATGTTGGTTGTCAGTATGACGCGTGGTCTACATCACACCTGCCAAGTATTCTTGCTTGTGTACATTTCATATTCTATGTATGTGTCTTTATGTCTTTCCGTTCAAATCTCTGTATGCGCTTGTCTGTCATTTTCCCATATGTTTTCCTAATGCCACGGTTCCCTGTTTCGGTGCCGACCAGGTGTTTTCTACGAGGTTCAGGTGGTTATTTATTATTACAGTCGTGTTGATAGGACGCCTCGGCAGTCATGTTGATAGGACGCCTCGACAGTCATGTTGATAGGAAGCCTCGACAGTCATGTTGATAGGACGCCTCGACAGTCATGTTGATAGGACGCCTCGACAGTCATCTTGATAGGACGCCTCGACAGTCATCTTAATAGGACGCCTCGACAGTCATGTTGATAGGACGCCTCGACAGTCATCTTGATAGGACGCCTCGACAGTCATCTTAATAGGACGCCTCGACAGTCATGTTGATAGGACGCCTCGACAGTCATCTTAATAGGACGCCTCGACAGTCATGTTGATAGGACGCCTCGACAGTCATGTTGATAGGACGCCTCGACAGTCATGTTGATAGGACGCCTCGACAGTCATCTTAATAGGACGCCTCGACAGTCATGTTGATAGGACGCCTCGACAGTCATGTTGATAGGAAGCCTCGACAGTCATGTTGATAGGACGCCTCGACAGTCATGTTGATAGGACGCCTCGACAGTCATCTTGATAGGACGCCTCGACAGTCATGTTGATAGGACGCCTCGACAGTCATGTTGATAGGACGCCTCGACAGTCATGTTGATAGGACGCCTCGACAGTCATGTTGATAGGACGCCTCGACAGTCATGTTGATAGGAAGCCTCGACAGTCATGTTGATAGGACACCTCGACAGTCATGTTGATAGGACGCCTCGACAGTCATGTTGATAGGACGCCTCGACAGTCATGTTGATAGGAAGCCTCGACAGTCATGTTGATAGGAAGCCTCGACAGTCATGTTGATAGGACGCCTCGACAGTCATGTTGATAGGAAGCCTCGACAGTCATGTTGATAGGAAGCCTCGACAGTCATGTTGATAGGACGCCTCGACAGTCATGTTGATAGGACGCCTCGACAGTCATGTTGATAGGAAGCCTCGACAGTCATGTTGATAGGACGCCTCGACAGTCATGTTGATAGGACGCCTCGACAGTCATGTTGATAGGACGCCTCGACAGTCATGTTGATAGGAAGCCTCGACAGTCATGTTGATAGGACGCCTCGACAGTCATGTTGATAGGACGCCTCGACAGTCATGTTGATAGGACGCCTCGACAGTCATGTTGATAGGACGCCTCGACAGTCATCTTAATAGGACGCCTCGACAGTCATGTTGATAGGACGCCTCGACAGTCATCTTAATAGGACGCCTCGACAGTCATTTTGAAAGGACGCCTCGACAGTCATGTTGATAGGACGCCTCGACAGTCATGTTGATAGGACGCCTCGACAGTCATCTTGATAGGACGCCTCGACAGTCATGTTGATAGGACGCCTCGACAGTCATGTTGATAGGACGCCTCGACAGTCATGTTGATAGGACGCCTCGACAGTCATGTTGATAGGACGCCTCGACAGTCATGTTGATAGGAAGCCTCGACAGTCATGTTGATAGGACACCTCGACAGTCATGTTGATAGGACGCCTCGACAGTCATGTTGATAGGACGCCTCGACAGTCATGTTGATAGGAAGCCTCGACAGTCATGTTGATAGGAAGCCTCGACAGTCATGTTGATAGGACGCCTCGACAGTCATGTTGATAGGAAGCCTCGACAGTCATGTTGATAGGAAGCCTCGACAGTCATGTTGATAGGACGCCTCGACAGTCATGTTGATAGGACGCCTCGACAGTCATGTTGATAGGAAGCCTCGACAGTCATGTTGATAGGACGCCTCGACAGTCATGTTGATAGGACGCCTCGACAGTCATGTAGATAGGACGCCTCGACAGTCATGTTGATAGGACGCCTCGACAGTCATGTTGATAGGACGCCTCGACAGTCATCTTGATAGGACGCCTCGACAGTCATCTTAATAGGACGCCTCGACAGTCATGTTGATAGGACGCCTCGACAGTCATCTTAATAGGACGCCTCGACAGTCATGTTGATAGGACGCCTCGACAGTCATGTTGATAGGACGCCTCGACAGTCATGTTGATAGGAAGCCTCGACAGTCATGTTGATAGGAAGCCTCGACAGTCATGTTGATAGGACGCCTCGACAGTCATGTTGATAGGAAGCCTCGACAGTCATCTTAATAGGACGCCTCGACAGTCATGTTGATAGGACGCCTCGACAGTCATCTTAATAGGACGCCTCGACAGTCATCTTAATAGGACGCCTCGACAGTCATCTTAATAGGACGCCTCGACAGTCATCTTAATAGGACGCCTCGACAGTCTTACAAAGTTTTCATACTTTAACACAGCGATCGAATCGGCGGTAACTGGCTGAGGTCGTTAATCCGGACTATTAACGACATGAGGTCGGTTTCAATCTCAATCAACAGTTTCTAGGTTCACTCAGTTTGTTTAATCGATTGATTACCCTTTTGGGCTGAATACGTCACATAGGACAGAAGCCATAATTGTCCGTGTCTGACGGTCAGCCGTCACCTGTTTTAGTTCTTGCTTACCTCTGAGACCTATAGTTGTGCTCTCTTTGATGATGGCTCTACGCAGGGTTTCTTTCGGTCTTCCTCGTTTTCTTTTACCTTGTGGTCTCCACTTAAGGGCCTGGTGAGATAGTCTTAAGTGAGTAGCGGTAAAGGTAAAGGTTCTCTTCACGCCATGCGTACGGGGAATATGGTGTTAGTAACCACTTTCCTAGGCGTATGGGGAATATGGTGTTAGTGACCACCTTGCTGGACGTATGGGGAATATGGTGTTAGTGACCACCTTGCTGGGCGTATGGGGAATATGGTGCTAGTGACCACCTTGCTGGGCGTATGGGGAATATGGTGTTAGTGACCACCTTGCTGGGCGTATGGGGAATATGGTGTTAGTGACCACCTTGCTGGGCGTATGGGGAATATGGTGTTAGTGACCACCTTGTTAGGCGTATGGGGAATATGGTGTTAGTGACCACCTTGCTAGGCGTATGGGGAATTTGGTGTTGGTGACCACCTTGCTAGGCGTATGGGGAATATGGTGTTGGTGACCACCTTGCTAGGCGTATGGGGAATATGGTGTTAGTAACCACCTTGCTAGGCGTATGGGCAATATGGTGTTGGTGACCACCTTGCTAGGCGTATGGGGAATATGGTGTTGGTGACCACCTTGCTAGGCGTATGGGGAATATGGTGTTGCTGACGACCTTGCTGGGCGCATGGGGAATATGGTGTTGGTGACCACCTTGCTGCGCGTATGGGGAATATGGTGTTGCTGACCACCTTGCTGGGCGTATGGGGAATATGGTGTTGCTGACCACCTTGCTGGGCGTATGGGGAATATGGTGTTGCTGACGACCTTGCTGGGCGTATGGGGAATATGGTGTTGCTGACCACCTTGCTGGGCGTATGGGGAATACGGTGTTGGTGACCACCTTGCTGGGCGTATGGGGAAAATGGTATTAGTAACATTAGAGAGGAGGACGGCCCATTATTAGAGAGAAGAAAGTCACATCATTAGAGAGAAGAAAGGCACATCATTAGAGAGAAGAAAGGCACATCATTAGAGAGAAGAAAGGCACATCATTAGAGAGAAGAAAGGCACATCATTAGAGAGGAGAAAGGCACATCATTAGAGAGGAGAAAGGCACATCATAAGAGAGGAGAAAGGCACATCATTAGAGAGGAGAAAGGCAAATTATTAGAGAGGAGAAAGGCACATTATTAGAGAGGAGAAAGGCACATCATAAGAGAGGAGAAAGGCAAATTATTAGAGAGGAGAAAGGCACATTATTAGAGAGAAGAAAGACACATCATTAGAGAGAAGAAAGGCACATTATTAGAGAGGAGAAAGTCGCATCATTAGAGAGAAGAAAGGCACATCATTAGAGAGGAGAAAGACACATTATTAGAGAGAAGAAAGACACATCATTAGAGAGAAGAAAGACACATCATTAGAGAGGAGAAAGACACATTATTAGAGAGAAGAAAGACACATCATTAGAGAGAAGAAAGGCACATCATTAGAGAGGAGAAAGACACATTATTAGAGAGAAGAAAGACACATCATTAGAGAGAAGAAAGACACATCATTAGAGAGAAGAAAGGCACATCATTAGAGAGAAGAAAGGCACATCATTAGAGAGGAGAAAGACACATCATTAGAGAGGAGAAAGGCACATTATTAGAGAGGAGAAAGGCACATTATTAGAGAGGAGAAAGGCAAATTATTAGAGAGGAGAAAGGCACATTATTAGAGAGGAGAAAGGCAAATTATTAGAGAGGAGAAAGGCACATTATTAGAGAGGAGAAAGGCACATCATTAGAGAGAAGAAAGACACATCATTAGAGAGAAGAAAGGCACATCATTAGAGAGGAGAAAGGCAAATTATTAGAGAGGAGAAAGGCACATTATTAGAGAGGAGAAAGGCACATCATAAGAGAGGAGAAAGGCACATCATTAGAGAGGAGAAAGGCAAATTATTAGAGAGGAGAAAGGCACATTATTAGAGAGGAGAAAGGCACATCATAAGAGAGGAGAAAGGCAAATTATTAGAGAGGAGAAAGACACATTATTAGAGAGAAGAAAGGCACATTATTAGAGAGAAGAAAGACACATCATTAGAGAGAAGAAAGACACATCATTAGAGAGGAGAAAGACACATTATTAGAGAGAAGAAAGACACATCATTAGAGAGAAGAAAGACACATCATTAGAGAGAAGAAAGGCACATCATTAGAGAGAAGAAAGGCACATCATTAGAGAGGAGAAAGACACATCATTAGAGAGGAGAAAGGCACATTATTAGAGAGGAGAAAGGCACATTATTAGAGAGGAGAAAGGCAAATTATTAGAGAGGAGAAAGGCACATTATTAGAGAGGAGAAAGGCAAATTATTAGAGAGGAGAAAGGCACATTATTAGAGAGGAGAAAGGCACATCATTAGAGAGAAGAAAGACACATCATTAGAGAGAAGAAAGGCACATCATTAGAGAGGAGAAAGGCAAATTATTAGAGAGGAGAAAGGCACATTATTAGAGAGGAGAAAGGCACATCATAAGAGAGGAGAAAGGCACATCATTAGAGAGGAGAAAGGCAAATTATTAGAGAGGAGAAAGGCACATTATTAGAGAGGAGAAAGGCACATCATAAGAGAGGAGAAAGGCAAATTATTAGAGAGGAGAAAGACACATTATTAGAGAGAAGAAAGGCACATTATTAGAGAGAAGAAAGGCACATCATTAGAGAGAAGAAAGACACATCATTAGAGAGAAGAAAGGCACATCATTAGAGAGGAGAAAGGCACATTACTAGAGAGAAGAAAGGCACATCATTAGAGAGGAGAAAGACACATCATTAGAGAGAAGAAAGGCACATTATTAGAGAGAAGAAAGGCACATCATTAGAGAGGAGAAAGGCAAATTATTAGAGAGGAGAAAGGCACATTATTAGAGAGGAGAAAGGCACATCATAAGAGAGGAGAAAGGCAAATTATTAGAGAGGAGAAAGGCACATTATTAGAGAGAAGAAAGACACATCATAAGAGAGGAGAAAGGCAAATTATTAGAGAGGAGAAAGGCACATTATTAGAGAGAAGAAAGACACATCATAAGAGAGGAGAAAGGCAAATTATTAGAGAGGAGAAAGGCACATTATTAGAGAGGAGAAAGGCACATCATTAGAGAGGAGAAAGGCACATCATTAGAGAGAAGAAAGGCACATCATAAGAGAGGAGAAAGGCAAATTATTAGAGAGAAGAAAGTCACATTATTAGAGAGGAGAAAGGCACATCATTAGAGAGGAGAAAGGCACATCATTAGAGAGAAGAAAGGCACATCATAAGAGAGGAGAAAGGCAAATTATTAGAGAGGAGAAAGGCACATTATTAGAGAGGAGAAAGGCACATCATTAGAGAGAAGAAAGTCACATCATAAGAGAGGAGAAAGGCAAATTATTAGAGAGGAGAAAGGCACATTATTAGAGAGGAGAAAGGCACATCATTAGAGAGGAGAAAGGCACATCATTAGAGAGAAGAAAGTCACATCATAAGAGAGGAGAAAGGCAAATTATTAGAGAGAAGAAAGTCACATTATTAGAGAGGAGAAAGGCACATCATTAGAGAGGAGAAAGGCACATCATTAGAGAGAAGAAAGGCACATCATAAGAGAGGAGAAAGGCAAATTATTAGAGAGGAGAAAGGCACATTATTAGAGAGGAGAAAGGCACATCATTAGAGAGGAGAAAGTCACATCATAAGAGAGGAGAAAGGCAAATTATTAGAGAGGAGAAAGTCGCATCATTAGAGAGAAAAAAATCACATTATTATAGAGAAGAAAGGCACATTATTAGAGAGAAGAAAGGCACATTATTAGAGAGGAGAAAGTCACATCATTAGAGATAAATAAGGCACATCATTAGAGAGGAGAAAGTCACATTATTAGAGAGGAGAAAGGCACATCATTAAAGAGGAGAAAGGCACATTATTAGAGAGGAGAAAGTCACATTATTAGAGGGGAGAAAGGCACATTATTAGAGGTGAGAAAGGTACATCATTAGAGAGGAGAAAGGCACATTAATAGACAGGAGAAAGGAACATTATTAGAGAGGAGAAAGTCACATCATTAGAGAGAAGAAAGGCACATCATTAGAGAGAAGAAAGACACATCATTAGAGAGGAGAAAGGCACATCATTAGAGAGGAGAAAGGCACATCATAAGAGAGAAGAAAGGCACATTATTAGAGAGGAGAAAGGCACATTATTAGAGAGGAGAAAGTCACATTATTAGAGAGAAGAAAGGCACATTATTAGAGAGAAGAAAGACACATTATTAGAGAGAAGAAAGACACATTATTAGAGAGAAGAAAGGCACATTATTAGAGAGAAGAAAGGCACATCATTAGAGATAAGTAAGGCACATCATTAGAGAGAAGAAAGGCACATTATTAGAGAGAAGAAAGGCACATTATTAGAGAGAAGAAAGGCACATCATTAGAGATAAGTAAGGCACATCATTAGAGAGGAGAAAGTCGCATCATTAGAGAGGAGAAAGTCGCATCATTAGAGATAAGTAAGGCACATCATTAGAGATAAGTAAGGCACATCATTAGAGAGAAGAAAGACACATCATTAGAGAGGAGAAAGGCACATCATTAGAGAGGAGAAAGACACATCATTAGAGAGGAGAAAGGCACATCATTAGAGAGGAGAAAGGCACATCATTAGAGAGAAGAAAGACACATCATTAGAGATAAGTAAGGCACATCATTAGAGAGAAGAAAGACACATCATTAGAGAGGAGAAAGGCACATCATTAGAGAGAAGAAAGGCACATTATTAGAGAGAAGAAAGACACATTATTAGAGAGAAGAAAGGCACATCATTAGAGAGAAGAAAGGCACATCATTAGAGATAAGTAAGGCACATCATTAGAGAGAAGAAAGGCACATTATTAGAGAGAAGAAAGGCACATCATTAGAGAGAAGAAAGGCACATCATTAGAGATAAGTAAGGCACATCATTAGAGAGAAGAAAGGCACATCATTAGAGATAAGTAAGGCACATCATTAGAGAGAAGAAAGACACATTATTAGAGAGAAGAAAGGCACATCATTAGAGAGAAGAAAGGCACATCATTAGAGATAAGTAAGGCACATCATTAGAGAGAAGAAAGGCACATCATTAGAGATAAGTAAGGCACATCATTAGAGAGAAGAAAGACACATTATTAGAGAGAAGAAAGGCACATTATTAGAGATAAGTAAGGCACATCATTAGAGAGAAGAAAGGCACATCATTAGAGAGAAGAAAGACACATCATTAGAGATAAGTAAGGCACATCATTAGAGAGAAGAAAGGCACATCATTAGAGATAAGTAAGGCACATCATTAGAGAGAAGAAAGACACATTATTAGAGAGAAGAAAGGCACATCATTAGAGAGAAGAAAGACACATCATTAGAGATAAGTAAGGCACATCATTAGAGAGAAGAAAGGCACATCATTAGAGATAAGTAAGGCACATCATTAGAGATAAGTAAGGCACATCATTAGAGAGAAGAAAGGCACATCATTAGAGATAAGTAAGGCACATCATTAGAGAGAAGAAAGGCACATCATTAGAGATAAGTAAGGCACATCATTAGAGAGAAGAAAGACACATTATTAGAGAGAAGAAAGGCACATTATTAGAGATAAGTAAGGCACATCATTAGAGAGAAGAAAGGCACATCATTAGAGAGAAGAAAGACACATCATTAGAGATAAGTAAGGCACATCATTAGAGAGAAGAAAGGCACATCATTAGAGATAAGTAAGGCACATCATTAGAGAGAAGAAAGACACATTATTAGAGAGAAGAAAGGCACATCATTAGAGAGAAGAAAGACACATCATTAGAGATAAGTAAGGCACATCATTAGAGAGGAGAAAGTCACATCATTAGAGATAAGTAAGGCACATCATTAGAGAGAAGAAAGGCACATCATTAGAGATAAGTAAGGCACATCATTAGAGAGGAGAAAGGCACATCATTAGAGATAAGTAAGGCACATCATTAGAGAGAAGAAAGGCACATCATTAGAGATAAGTAAGGCACATCATTAGAGAGAAGAAAGGCACATCATTAGAGATAAGTAAGGCACATCATTAGAGAGGAGAAAGTCACATCATTAGAGAGAAGAAAGACACATCATTAGAGATAAGTAAGGCACATCATTAGAGAGGAGAAAGTCACATCATTAGAGAGAAGAAAGACACATCATTAGAGATAAGTAAGGCACATCATTAGAGAGAAGAAAGTCACATCATTAGAGAGAAGAAAGTCACATCATTAGAGAGAAGAAAGACACATCATTAGAGATAAGTAAGGCACATCATTAGAGAGGAGAAAGGCACATCATTAGAGAGGAGAAAGTCGCATCATTAGAGAGGAGAAAGGCACATCATTAGAGAGGAGAAAGGCACATCATTAGAGAGGAGAAAGTCGCATCATTAGAGAGGAGAAAGGCACATCATTAGAGAGAAGAAAGGCACATCATTAGAGAGGAGAAAGGCACATCATTAGAGAGGAGAAAGGCACATCATTAGAAAGAAGAAAGTCACATCATTAGAGAGGAGAAAGTCGCATCATTAGAGAGAAGAAAGGCACATCATTAGAGAGGAGAAAGGCACATCATTAGAGAGGAGAAAGGCACATTATTAGAGAGGAGAAAGGCACATTATTAGAGAGGAGAAAGGCACATCATTAGAGAGGAGAAAAACACATTATTAGAGAGGAGAAAGACACATCATTAGAGAGGAGAAAGGCACATCATTAGAGAGGAGAAAGGCACATTATTAGAGAGGAGAAAGGCACATCATTAGAGAGGAGAAAGGCACATTATTAGAGAGGAGAAAGGCACATTATTAGAGAGGAGAAAGGCACATTATTAGAGAGGAGAAAGGCACATCATTAGAGAGGAGAAAGGCACATCATTAGAGAGGAGAAAGGCACATTATTAGAGAGAAGAAAGGCACATCATTAGAGAGGAGAAAGGCACATTATTAGAGAGGAGAAAGGCACATCATTAGAGAGGAGAAAGACACATTATTAGAGAGGAGAAAAACACATTATTAGAGAGGAGAAAGACACATCATTAGAGAGGAGAAAGGCACATCATTAGAGAGGAGAAAGGCACATCATTAGAGAGGAGAAAAACACATCATTAGAGAGGAGAAAGGCACATCATAAGAGAGGAGAAAGGCAAATTATTAGAGAGGAGAAAGGCACATTATTAGAGAGAAGAAAGGCACATCATTAGAGAGAAGAAAGGCACATCATTAGAGAGGAGAAAGGCAAATTATTAGAGAGGAGAAAGGCACATTATTAGAGAGAAGAAAGACACATCATTAGAGAGAAGAAAGTCACATTATTAGAGAGGAGAAAGGCACATCATTAGAGAGGAGAAAGACACATTATTAGAGAGGAGAAAGGCACATCATTAGAGAGGAGAAAGACACATTATTAGAGAGGAGAAAGGCACATTATTAGAGAGGAGAAAGGCACATCATTAGAGAGGAGAAAGGCAAATTATTAGAGAGGAGAAAGGCACATTATTAGAGAGAAGAAAGGCACATCATTAGAGAGGAGAAAGGCACATTATTAGAGAGGAGAAAAACACATCATTAGAGAGGAGAAAGACACATCATTAGAGAGGAGAAAGGCACATCATTAGAGAGGAGAAAGACACATTATTAGAGAGGAGAAAAACACATCATTAGAGAGGAGAAAGACACATTATTAGAGAGGAGAAAGACACATCATTAGAGAGGAGAAAGGCACATCATTAGAGAGGAGAAAGACACATTATTAGAGAGGAGAAAAACACATCATTAGAGAGGAGAAAGACACATCATTAGAGAGGAGAAAGGCACATCATTAGAGAGGAGAAAGGCACATCATTAGAGAGGAGAAAAACACATCATTAGAGAGGAGAAAGGCACATCATAAGAGAGGAGAAAGGCAAATTATTAGAGAGGAGAAAGGCACATTATTAGAGAGGAGAAAGGCACATTACTAGAGAGAAGAAAGTCACATCATTAGAGAGAAGAAAGGCACATCATTAGAGAGAAGAAAGTCACATTATTAGAGAGAAGAAAGTCACATTATTAGAGAGAAGAAAGTCACATTATTAGAGAGGAGAAAGGCACATTATTAGAGAGGAGAAAGGCACATCATTAGAGAGGAGAAAGTCACATTATTAGAGAGAAGAAAGTCACATTATTAGAGAGAAGAAAGTCACATTATTAGAGAGGAGAAAGGCACATCATTAGAGAGAAAAAAGGCACATTATTCGAGAGAAGAAAGGCACATTATTCGAGAGAAGAAAGGCGCATTATTAGAGAGAAGAAAGGCACATTATTAGAGAGGAGAAAGGCACATTATTAGAGAGGAGAAAGGCACATTATTAGAGAGGAGAAAGGCACATCATTAGAGAGGAGAAAGGCACATTATTAGAGAGGAGAAAGGCACATTATTAGAGAGGAGAAAGGCACATCATTAGAGAGGAGAAAGTCACATTATTAGAGAGAAGAAAGTCACATTATTAGAGAGAAGAAAGTCACATTATTAGAGAGGAGAAAGGCACATCATTAGAGAGAAAAAAGGCACATTATTCGAGAGAAGAAAGGCACATTATTAGAGAGAAGAAAGGCACATCATTAGAGAGAAGAAAGGCACATCATTAGAGAGGAGAAAGGCACATCATTAGAGAGAAAAAAGGCACATTATTCGAGAGAAGAAAGGCACATCATTAGAGAGAAGAAAGGCACATCATTAGAGAGGAGAAAGGCACATTATTAGAGAGGAGAAAGGCACATTATTAGAGAGGAGAAAGGCACATCATTAGAGAGAAGAAAGGCACATTATTAGAGAGAAGAAAGGCACATTATTAGAGAGAAGAAAGGCACATTATTAGAGAGAAGAAAGGCACATTATTAGAGAGAAGAAAGGCACATTATTAGAGAGAAGAAAGGCACATCATTAGAGAGAAGAAAGGCACATCATTAGAGAGAAGAAAGGCACATTATTAGAGAGAAGAAAGGCACATCATTAGAGAGAAGAAAGGCACATTATTAGAGAGGAGAAAGGCACATTATTAGAGAGGAGAAAGGCACATCATTAGAGAGGAGAAAGTCACATTATTAGAGAGAAGAAAGTCACATTATTAGAGAGAAGAAAGGCACATCATTAGAGAGAAGAAAGGCACATTATTAGAGAGAAGAAAGGCACATCATTAGAGAGAAGAAAGTCACATTATTAGAGAGAAGAAAGGCACATCATTAGAGAGAAGAAAGTCACATTATTAGAGAGAAGAAAGGCACATCATTAGAGAGAAGAAAGTCACATTATTAGAGAGAAGAAAGGCACATCATTAGAGAGAAGAAAGGCACATTATTAGAGAGAAGAAAGGCACATTATTAGAGAGAAGAAAGTCACATTATTAGAGAGAAGAAAGGCACATCATTAGAGAGAAGAAAGGCACATCATTAGAGAGAAGAAAGGCACATTATTAGAGAGAAGAAAGGCACATCATTAGAGAGAAGAAAGGCACATTATTAGAGAGGAGAAAGGCACATTATTAGAGAGGAGAAAGGCACATCATTAGAGAGGAGAAAGTCACATTATTAGAGAGAAGAAAGTCACATTATTAGAGAGAAGAAAGTCACATTATTAGAGAGGAGAAAGGCACATCATTAGAGAGAAAAAAGGCACATTATTCGAGAGAAGAAAGGCACATTATTAGAGAGAAGAAAGTCACATTATTAGAGAGGAGAAAGGCACATCATTAGAGAGGAGAAAGGCACATCATTAGAGAGGAAAAAGGCACATTATTAGAGAGGAGAAAGTCACATTATTAGAGAGGAGAAAGTCACATTATTAGAGAGGAGAAAGTCACATTATTAGAGAGGAGAAAGTCACATTATTAGAGAGGAGAAAGTCACATTATTAGAGAGAAAAAAGGCACATTATTAGAGAGGAGAAAGTCACATTATTAGAGAGGAGAAAGTCACATTATTAGAGAGGAGAAAGGCACATCATTAGAGAGAAAAAAGGCACATTATTCGAGAGAAGAAAGGCACATTATTAGAGAGGAGAAAGGCACATTATTAGAGAGGAGAAAGGCACATCATTAGAGAGAAGAAAGGCACATCATTAGAGAGGAGAAAGGCACATCATTAGAGAGGAGAAAGTCACATTATTAGAGAGGAGAAAGGCACATTATTAGAGAGGAGAAAGTCACATTATTAGAGAGAAGAAAGACACATCATTAGAGAGGAGAAAGGCACATTATTAGAGAGAAGAAAGACACATCATTAGAGAGGAGAAAGGCACATTATTAGAGAGAAGAAAGGCACATCATTAGAGAGGAGAAAGGCACATTATTAGAGAGAAGAAAGACACATTATTCGAGAGAAGAAAGTCACATTATTAGAGAGAAGAAAGTCACATTATTAGAGAGAAGAAAGTCACATTATTAGAGAGAAGAAAGTCACATTATTAGAGAGAAGAAAGTCACATTATTAGAGAGGAGAAAGGCACATCATTAGAGAGAAAAAAGGCACATTATTCGAGAGAAGAAAGGCACATTATTAGAGAGAAGAAAGGCACATCATTAGAGAGGAGAAAGGCACATTATTAGAGAGGAGAAAGGCACATCATTAGAGAGAAGAAAGGCACATCATTAGAGAGGAGAAAGGCACATCATTAGAGAGAAAAAAGGCACATTATTCGAGAGAAGAAAGGCACATTATTAGAGAGAAGAAAGACACATCATTAGAGAGGAGAAAGGCACATTATTAGAGAGGAGAAAGGCACATTATTAGAGAGGAGAAAGGCACATTATTAGAGAGGAGAAAGGCACATCATTAGAGAGGAGAAAGGCACATTATTAGAGAGGAGAAAGACACATCATTAGAGAGGAGAAAGGCACATCATTAGAGAGGAGAAAGACACATCATTAGAGAGGAGAAAGGCACATTATTAGAGAGGAGAAAGGCACATCATTAGAGAGGAGAAAGGCACATTATTAGAGAGAAGAAAGGCACATTATTAGAGAGGAGAAAGGCACATTATTAGAGAGGGAAAAGTCACATTATTAGAGAGGATATAAGCACATTATTAGAGAGCAGAAAGGCACATTATTAGAGAGGAGAAAGTCACATTATTAGAGAGGAGAAAGGCACATTATTAGAGAAAAGAAAGGCACATTATTAGAGCGAAGAAAGGCACATTATTAGAGAGAAGAAAGGCACATTATTAGAGAGGAGAAAGGCACATTATTAGAGAGGAGAAAGTCACATTATTAGAGCGAAGAAAGGCGCATCATTAGAGAGGAGAAAGACACATTATTAGAGAGGAGAAAGTGACATCATTAGAGAGAAGAAATGTACGGAGACTGAGTCGCGAAACAATCTGGATAAACTTGACAAAATAAGAGTTAAATTGTATTGATCATAAAAGCTAACAGAGAAACAGAACCATTTATAACGTCACGAATAAAAGCCTTTATCGAAAGCAGGACAACAAATAAACGATGTATTCTTTCTTCTTTCTTTCATTCTGACGATAATCATATCAAAGGAAAGATCTGGCCCCCTCATCATCCGTCCTTGAAAGGACATAAGAGGCTGTAGATGTGTTGTGTTGTGTTTATTTGCACCTTTCGGTCCAACACATCCGACTTCAGCACGGTATTTTTTGTACCGGTTTGCCTTTCCTTCTTTATATTTACTCACTTGGCTAGATTAGACAGGTTAGCCTGGAGGTACCACGAATAGGTGGGTAGGCGGTCCCAGCTTTTTTACCTGTCTAGTTTGTGTGATGTCTTGGTAGAATTGCTACCACTAGAATAGCTCTTGGGGATATCGACACATAGGCCCCTCTACCACTAGAACAGCTCTTGGGGATATCGACACATAGGCCCCTCTACCACTAGAACAGCTCTTGGGGATATCGACACACAGGCCCCTCTACCACTAGAACAGCTCTTGGGGATATCGGCACACAGGCCCCTCTACCACTAGAACAGCTCTTGGGGATATCGGCACACAGGGCCCTCTACCACTAGAACAGCTCTTGGGGATATCGACACATAGGCCCCTCTACCACTAGAATAGCTCTTGGGGATATCGACACATAGGCCCCTCTACCACTAGAACAGCTCTTGGGGATATCGGCACACAGGCCCCTCTACCACTAGAACAGCTCTTGAGGATATCGACACACAGGCCCCTCTACCACTAGAACAGTTCTTGAGGATATCGACACACAGGCCCCTCTACCACTAGAACAGTTCTTGAGGTTATCAACACACAGGCCCCTCTACCACTAGAACAGCTTTTGAGGATATCGACACACAGGCCCCTCTACCACTAGAACAGCTCTTGGGGATATCGACACACATTCCCCTCTAGCACTAGAACAGCTCTTGGGGATATCGACACACATTCCCCTCTAGCACTAGAACAGCTTTTGGGGATATCGACACACAGGCCCCTCTACCACTAGAACAGCTCTTGGGGATATCGACACATAGGCCCCTCTACCACTAGAACAGCTCTTGGGATATCGCCACATAGGCTCTCTACCACTAGAACAGCTCTTGGGGATATTGACACACATGCCCCTCTACCACTACAACAGCTCTTGGGGATATCGACACATAGGCCCCTCTACCACTAGAACAGCTCTTGGGGATATCGACACATAGGTCCCTCTACCACTATGAACAGCTCTTGGGGATATCGACATACAGGCCCCTCAACCACTAGAACAGCTCTTGGGGATATCGGCATATAGGCCCCTCTACCACTAGAACAGTTCTTGGGGATATCGACACATAGGCCCCACCACCACTTTGTGGTGGAAATACATCAGAGGAGCAAATTTGTAGAGGTGCTCTACTGGTCAAGTTTGAATGCATGAAACCTAATTTTATAGTACAACATCAGGTGGGTTATAATGTTGCATGGGGTCAGATCTGATCAGTTGACATGGCTGAGGCTTAAATATTACGACAGATCCAGAAGAACAAAAGTAGAATAACGGAAGAATAAAAGATGAATAAGTTGTAGGTGAAGTAGAATAACAAATAAGATCAATATTTAGTTATCTGACATGAGTCGACCGGACTCAGAAGAGTGAGAGATAACTCTTTCCGTACGTTTCGACACACTGTGCGTCACTCTCAGCTAAACCATATTTTTGTTTACATGTCTTGTATCATCATAATATTGGTGAAATCTAATACCTTGTTCAATTATCTAAAAATTCATATAATATGTTATATGTTAGATAAATATAAATATGCAGATTGATTCTTAAAACCATGAAAGATTTTGTCTCTGAAATCTCTTCCGTTGTTTTGATAAGCTTCCGTACGGAATGAGTTAACAAGCTATAAGATAGAGGAGCAAATTTGTAGAAGTGCTCTACTGGTAAAATTTGAATGTATAAAACCTGATTTTGCAGTAGAACATCAGTTGGGTTGCGCAGTGTCAGATCTGATCGGTTGACAAGGATGAGGTCGTTACTGTTGATTTAAGCAACAACAACAACAACAAATAAATTACGGTATATTCTGATCATTAACATCGTGCCACGGTGACAGAGAGGAAACAAAATAAGAATGCCGAGGCTCACAGAGAACATGTTACTTGGCCCCCATCATGACCTATATACACACTTAGACAGGAGGTCTACAAGAAGCCACAGCGTTTACATTTATTTTTCTCCGCGCGACTCCACAATGTGCTGTTTGTTAATTGGTTAATATTTGAGCACGTGGCTCGGTATCGGCATCTCATGCGCATGGACCATCTCCGGAAACACGTGGTATTTTCCGTGTACGGCCACCGTCTGCTGCTGCCATTTTCGAGACACGGAAGTCAAATGCCTGGTTCCGCGCATCAGTTCTAAGACCGGAAGCTCGTCTGTGGTATCCCAAACGAAAACAAGCTGAAACCTCAAATGTTGGACACCGGATCACCACCGCAGTGCTTGCGAAGGGAAAAGATTGTTTGTGGGGTTGGAGGTCATGGGTCATGGCATCACGATCTCGACAGCCTATATACTCTCGACGGATATTGCTAGATTCCAGACTTGACTTTCCTGCCTTCAGTAACCGACTTCTTGTTGTGAATACCAACGTCCACAGAGCAAATCAGACCTCACTTTGTTCTCACATGATCTCGCTGATGGGTCGACACAAACAACTCGTATTTGTAAATATTGAGTCTCCGTGATTCCAAGAAATGAAACTGATGACGGCATGACCTAAGATTCAATAAATCTACGAGGACATCTATTCTCTTGGGGTCAGAGTTGAAAAAGTAGCACTTCGGTCACGTCAGTTATAAACGACAAGATGTAAAGCCAATAATCTGATCTTTGCTGGTCATGTACTTTTGATCACCGAAATGTCAGACGCCCGTGCACTTCTGATCTCTGCGTGTAACTCGCATCAAGTATTGATTGTACTTCCTGTCTCATCTCTTGATACCTTTGTTATATAAATATATTTTGAAAAGGTTGGGTACGCAACACAGAAAGATTGAGAAAAAGATGAGATAGACAGACAGACACACAGACAGACACACAGACAGACACACACAGAGATAGGTGGACAGACGAACAGACGGACGGATAGAGAGAGACAGACATACAGACGTACAGAGAGAGAGAGAGAGAGAGAGAGAGAGCTAGACAGACAGGTAGATAGATTAGATTGATGGTTAAATAGATGAATGGGTAAGTGGGTTAGGTGGGTGGCTGGATGGGTAGGTAAGTAGATAGATAGGTAGGTAGGTAGGTTGGTATGTATGTATGTATGTATGTAGGTAGGTAGGTAGGTAGGTAGGTAGGTAGGTAGGTAGGTAGATATGTAGGTAGGGAGGGAGGCAGGCAGGCAGACAGGCAAGAAGGCAGACAAACAGACAGACAGATGCTGGACATTGTAATATTTCATGTGTTATATATTTATACAACAAATATTTTCAGAGAAAAATATGTGAAGAATATAACATATGCTTCTGGTCCCGCCATACTAGTGACGATTCTGTCATGAGACTTTCCAGTCATTATACACTACAAAAATTGCTGATCTGAAAGATAAAGGGTAATATCAATATTATTTTCTGTCTCTTATGTAGATATTCACTGAATGTAGCTTGCTCTCCTGTAGTTTAATCAGAAGTTATTTAAGTGCAGTCAAAATAGATTTCTAGTATTTAATATTCGCTGGCGATTCACGGATATAGCCATAGAAGTGGAAATAATGAGTTATTTTCTGGAACCGTTGCGCAGGCTATCTCTACACCGATATAGAGTCCGCGAACACAAAAGTCGACACCCATTAAAACACACACAAAGAAACTACTACGACACTGGTAGCTACTCTGACGGAATGCACTCTTAAAATATCAGCTTTCTTAGTAACTTTGACGAACTGATGTTGATTAATACACTCAAGACACACCCAAAAAAATATTCCATTATTGAAGAAGGTAAACATTTTGGAAATGTATAGGGAGACGTAAACACATATTCCACTGCAAT
This sequence comes from Megaustenia siamemsis, assembly GCA_032433765.1. Lineage (NCBI taxonomy): Eukaryota > Metazoa > Mollusca > Gastropoda > Stylommatophora > Ariophantidae > Megaustenia > Megaustenia siamemsis. The sequence continues at coordinate 10,919,231 of JAVIAB010000139.1, read as the reverse complement.
GATATTCATAAGCTAAACATTAATAGGATCCTTAACGATAAGTACATTTAAATAGTACAGTAAATATTGTTGAAAAAAGTTGCATTCTTTTAATAATATATACCTAATTAGGACTTATATTCGATATTCGGTCTGCGCTGTCGTTGAGGACGGGCAACCAATGGATCGGGCGGACATCATCAATGCCCTCCGAGATGTGGGAAGAGCACAGGACTTCGACAAACACAGATCCACGTCACTTCTTCGGATGATGGAAATGGGAGTTAAGTTGGGCACAGCCAGAAATGAGGAACTTAGTGGCCGTGTAAGAAGACTTATCAACCAACATAGAACTGGAGTCGTCAGTCGCTGGACACTGAGGGAATTGCTGAGGAGGGGATCTGAGCACCTATGGACATGTTCGGAGTGCAATGATGATGACCCGCAAATAACTCAATAGCTCAACAACTTATATTCGATATAAATATATATGTAACAAAATCTACGTTGTATGATCATTTCAAAACACTACTTGTTTCTTCACCAAGGAAATTCTGTGGATCGAACTAAACGAGCTAGATGTTGATCTTTAGGTGTATATCGATGAGAGTCTCGATGGCCTAGTTGGGAAAGCCACTCCACTAGCTACAGACAACGTGTGTTCAATTCCCGCTGGAAGCAGTATGGGTTGTATTCGTGGTTGGAAAAAATACCCCTAGCCGCTGGTAGAAATGGGCACCAGGGTAGCACTTTGGGAAGGTGAGGAATGGCGCCTGGCTCGTGGGTTACGATACTTGAGGTGACACAAGGCAGGAATCTCCGAACACTTCTGGATAGGAGGCTGAGCACATATAGGTGATAAAGCTCACGCGACAAGACGCCGATTCAAGTCTCGAACCTTTACCTTTATGTATATTGATGTGTTTGTGTTTTCTTCTTCTACCTTTCAGCTCCCTGTGGAGCACATGTCTTCAACAAACACTTTCCAAGCCGTTCTGTTTCTTGCCATTCTTTTAAGATCGTTCCATGTCTTCCTTGTCATCTTCATCCCTGCTTCAATCTGTCTTCTCCAAGAATTTATTTGTCTTTTCCCCTGGGGATTCCAAAAAAGGGCATGTTGTGTAATACTCTCAGTTGGCTTCCGCAGTGTGTGTCCTATCCAACGTCATCTTCTTCGCTGTATCTCTTTATCCACTAGTATTTTACTGGTACATTTCCATAATTCTATGTTAGTGATTTTGTCCTGACCTTTCCATCCTTTTATTCTGCGTGAGCACCCATTAAGGAAAGTGTGTAGATATGTTTACGTACAACAAAGAGATGATACTTTGTCTGTTATAGGGAATGAGTTGCTCGATAGATAATACTTCATTAGTATCATAAATACTTGGAAAAATGTATTTGGGTAAATGAGAACAAACAACAAAGATGTAGAAAAAGAATGTAATAGAAGTGAGGTTATATTTATTTGTCCCAATATAAGTTACTATCGCACGTTGACTCCGACAAACTGATCGGTAAAATCGTCACATTCAATATTTATCGTAGTTTATGTCTCTGAGACAAGAAGCTAACAGAAACATCGATGGTTCCAGCCATATAGAATATTGACAACCTTCTCCGCTACTTCAGAAGAGATAGCAAACGGGTTTGCCACTCCAGCCATCTCTTCGTTAGACTTAGCCGAGCGCTACTGGCCAAATCTGTTAACATGAAGTAGGAGCGAGTGGTGAGCTTGTGTGCAGCACGGACCATTATATTTTCCTAAGTCATTTCATCAACGTAATTCTCGGCCAGAACTTGAAACACTCAGATGAATTCAAATTGGATATTTGCTCATTACATGGGGCGGGAGTCTGTCGAGTTAACCAGACGGAACCATGTGACTTATCAAAGATGTGTACTTTCGGTTTTGAAACTGTTTACAATCGATTCCCTTTTTTTTTTCCTTTTAACTTGTAGAATCTCTATATTTTCAAGAATTAGTTTTCCTTCCAATGGATTCATTTATCAAGGACTAGTATATTATTTCTCATCGATTACGCTCATTTATAATAACATGATTACTATTCAGTGACTGGAGTAACATCTTTTGGATTCATTTTCTTCCTCTTTTTGACCAATCTCATGCTGTGATGCAATCACGATATGTGGCAGCAATGCCGGTCAGAAGAAGTAGCAACTACCAGTCGGTCAGAAGAAGTAGCAACTACCAGTCGGTCAAGAGAAGTAGCAACTACCAGTCGTTCAGGAGAAGTAGCAACTACCAGTCGGTCAGCAGAAGTAGCAACTACCAGCAGGTCAGCAGAAGTAGCAACTACCAGCAGGTCAGTAGAAGTAGCAACTACCAGCAGGTCAGCAGATGTAGCAACTACCAGTCGGTCTGAAGATTCCCTCTTCCTGGAATTCACTCGACAACTACTTAAAGAAAGAATACCCATTTTCGTCATCCGCCCTTAAAAGATCATCAAGTGGGCGTAGGTACCTTGTTTTAAGTTTTATTTACGCCTCTTGGCCCAGAACATCCGACTTTAAGCCGGCATTTTTCAGTACGGGATTGCCATTATTTCTTCCATCCCTACTCGTTTGGTCAGATTGGATAGCCTGTTTCCAGGGGCACTGTTGGGAGGTGGAGCAGGACGTGATCAGATCTATGTCTGACGATCGTGACGCATGCGTTCAGATCAATCACTGGATTGACGACTTGCACATCCCACCCCCTCCCCGGGTTAAAGGATAAATTCTGACCGTTTCATCCATGATCTAGAGACGGAGAACACAACCATCAAGAGACGGAGAACACTACCATCAAGAGACGGAGAACACAACCATCAAGAGGCGGAGAACACTACCATCAAGAGACGGAGAACACAACCATCAAGAGACGGAGAACACAACCATCAAGAGACGGAGAACACTACCATCAAGAGACGGATAACACAACCATCAAGAGGCGGAGAACACAACCATCAAGAGACGGATAACACAACCATCAAGAGACGGATAACACAACCATCAAGAGGCGGAGAACACTACCATCAAGAGGCGGAGAACACAGCCATCAAGAGGCGGAGAACACTACCATCAAGAGACGGATAACACAACCATCAAGAGACGGATAACACAACCATCAAGAGACGGATAACACAACCATCAAGAGATGGATAACACAACCATCAAGAGGCGGAGAACACTACCATCAAGAGGCGGAGAACACTACCATCATGAGGCGGAGAACACTACTATCAAGAGACGGAGTACACTACCATCAAGAGACGGATAACACAACCATCAAGAGACGGATAACACAACCATCAAGAGGCGGAGAACACTACCATCAAGAGGCGGAGAACACAGCCATCAAGAGGCGGAGAACACTACCATCAAGAGACGGATAACACAACCATCAAGAGACGGATAACACAACCATCAAGAGACGGAAAACACAACCATCAAGAGGCGGAGAACACTACCATCAAGAGGCGGAGAACACTACCATCATGAGGCGGAGAACACTACCATCAAGAGACGGAGTACACTACCATCAAGAGACGGATAACACAACCATCAAGAGACGGAGAACACTACCATCAAGAGACGGATAACACAACCATCAAGAGACGGATAACACAACCATCAAGAGGCGGAGAACACTACCATCAAGAGACGGATAACACAACCATCAAGAGACGGATAACACAACCATCAAGAGGCGGAGAACACTACCATCAAGAGACGGATAACACAACCATCAAGAGACGGATAACACAACCATCAAGAGGCGGAGAACACTACCATCATGAGGCGGAGAACACTACCATCATGAGGCGGAGAACACTACCATCATGAGGCGTTGAACACTACCATCAAGAGACGGAGAACACTACCATCATGAGGCGGAGAACACTACCATCAAGAGACGGAGAACACTACCATCAAGAGGCGGAGAACACTACCATCATGAGGCGGAGAACACTACCATCAAGAGGCGGATAACACAACCATCAAGAGACGGATAACACAACCATCAAGAGGCGGAGAACACTACCATCAAGAGGCGGAGAACACTACCATCATGAGGCGGAGAACACTACCATCAAGAGACGGAGAACACTATCATCAAGAGGTGGAGAACACTACCATCAAGAGGCGTAGAACAATACCATCAAGAGGCGGAGAACACTACCATCAAGAGGCGTAGAACAATACCGTCAAGAGGCGTAGAACAATACCATCAAGAGGCGGAGAACAATACCATCAAGAGGCGGAGCACACTACCATCAAAAGGTGTAGCACACTACAATCAAGATGCGGAGCACACAACCATCAAGAGGCGGAGCACACTATCATCTAGAAACGGAGCCCACTACTATCAAGAGGCGGAGCACACTATCATCAAAAGGCGGAGCACACTATCATCGAGAGGCGGAGCACACTACCATCAAGAGGCGAAGCACACTATCATCAAGAGGCGGAGCACACTACCATCAAAAGGCGCAGCACACTGCCATCAAGAGGCGAAGCACACTAACATCAAGAGGCGGAGCACACTACCATCAAAAGGCGGAGCACACTACCATCAAGAGGCGAAGCACACTATCATCAAGAGGCGGAGCACACTACAAGCAAGAGGCGCAGCACACTACCATCAAAAGGCGCAGCACACTACAATCAAGAGGCGCAGCACACTACAATCAAGAGGCACAGCACACTACCATCAAGAGGCGGAGCACACTACCATCAAAAGGCGCAGCACACTACAATCAAGAGGCGCAGCACACTACCATCAAGAGACGGAGCACACTACCATCTAGAGGCGGAGCACACTACCATCAAGAGGCGAAGAACACTATCATCAAGAGGCGGAGCACACTACCATCAAGAGGCGAAGCACACTATCATCAAGAGGCGGAGCACACTACCATCTAGAAACGGAGCACACTACCATCTAGAGGCGGAGCACACTACCATCAAGAAGCGAAGCACACTATCATCAAGAGGCGGAGCACACTACCATCAAGAAGCGGAGCACACTATCATCAAGAGGCTGAATACACTACCATTAAGAGGCGGAGCACACTACCATCAATCGACGGAGAACGCTACCATCAAGAAACGTAGCATACTACCATCAAGAGGCGGTGCACACTACCATCAAGAGGCGGAGCACACTACCATCAAAAGGCGTAGCACACTTCAATCATGAGGCGGAGCACACTACCATCAAAAGGCTCAGCACACTACAATCAAGAGGCGCAGCACACTACCATCAAGAGGCGGAGAACACTACCATCATGAGGCGGAGAACACTACCATCATGAGGCGTTGAACACTACCATCAAGAGACGGAGAACACTACCATCATGAGGCGGAGAACACTACCATCAATAGACGGAGAACACTACCATCAAGAGGCGGAGAACACTACCATCATGAGGCGGAGAACACTACCATCAAGAGGCGGATAACACAACCATCAAGAGACGGATAACACAACCATCAAGAGGCGGAGAACACTACCATCAAGAGGCGGAGAACACTACCATCATGAGGCGGAGAACACTACCATCAAGAGACGGAGAACACTACCATCAAGAGGTGGAGAACACTACCATCAAGAGGCGTAGAACAATACCATCAAGAGGCGGAGAACACTACCATCAAGAGGCGTAGAACAATACCGTCAAGAGGCGTAGAACAATACCATCAAGAGGCGGAGAACAATACCATCAAGAGGCGGAGCACACTACCATCAAAAGGTGTAGCACACTACAATCAAGATGCGGAGCACACAACCATCAAGAGGCGGAGCACACTATCATCTAGAAACGGAGCCCACTACTATCAAGAGGCGGAGCACACTATCATCAAAAGGCGGAGCACACTATCATCGAGAGGCGGAGCACACTACCATCAAGAGGCGAAGCACACTATCATCAAGAGGCGGAGCACACTACCATCAAAAGGCGCAGCACACTGCCATCAAGAGGCGAAGCACACTAACATCAAGAGGCGGAGCACACTACCATCAAAAGGCGGAGCACACTACCATCAAGAGGCGAAGCACACTATCATCAAGAGGCGGAGCACACTACAAGCAAGAGGCGCAGCACACTACCATCAAAAGGCGCAGCACACTACAATCAAGAGGCGCAGCACACTACAATCAAGAGGCACAGCACACTACCATCAAGAGGCGGAGCACACTACCATCAAAAGGCGCAGCACACTACAATCAAGAGGCGCAGCACACTACCATCAAGAGACGGAGCACACTACCATCTAGAGGCGGAGCACACTACCATCAAGAGGCGAAGAACACTATCATCAAGAGGCGGAGCACACTACTATCAAGAGGCGAAGCACACTATCATCAAGAGGCGGAGCACACTACCATCTAGAAACGGAGCACACTACCATCTAGAGGCGGAGCACACTACCATCAAGAAGCGAAGCACACTATCATCAAGAGGCGGAGCACACTACCATCAAGAAGCGGAGCACACTATCATCAAGAGGCTGAATACACTACCATTAAGAGGCGGAGCACACTACCATCAATCGACGGAGAACGCTACCATCAAGAAACGTAGCATACTACCATCAAGAGGCGGTGCACACTACCATCAAGAGGCGGAGCACACTACCATCAAAAGGCGTAGCACACTTCAATCATGAGGTGGAGCACACTACCATCAAAAGGCTCAGCACACTACAATCAAGAGGCGCAGCACACTACCATCAAGAGGCGGAGCACACTACCATCAAGAGGCGCAGCACACTACCATTAAAAGGCGGAGGCCCCCACCATGTATAAGCGAAGCCAGCCCACCACCATGTAGAGGCGGAACCCCCAACCACCATGTAGAGGCGGAGCCCCCCCCCCGCCACATGTAGAAGCGGAGCCAGCCCACCACCACGTAGAATCAGAGCACACCACAACATAGAGGCGGAGCACACCACAATTTAGAGGCGGAGCACACCACAACATAGAGGCGGAGCACACCACAATTTAGAGGCGGAGCACACCACAACATAAAGGCGGAGCACACCACAACATAGAGGCGGAACACACCACAACATAGAAGCGGATCACACCACAACATAGAGGCGGAGCACACCATAACATAGAAGCGGAGCACACCACAATATAGAGGCGGAGCACACCACAACATATAAGCGGATCACACCACAACATAGAGGCGGAGCACACCACAATATAGAAGCGGATCACACCACAACATAGAAGCGGATCACACCACAACATAGAGGCGGAGCACACCACAACATAGAAGCGGATCACACCACAACATAGAGGCGGAACACACCACAACATAGAAGCGGATTACACCACAACATAGAGGCGGAACACACCACAACATAGAAGCGGATCACACCACAACATAGAGGCGGAGCACACCACAACATAGAGGCCAGCACACCACAACATAGAGGCGGAGCACACCACAACATAGAGGCGGAGCACACCACAACATAGAGGCGGAGTACAACACAACATAGAGGGGGAGCCCACCACAACATAGATGCGGAGCACACCACAACATAGAGGCGGATCACACCACAACATAGAGGCGGAGCACACCACCATCTAGAGGCGGAGCCCACCACCATCCCGATCTCCTCTATCCTGTGTGATCTTTAAAAAGAACGTCCTCCAACAAAATGCAAGAGCCGGGACCTTCTTTACTACAGTTCCATATCAGGCTCATGAATGCTTTCACATGTCTCCAGTTCTATTCCTCCACTTTAGACTGTTGACCTTCATATCCGCCACTATTTGTGATCTGTTCCTCTACTCTAGACTGCTGACCTTCATATCCGCCACTATTTGTGATCTGTTCCTCTACTCTAGACTGCTGACCTTCATATCCGCCACTATCTGTGATCTGTTCCTCTACTCTAGACTGCTGACCTTCATGTCCGCCACTATCTTTGAGTTGTTCCTCCAATCTAGATTGCTGACCTTCATGTCCGCCACTATCTGTGATCTGTTCCTCCACTCTAGACTGCTGACCTTCATGTCCGCCACTATCTGTGATCTGTTCCTCCACTCTAGACTGCTGACCTTCATGTCCGCCACTATCTGTGATCTGTTCCTCTACTCTAGACTGCTGACCTTCATGTCCGCCACTATCTTTGAGTTGTTCCTCCAATCCAGATTGCTGACCTTCATATCCGCCACTATCTTTGAGTTGTTCCTCCAATCCAGATTGCTGACCTTCATATCCGCCACTATCTGTGATCTGTTCCTCCACTCTAGACTGCTGACCTTCATGTCCGCCACTATCTTTGAGTTGTTCCTCCAATCCAGATTGCTGACCTTCATGTCCGCCACTATCTGTGATCTGTTCCTCCACTCTAGATTGCTGACCTTCATGTCCGCCACTATCTGTGATCTGTTCCTCCACTCTAGACTGCTGACCTTCATGTCCGCCACTATCTGTGATCTGTTCCTCCACTCTAGATTGCTGACCTTCATGCCTGCCATTATCTGTGATCTGTTCCTCCACTCTAGACTGTTGACCTTCATGTCCGCCACTATCTGTGATCTGTTCCTGCACTAGTGACTGTGGACTTTTATATCTTATCTGTGAGCAGTTCGTTCACTGTACATTGTGGACCTTCATGTCTGATCTGTGAGCAGTTTTTCCACTCGAGATAATAGACCTTATGTCTGATCTGTGAGTAGTTTGTCCACTCGAGAATATAGACCTTACGTCTGATCTGTGAGTAGTTTGTCCACTCGAGATTATAGACCTTACGTCTGATCTGTGAGTAGTTTGTCCACTCGAGATTATAGACCTTATGTCTGATCTGTGAGTAGTTTGTCCACTCGAGAATATAGACCTTACGTCTGATCTGTGAGTAGTTTGTCCACTCGAGATAATAGACCTTATGTCTGACCTGTGAGCAGTTTGTCCACTCGAGATTATAGACCTTATGTCTGATCTGTGAGTAGTTTGTCCACTCGAGAATATAGACCTTCGTGTCTGATCAGTGAGTAATTTGTCCACTCGAGATTATAGACCTTATGTCTGATCTGTGAGTAGTTTGTCCACTCGAGAATATAGACCTTCGTGTCTGATCAGTGAGTAATTTGTCCACTCGAGATTATAGACCTTCGTGTCTGATCAGTGAGTAATTTGTCCACTCGAGATTATAGACCTTATGTCTGATCTGTGAGTAGTTTGTCCATTCGTGAATATAGACCTTCGTGTCTGATCAGTGAGTAGTTTGTCCACTCGAGAATATAGACCTTCGTGTCTGATCTGTGAGTAGTTTGTCCATTCGTGAATATAGACCTTCGTGTCTGATCTGTGAGTAGTTTGTCCATTCGTGAATATAGACCTTCGTGTCTGATCTGTGAGTAGTTGGTCCATTCGTGAATATAGACCTTCGTGTCTGATCTGTGAGTAGTTGGTCCATTTCAGATTATGAACCTTTATATCTGATCTACGAACAGTTTTTTTTTTAAATAATGATTATAATCATCTTAAAGATTAAAATCACATCTTAGAAACTAAAAATCACATTTTAGATATTAAAATCACCCCTTAGCTATCAGAATCGCTTCTTTATTTTTAGAACCACCTCTTAGAGCCTACCTGAACATGTTTATGATCTTAAAATAGCAAAGACTACATACAACTGTATGGTCCCGCCATGGTGACATACCGTCTTTTATTCTCCCAGAAATACATCTGTATCCACGTGATTATCTGCCATGTGACTCTTAGAACAGCTAACTAAAGATGACTTCACATAGCCTTATTTATCAATGAGAGAAGGTAGTCGTGAACCTAGCTAAATTATTATGTTTTTTCTGAAGAAAACTAATTTCCCAAACATGCTAGCAGCCTAAGTGTAGTCAATGTCCCGCAGACAGGAAAACAAACAAGCAGAAGTGTGAGAGATAACAAACATCGCTGGAACACTCTAACCGAGCAAAGTCGGATATGGGGGCTCACGTTTAAGATATAAAGTAGACGTCAAATGGTAATGAGCAGCTAGACTAACAGAAAGACCAGACAAACTATAAAGTTTTGACAAAAGCCTTCAACAGATATATCAAACAAACTATACAAATTAAACCAAAAAATCTTATTTTAAACTGTAAATCCTACCTGCACTATTGCCTATTAATCTTTTAACCAGACTACAGGTAAATCCTGTCACTGCCTTAACCGCCATTCTTTCAACCATTTCTTTGGAGCTGTGTTTTCTGAATATTATTTTTGTGTTTAATTTGTATATATTGTTTGATATACCTGAAGAAGCTTTTTGCCGAAACGTCATAGTTTGTCTTGTCTTTCTGTTAGTCTATGTGCTCAATGCAATTTTATGTTTGTTGTATATGTTCTCTGCAGCTGTACTCATGGTCCCGTATAGTATTTCATATTTTTACATTTGATATGGGATGGGATTTCTCAGAAGAATGTTGAAAGTTCCCAGAACAACTAAAAAGCCCAATAAGAACATTATCAAAGACTTCAACACAAAAACGAGCTCCTAAAAGAACATCAGAAAGAAACAATCAACATTTTTCGTGAACATCATGAGAAGAGAAAAGTTGGAATACTTGGTTACAACTGTCAAAACACAAGGAAAGAGAGATCGCGGACAACAAAGAGAGAAGATACTAGATAGTTTGGTGTCATGGCATGGAAAAGAGTCAACAACAGAATTGATGCGATGTGCTGTGGATAGAAGATAGTGGAAGGACATGATCGCCTACGCCAACCGGTATGGCACATGATGGTGGTGATGATACGTGTGCTTATCTCATACTTAAGACTTAAGACTATCGCATTACAGTGTTGGCCAGTTGCCAAGGAATGGCTTATTTTCTTTAGGAAGAAATGACGATACCACAGTTGAGAAGATCAACTTCGGCAGCGTTTGATCTTGGCATAGCCTGGAACTCAAGACTTTGTAAACTGGACGAGGCAGGACACACCAGACACGAAACTTGAGGCTGAAACACGGAGTTTGTTTGTTTCTTCCCTGAGTTTACGTTCTCTTCATGAGAGCAAAATACAAAAACATTCCGCGGTCACATGACTGGTGTACTCAATCTTAAAAAGAGACGTAGGGATGTTTGGTTGTTTGCCTTGGCACGCCTAGAACGTAGGTCAAACCTGGACTAACATCTGCGACTTCTGGCGTCTGACGATAGCCGAGCTTGTACCCATTGGAGGGGAGACAACACAAAAACAGATGATATCATGCAAGTTGTACAAAATAAATATGGCACGAAAAAGAACGCTTTATAATACATGCATTATTGTATCTCTACCCATGTCTGTAACTTAAATATGGCGTTTGTTTCTTGATTTGTTTGTGGCCAATTTTGGGATTTAATCTAAATGAAGTGAAAAGAATGTGAAACCTTCAGTTAAAAATAAACAAGGTGACAAGCTTCAAATGCCCTCCTCTTCTTCATCTGCTTCTTCGTCTGCTTCTTCATCTGCGTTAGCTCTTCTTATCCTGTGACGTCAAGTTGTGTTGTTGTCTACAACAGATTGAGACGTCTACGTCTTTCAGCGCAACACTTGCGACTTCAGCATACCGTGGCGCCGGTTTGCCTGCCGATATCTGCTCGCTTGGTCAGACTGTTAATCATAGAGAACCAACGTGGGAAGGAGTAGGGTCTCGGTCAGCTATTTGTCGTCGTCGAACTTTCAGTTTAGTATAGATAACATTACAACCGTTATCTTGATATTGGTAAATTGAGTTAAATACGTCATCTTGCCGGCATCATCTGTTTCAGCAGTACCATAGCAGGATCATATAACAACAGCTTCCCACCCGCCCACAGAATGTATAAATCATTTTTTTTCTATGAATAAATCATTTTTCTTTCTATGAATAAATCATTTTTCTTTCTATGAATAAATCATTTTTCTTTCTATGAATAAATCGTTTTTCTTTCTATGAATAAATCGTTTTTCTTTCTATGAATAAATCATTTTTCTTTCTATGAATAAATCATTTTTCTTTCTATGAATAAATCATTTTTTCTTTCTATCAATAGATCATTTTTATTTATATGAATAAATCATTTTTCTTTCTATGAATAAATCGTTTTTCTTTCTATGAATAAATCATTTTTCTTTTTATGAATAAATGTTTTTTTCTTTCTATCAGTAAATCATTTTTCTTTCTATGAATAAATAATTTTTCTTTTCATGAATAAATCATTTCTCTTTCTATGAATAAATCATTTTTCTTTCTATGAATAAATCATTTTTTCTTTCTATAGTAAACCACACCCACTCCTTTTTTTTTTTACTTAATTCCCCTATTCTATTAAATCTTCATCCCAACGTTGTGCTGCCAATGCCAGTCCTGGACCATAGATGCAAGAGCAATAAGAAAAATAACCTCTACTGAGATTAAATGTGTCAGACAAATGACAGGAATCAGTCTGAGAGAAAAGATCAGAAATTATGAACTGAGAAAAAAAAAACCTAGAAGTAGCCCCGCTACAATATATAAATAAACAACAGATAAAATGGTTTGGCCACGTGACAAGGCAGAGTAATCAAAACACAACACAACGAGCCTTCAATAAACGTTGCGAGAATACCAGACCAAAGGGTCGACCACGAAAAAGATGGATCGATGGAGTATTAGAAGCACTAGGAAACATAACAGCAGCAGAGGCGAACAGAGGAGCAAAAGACCGCAAATTGTATCTCCCCTCGGCACTAAAAGGCAAATGAAAAAGGAAAGAAAAAGAAGAATAATTCCCATATCCGGGTATGCTCCTTCTGTTATCTGTTAATTCTATCGTTGGTCTCATTGCTTGTTGTCTCCTCTCAGCCCATAGTAGTGGCCCCTCTTTCCCTTCCTTCTCCTCCCCTCACCAGGCCTTACATCGTTTAGCCTCCTCATTATGTCCCAACTTGAGAACCGATTCCGTCTTGCCCTACCAGAGTAGTCACGTGATTAATTATGGTCTTGTCCCTGCCCACATCCGGTCATGTGAGCACACTTCCTCTCAGAACCGATCTCATTACAGGGACCTGATTTCTCTGACGTAAGTAAAATGTAATGTCAATCTACGTCATCGTCTTGTATGTGCTTGTTGTCCTGTCATACCGACGAAAGCATGTTACCGAAACGTTGAATAATTTTGTACTGTCCTGTCCTAGTATAGATGCCCCATACAATTCGATGTTAATATTTGTTGCATTTGTCATCCAGACATCGGAATACCTGTCATAACATTACATATTGTACACATCTCCCCACTGTCAATAGCTCCGTTAGATGTGGTCGTATGACGTTAGGTACAAGCTTCAAGGTGTCACAAACTGCTACGTAGATCGAGTACATCATCCAAACTTTTGGGAAAACTAGGTAGAAATTATCGTCTATTTTATAGTTCTTATGTACGTCTTTTATCTATGTTAAGTCAGTCCTATTATATGGTTGTGAAACATGGAGAACAACAAAATTGACAATCATGAAGATGCAGACTTTCATTAATGGATGCTTACGCAGAATAAAAGGATGGAAATGGCAGGACAAAATCACTAACATAGAATTATGGAAATGTACCAGTCAAATACCAGTGGATAAAGAGATACAGCGAAGACGATGGTACTGGATAGGACACTCACTGGGGAAACCAACTGACAGTATTACAAAACAGGCCTTTCTAGAATCCCCAGGGGAAAAGACAAAGAGGAAGACCAAGGAATTCTTGGAGAAGACAGATAGAAGCAGAGATGAAGACGATGGGGAAGACATGGAATGATCTTAAAAGAATGGCAAGAAACAGAACGACTTGGAAAGTGTTTGTTGAAGACCTATGCTCCACAGAAAGGTAGTAGAAGAAGAAGATGTACTTCAGGGCGACGACATGTAACAGTATATGGAGTGGGTAGATTAAATTACATAATGAGAGATAGAGTCATGGGTCAGATAGCATTAGTCGGTACCCATTTCTCAACATATTATAACAGTAACATGAGAATAACAGTCGGCAGTAGTTAATGAAGGAATTGGAGGCAATGGAACTTTTCTAGTTGTTGTTGGTAAATGTGTGGGGATGGTAACATGACCCGTCAACATGTCCAGGAATTAGGTTGACAAACAAATTCATGGCAGGTCAAGTTGACCAGAGAGATGTTACCTGTAAGAGTCATGGTAGTGTTGTTTTGGAGCGGGTTAGTAAAGGTCAATTAGGTGGCAAGGTGACGATTTGTTTTGGAAATTTTGACACAAAGTTCATATACAGTTTAGCATCGTGGACTTTGGTCAAGTTGACCAGAGAGATGTTACTCGTAAGAGTTATAATATTGTTGTTTTGGAACAAGTTAGTACATCTCAATTAGGCGTCAAGATGTCGTTCTTTTAGAAATTTTGACACACAGTTCATACAAAGTTTAATATCGCGGATTTAGATTGGGTACGAGATAACTGCGCGAAGTCTGCACCAATAAATTATGCAAATTAGACTTAGGTATTTAGCCCCATGCACAAGAAGATTTTACAGTTAGAGAACTTATATGAGAATTAGAATCAGAAATGTCAACTAGACGAGATTAGTTCGGCTTGGGCCTAATAGTGTGGACTTCTACAAGTTAACTTGGGAAATGGGGAGCAGTTAGAGGTAAGAGCAGTAGAAGTTAATTTATGTTGCTAGACTGAGAAGTAGAATCAGCAGTTAGTTGAGAAGTAACAAGATAGAACAAGAACAGAACAAGCAGAACTAGAACCACAGAGAACAAGTCCAATATAGATAAGTCAGTCAGTAATAGCATCGTTTATTTGTGAAATGTTCCAAGTTATATTCAGAAGTCTTGTGCTCCAGTAAACAAATAGTAAGTAGTTCAAATACAATCGACGTGTAAAGTAAGACAGTTGTGAATATAAGAGATAGAATTACATATATATATATATACATATATATATATATATATATATATATATATATATATATACATCACAGGCAATAAGTGCTAGAGTTAGCTCCATCATGACCGGCGTTTGCCTAGAGAGTTAATCTCAATAAAGAACATCATTGATAATATAATTACCACTAATCATCACGTGACAAGTGAATGATTCAATAAACTTGAATGGACATGATGTACATAGTCTGTGATGGTTAAATACGTCAAGAGTTTGTTCAAACGTTGTGCTGTTTTGTATGCGTGATCTGCGTCTGATCAAAACAGTAATCGTATTATGAAGAACCCTCAATAAACAACGAAATATATACAACTCTAGAACATGACTTACATCCAGATTATTTCAATTGTCAATTGAATTTCTTTGAGTACTCAACGTGAACACTGATCTGATGTTGTATCATCAGTTTGTGGTAGGACTAGCTACTATAATCTCACTAAAAGTAAAAGGAAAAGGTGTATAAAAGGTTGAATTATTAATTTATCTTGATATTATCTTGATATTATTTTGTTATTATTGTTGGAACTACATCACATGGATCA
The DNA here is from genome assembly GCA_032433765.1 of Megaustenia siamemsis. Taxonomy (NCBI): domain Eukaryota; kingdom Metazoa; phylum Mollusca; class Gastropoda; order Stylommatophora; family Ariophantidae; genus Megaustenia; species Megaustenia siamemsis. The sequence goes on along the minus strand of JAVIAB010000139.1, from coordinate 10,903,764 downwards.
CAACGTAGTCAACACTATCATCACATACTATTTTCATAATACATAATCTTGATCAAGTTTATTGATCTTTAATTTGGCAACGTGATACATAATAGTGGATGCACTTCTCTTAGAATTAATCTTCTTTAATTCTGGACATTCAGAGACTATCGTCGATGGATATTGCAATGTCCACAAGTGCATATTGTAAATTAATATCTCTCACAAGTTACTTACGACTTCTTACAACTTGGAAACACTATCATAAACACTTTCACAACTAAATGTTCAATGTTCTAATTCACTTGTTCTGGTTCTGTCTACTGCTCCAGTAATTTCCTAAGTCACTGCTATCTTTTCCTACTCTAAGCTTGACTAGACCACACTTATGATTCAAACTGCTTCTTACTACTCTCTAGTCTGTTCCTTCATAACTTCTCAACTAACTTAGAACTACAAACTACTTTCTGACTTTCAATTCCTAACTCATTTTCCAAACTACTTCTCTGTCCTGAATTGCGGTCCTAACTAATTTCTGAATACTGAACTCGTGGAGATTCCTAACCAATCAAAAACGTATTGTGTCGAAGTATAAATATCCCAACATAACTTTTCGTGTGGAATATCTGTAGCCAATGAATTTTCGCTATGCGTCGCGAAGTGACAACTTGCAACCCCTTGAACCAATCAGATCTCATCATTCTGACCCACAGTTGAACTATGTCTAAGACTTGACCAAAACTAACTGTGAGTAACCTCTGGTCAGCTTGACCTCTCCATCGTTTCAAAATAATGATGTTTACTTCATGACTTTGACCTGTCCTGGAAGTTGTTTGTCAACCTATTTACCTGACGGTCAAGCCATGTGTTATCCCCACTTCCACAACAACTGCTTGGACAATTTCCATTCTGCCTAAACTTGTTATGTCCAGTACTATTCTGCACCCTTCCTTCACCTCCATCCTCCGTGGGTTGTCCACTACCCGCTATGAACTTTCCATTGCCTGTCACTAACTACTGATGACTGCTATTCTATGCTACTGTCATAGTCTGGTAAGAAATGGGTACCAGTTGAGTTACCTGCCCCATACTTTCATTCACTTTTATTGTTACAAAGGCATCCTCAGATAAAACTAGTGCAACACGTGAAAACAATGCAGGAGACAAATCATAATAAATGAACATTATTATGGAGAGAAACATCCCAGTTGATAGAATCATTTACAAAACTCGGGGGGGGGGAAATCAGAAGAAATAATCAACAGAAAAGAAAGAATAATAGACAGCCTGAAGCAGGATCTAGTCCGTACTCGACATAACGACTTACTAGAGAAACACACTCTAGGGCGAAAAAACACACACACAGGAACAACGACTAGGAAAACACTTAGATTGTTGTTGAAACACACACACACAAACACACACACACACACAGGAATAACGACTAGGAGAACACTTTGATTCTTGTTGAAACACACACACACAGGAACAACTAGGAGAATAATTTCATTGACTGCAGTGCCAGCAGATTGTAGTGACATTAGACTGTAGTGACATTAGACTGTAGTGACATTAGACTGAAGTGACATTAGACTGTAGTGACATTAGACTGTAGTGACACCATACTGTAGTGACATTAGATTGTAGTGACATTAGACTGAAGTGACATTAGACTGTAGTGACACCATACTGTAGTGACATTAGACTGTAGTGACATTAGACTGAAGTGACATTAGACTGTAGTGACACCATACTGTAGTGACATTAGACTGTAGTGACACCAGACTGTAGTGACACCAGACTGTAGTGACATTAGACTGTAGTGACATTAGACTGTAGTGACATTAGACTGTAGTGACACCAGACTGTAGTGACACCAGACTGTAGTGACATTAGACTGAAGTGACATTAGACTGTAGTGACATTAGACTGTAGTGACATTAGACTGTAGTGACATTAGACTGTAGTGACATTAGACTGAAGTGACATTAGACTGTAGTGACACCAGACTGTAGTGACACCAGACTGTAGTGACATTAGACTGTAGTGACATTAGACTGTAGTGACATTAGACTGTAGTGACACCAGACTGTAGTGACACCAGACTGTAGTGACATTAGACTGAAGTGACATTAGACTGTAGTGACATTAGACTGTAGTGACATTAGACTGAAGTGACATTAGACTGTAGTGACACCAGACTGTAGTGACACCAGACTGTAGTGACATTAGACTGTAGTGACATTAGACTGTAGTGACACCATACTGTAGTGACATTAGACTGTAGTGACATTAGACTGAAGTGACATTAGACTGTAGTGACACCAGACTGTAGTGACATTAGATTGAAGTGACATTAGACTGTAGTGACATTTAACTGTAGTGACATTAGACTGAAGTGACATTAGACTGTAGTGACACCAGACTGTAGTGACATTAGACTGAAGTGACATTAGACTGTAGTGACATTAGACTGTAGTGACACCAGACTGTAGTGACATTAGACTGAAGTGACATTAGACTGTAGTGACACCAGACTGTAGTGACATTAAACTGTAGTGACATTAGACTGTAGTGACATTAGACTGAAGTGACAGACTGTAGTGACATTAGACTGTAGTGACACCAGACTGTATTGACATTAGACAGTAGGGACATTAGACTGTAGTGACATTAGACTGTAGTGACATTAGACTGTATTGACATTAGACAGTAGGTGTTATAGTGTGACTCAGTCATGGGCGATAATGGAAGAATAGAAGAATATGACGATAGACAGAAGAATAAAAGAATGAGGCGATGACGATGTGAAGTAGGATAGTTTTAGGCGGCGTAGAAAAGACACTCTTCAGAGGATTAGGAAGGAGACGTTAAGTCTACCCAACTCAGTCGCTGAGTCGTAATCAACTTGAAGATTACCAGTGAAATGCGTACAGGTGGTCAGCCTAAAGCCAGACAGATGTTTGCTCTGGTCGACAAAGTTGCGTAACGCAACGACACGGCCGCTGGTTCCTAGGAAACTCTTATATCGGCAGACGCCTTGAAGTCCAGTGAAGACCTGAGATGAAAGCGGACAACTAAACTGCCCCGCGTAATCAAAAGACCAGGTTATCTTTACGTTCAGCAGTGATTACTCTTTGAGTCTCTGAATTGGAAATCGCCTGGAGTTTTAGATGTTAGGGGACGGACTTAGGAAGATGGACAGGTTCGACAGGACTCCTAAAGTAATAAGACTTTGGAGATAATTAAAAAAAGGCGGAGCTAGAGAAATAGTGACGGTCAAGAGACGTAGGTTAGGCCGTATCAGTGGTCGGGGGGGGTGTGGTCACCTGGGACTTAAACCCCGAGACCCTGGGAACTGGGGAGATCAGGAGAGGAGAGGCCCAGAATGCTTTTGGGGCGAGGAGCAGTAGCTAGAGAGACATTTAGCTACACTCGGGCAGACTCAGCTACACTCAGCCAGACTCGAGACAATTCGGCCACACTCGGCCAGACTGAGCACATTCAGATGCTAGCTCCTCAGCACTATCAGAAAGAGACAGGCAGATGTACTTAAGAATACTATACGGAGTATACGGTCAACAAGATAGATAGATAACCACAGATAGAACTTTATGAATACGAAACGGCCACACACAAACGTTATTTGACAATTCATCATCGCCGATAGGCTATGTCAAGTAACACCAATAAAGACCTTGTTTATACTTGTACTAAAAAGATTGATGAGTTATATATGTGTGTCCAAAGAAAGAACAAGTAGTAAGGTCAGAAAGAAGTTCGAAAGAAACACTGCAACATCTCATTCCTTTTTGTTGCCGTGACGCAGGATTCTATTCTTTAGAAAGGACCTGGAGAGAAAAAAAAAAAAAAAGAGTAAGAATTTTCTCTTAATTAACCAAGACGTCCACCTACGTACTTCCAGTATAACCAAGAAGTACTTCCAGCAACGAGTGCAGTCCTCATAATTTGCAAGTACCCATGAAGTTGAGCCTAGTAATGTGTTTGTGTACAACACACCAGCGAACCTTGTCTACAGAAGTTATCAAGCCTAGCCATCTGTGTCCAAAATAGTACATCGAAGTCCAGCGTAAGAATGGCTGCCTGTTTGTGAGACTACACCCTGTTTATCTTAAAATCCCGAAGAAGCGACTAGAAGTGCCAACCCGCAGTGATCTTTCCCGAGCTATATCAAAGTAGAAGTGAACATTCATATTCATAAAGTAGAACTTCCTGTAAGGAAAGAAGTAAAAGTGAAATAGACAGAGAGAACAAAATGTGAAAATGATGTCCACATTGAGAACCTGAAAGAAGACTAAGTAGTTAATTATTGTTTAAATTAGTATATTATTGTGTAGTTGTTAGGATGTTATAAAGGTGTGTTAGGTATTCCATGGACTTCAGAAGCATGTAAGTTGGATTTTTCTTATATATTTTAGAGATGCATATGATATGTTGTAACAAGGTTGTGTGAAGTAAATAAGTTTTTTCTTGAGTGTTAGTGGAAGAAAGTAGAAATTCTTTGACTGATCTAAATAACTTTTGTGTTAATTTATACTTAATTTATAATTAATTAATTAATTATCAAGATGAAGAGAGGCATGACTCCCACTTTGCAGACCCTGCAAGAAATTAGTAGAGTCATCACCGGTTTAGAAAATAGTTTTAGACAGCAAGAAATGAGTGCCAGTATCTCAAATTACTCTGGCGACCCATCCATGTTCAGACAATGGATGGCAGAAATTGAAAGTATGCTCTCATTTTTCCTATAAATGAGGAAGACAAGAAATTAATAGCTTTTAAAACAAGTAGAGGCGAAGTATCTGACTTCATCCAGAGAAGGCTAAAGAGTGAACCTTCAAGCACATGGAAGTCCCTCCAGATAGATTTAAAAACTAGGTATGCTGCTGTAGGAGATGCCTACACTGCTTTCATACTTTTGAGGAAGTTTAAACAAGAAAGAGGGGAGACAATAACTGCTTACAGTAATAGACTTTTAGAGCTAGCAGAGGAATCTGGTTTAGATACTGACAGTTTTGGTAGACAATTAATAGAGACTTTTATAGATGGACTAATATCCACAGATCTAAAACTACACTTAGCGAGGCTGAACCCTGAGACGCTAGATGAAGCGATTAATATCTCTATTAAAGAAATCGGGTTCATGAAGAAATTGAATTTAAACCTACCTGAAGAAAGCCCAACCATCAGTGAATGGTTTAATAAAAGAAAAATAGCAGAAAAGCCTAGGGAAGTTAATCAAGCGAGTATTAGATGGAGAAATAAGGGACGACTAAGTGAATTGAGTAAAGAAGTATATGCAAGTGAGAAGGGAAACAAGGCATGTTCACGGAAGAAGATTAGCACCCCAGGAATCTAGGTGGAGATGGAATGACAAAAGACAAACTGCTGGACGTAAGAGCTATGAAATAAATAGTGTAGACAGGATTGAAATGAATAAAGTGAATGGTAAATCAAACTTTTGGACACATCATGTTAACCCAACACCCAGGCGTGGTTGGCAAGATCCCTCTGGAGTCAAAGAGAAGCGCGCAACCAAGCATGTGGATGCGAGAACGACCAAGTGGTCCAAATCAAACGGCCCAAACATCAAGACAAACAGACTGTCTAGCCTGAAACAAACAAATTAATCAGAAAGGAGAAGGAATTAGAGGGAATGGAACATAATTTAAAAGATAAGTCGAGTCATGCGATCAGCAATAAAAAGAATGTATGTTAGTGAGAATTAAAGAGACTGAGAACAGAATGATCGACAGTGCTACACAAACAGAAGGTACTGATAGAGAAGTATTGGTGACACAGGTTAGCTGCGCACAAACACAGACTGTAGAGGTTAGAGGACAAACTAAACATAATGATAAGATAACACAAACGAGGGAGGTGAAGAAACAAGTTAGAGACGCCTGTGTGGCTACAAACATCCTAGAAGATGTAATTTCAAGACAAGATGCCGAAATAAGAATTATGGAAAAGAGAAGTGAAAGAGACGAGTTGATGCTATTAGAGCTGAAAGACACAGTAGATAGGCTAGAGTGCAAAAACAAGTGTCTAGAAACAAGAATTAAAGAGCTTGAAACACGTGAAGAACAAAGGCTGAGACTGACAGACACAGTGTGTGTATGAGTCGAGAAGTTGATCAGATGAAAGCACAGAATAGCCAACTTTTAGGTGAAGTCAAAGAGTCCAAAGATTTAATTGTAAGTTTAAGAAAGGAGAAATCAGAAGTAGATGACAAAGTAAAGAACCTAATACGAGAGAAGTCTGACTTAGAGGAAGAGGTAGCGTCTCTAAGCGAAAGAAATCTACTACAGAAAATTTGAAAAAGGAAAACGAGAAAGGGAAACTTGATAGGATAGAACGCACAGTGATACAAATAGTGTAGAGGTTGTAAGTAAAAGTGCTGAGAAGAAAATTAACGAACTAGCAGTGTTTCATGCATTAGAGAAAGCAGCTGATAAATATGCGCGTGAAATGGACAAGGAATTAGAGGATATGGCAGATGGGGTAAAAGGTAGCAAGAAACGTCCTGAAACTGACAGATTGCCTACAATACGAGAAAGGAGGGTTGCTGCCATAAATGAAGAGTTTGAAAAGACCCAAATAGAAAAGGCAGAGCAAGTGAAATTTTGGCCATTGGGAACACCAGAACGTGATGCCATTATCGCTGAAAGAAGAAGAAAAGACGATGAAAGAGTCAAAGTAGACCTGCCTTTTGCCATACGATTGGGACGACGGCAAGAGTTTTTTGACCACCAGAAAGAAATAGATAAAGGTAACAGATTCAGAGAAGATCATAGGTCAGAAAGAGGAGACCTGACAACCACTAGTGATGGAAGAGATAAAAGATACAAAAAGAAGAAACATACATATTAAGAATTGTAATTATTTTACTTGTGGATGTTGTAACTAATAAGGTGTAAGAGTCTACTAACTTTGAGACGAATTTTATATGTATAATGTCAGTGTGCACTGAATGATGAGTAGGAGTCTGTAAATGTACTGTTGCCTTAATGAGGAGACAGAACTATATGTATGAAGATGTTAGTGAGTCACCTGAAGTAAACAAACAAAATGGTAACCATGTTTACATCGGTTTAAAAAAAAGTTTGAGTCAAGTTAAGAGAACTCAGAATTTACAGAAAATAGAGTATTCATGGAGAGAAAAACATAGGGAACTAAGAAGAGTGAGTCAGTGACCCGAGTTGGAGAGACTCTATGAGTTATATAGGAATTCCAAGTGTGGAACAGCATTGTGAGATGTACACATGTGTGTATGAAGTGTGTTGTGGATAGTTTAATGGAAGTCTAGACAGACTAGATTCTGTATCAAATTTAAGTCGTAATTTTGATTGCTATGTGTTTTGTGATTACTCTATGCTTCAATGTTCGGTCTGTCCAAGACTGTGGGGTGTATGATTTGAGGAGAAACATGTTGTGAAATGCACATTTTTTAAAATACAATTTTATGAAAATGTAATTATATGTTGACGGGGAGAATTGCCTAAAATTTAGGAATATGCGGGGAGAAGGAACAGATAAGAAGACTGTCGACCCGACATGAGTTGACCAGTAAATTAAGCCTGTGGCTAAGAGATTCTGTAAGAAAGCGTATTGCTATGCAGACAACTTTATTAGCAGTGCCAGAAGAGCACGTGTTCAGGGAGAATAAGAGAACAGAGTAGACGGGTCTTGTTTCTTTTTCAGAACTGGCACAGATATGATGCCGAAGAAAGACTAAACACGTCTTATTAGGCAATTAAGAGAGTACAGTGCGAAGGCCGATCGAGCCTTAAATATTTCAGAATTGATGTTTCCACAAAATGTTTTCTATACATGAGACACATGTTGTGTCGCAAAGATGTTTATTGAATGTCATGATATTGTTGTAGAATTATGAATGTTGTATATGTAAACACCAATTACAGAACCTACCAGTTTAAATTAATAGACGGAAGAAATGTGGGTTAGACATAGACAAAACAGACGATGACCTCAATTTAGCTGGCCTACATTCAGGCTAGGTCCAGAGTGACGTCACGTTAGTCAGAGGCTTCAAAGCAAAACAAAGTGGCATGGCAGAGCGATGTTGTAAGATGATTGTATACATGATGGATTTTTCTTTTGAGATTCCAGTTTATAGATGTTGAATTTGTATTTCTAATTGTTGTAATAATTGATGTACAATGAGAAAAAGGAAATTAGTTAGCCCATTAAGGAAGTAGAAAGAGAGCAGTCACACTATGTTTTTTATTTTGAGTTAAATTGATCTATGAATATATCAATTCAACTGAAATGTTGACGGAGATATATGTTATAGTGTGACTCAGTCATGGGCGATAATGGAAGAATAGAAGAATATGACGATAGACAGAAGAATAAAAGAATGAGGCGATGACGATGTGAAGTAGGATAGTTTTAGGCGGCGTAGAAAAGACACTCTTCAGAGGATTAGGAAGGAGACGTTAAGTCTACCCAACTCAGTCGCTGAGTCGTAATCAACTTGAAGATTACCAGTGAAATGCGTACAGGTGGTCAGCCTAAAGCCAGACAGATGTTTGCTCTGGTCGACAAAGTTGCGTAACGCAACGACACGGCCGCTGGTTCCTAGGAAACTCTTATATCGGCAGACGCCTTGAAGTCCAGTGAAGACCTGAGATGAAAGCGGACAACTAAACTGCCCCGCGTAATCAAAAGACCAGGTTATCTTTACGTTCAGCAGTGATTACTCTTTGAGTCTCTGAATTGGAAATCGCCTGGAGTTTTAGATGTTAGGGGACGGACTTAGGAAGATGGACAGGTTCGACAGGACTCCTAAGTAATAAGACTTTTGAGATAATTAAAAAAGGCGGAGCTAGAGAAATAGTGACGGTCAAGAGACGTAGGTTAGGCCGTATCAGTGGTCGGGGGGGGGGGTGTGGTCACCTGGGACTTAAACCCCGAGACCCTGGAACTGGGGAGATCAGGAGAGGAGAGGCCCAGAATGCTTTTGGGGGCGAGGAGCAGTAGCTAGAGAGACATTTAGCTACACTCGGGCAGACTCAGCTACACTCAGCCAGACTCGAGACAATTCGGCCACACTCGGCCAGACTGAGCACATTCAGATGCTAGCTCCTCAGCACTATCAGAAAGAGACAGCAGATGTACTTAAGAATACTATACGGAGTATACGGTCAACAAGATAGATAGATAACCACAGATAGAACTTTATGAATACGAAACGGCCACACACAAACGTTATTTGACAATTCATCATCGCCGATAGGCTATGTCAAGTAACACCAATAAAGACCTTGTTTATACTTGTACTAAAAAATTGATGAGTTATATATGTGTGTCCAAAGAAAGAACAAGTAGTAAGGTCAGAAGAAGTTCGAAAGAAACACTGCAACATAGGGACATTAGACTGTGGTGACTCAAGACTGTAGTGACACCAGACTGTAGTGACTCAAGACTGCAGTGACACCAGACTGCAGTGATTCAAGACTGTAGTGACACCAGACTGCAGTGACACCAAACTGTAGTGACTCAAGACTGCAGTGACTCAAGACTGTAGTGACACCAGACTGCAGTGACACCAAACTGTAGTGACTCAAGACTGTAGTGACACCAGACTGTAGTGACTCAAGACTGTAGTGACACCAGTCCTAACTAAAACTATCTCTCACTATGAGAACAACGTCGAGGAGTGGGGGGAGCGATCTTTGTAATTTAGTTTTGAGTCAAGAACTTTTGTAGCCTCAAGTGTGTGCCTCAACGGTACAGCCACACGGGACAGCTACACATCAACGTTACATCCACACGGGACAGTCACACTTCAACGGTACAGCCACACGGGACAGCCATACCTCAACGGCACAGCCACACGGGACAGCCACACCTCAACGGTACAACCACACGGGACAGCCACACCTCAACGTTACAGCTAAACACGGACGCTTTTACGGGACTGATTGTTCACATCTCCATCGAGCAGGCATGAATGCCGCCTAGCACTGATAAGGACGCTGCTGTAATATAGTCTGGAGCATAATCATTGGAGTCCAGTTACAAAGAAGCTAGATCCGGTTTGACAAATTAAGAGCTTAATGACGTCAGACAAGTGTTTTGTCACAGGCTTCATGATTTATTATCTCCCTTACAAATTCCCGGGAATGTAAAAAGCGAAATGTTTGCACATTATTTGTTGTTGTTGTGCAGTTTGAGTTTTTCTGATGGCTGTTTGTTTTTTCTTGTCTACCACTAACAAGACTTGGGCGTCATGGGCAATGTTTTATTTGTTCTTTTTGCGTTGTTTGTTTAAGTTTATCCTCGACGAAGCTGTTTTTGCGCTTTTTGTTTTGGATTTATTTTGACACTGATGTCTTTTATGCTCTCGTTGAAGTTTGCGGGCTGGAAAGTACAATAATAGAAGGCATGGTTCCTAGGCGACGCATGAGTGGCAGGCCAAGAAGGTGGTTCAAAGACATCAAGGAAACCTTGAACATGACAAAGTGTGAGCTCTGGTTAGTGACGGAGATTTCTTTCAGACGGGCTGTGATGAATGCAACGTTCTGTGGGAGATCTGGCTAGAGACAGATTTTTTTTTCAGACGGGCTGTGATGAATGCAACGTTCTGTGGGAGATCTGTCTAGAGACATATTTTTTTTCAGACGGGCTGTGATGAATGCAACGTTCTGTGGGAGATCTGGCTAGAGACAGATTTTTTTTTCAGACGGGCTGTGATGAATGCAACGTTCTGTGGGAGATCTGTCTAGAGACATATTTTTTTTCAGACGGGCTGTGATGAATGCAACGTTCTGTGGGAGATCTGGCTAGAGACAGATTTTTTTTTCAGACGGGCTGTAATGAATGCAACGTTCTGTGGGAGATCTGTCTAGAGACATATTTTTTTTCAGACGGGCTGTGATGAATGCAACGTTCTGTGGGAGATCTGGCTAGAGACAGATTTTTTTTCAGACGGGCTGTGATGAATGCAACGTTCTGCAAAGAACATGGGACATGACAACGATTATGATATTTAAATGTAACCTTACGATGCTGTTTTTGTTCTCTTGTTTGCTTAAGTTTACTTTGACGCTGTTGTTTTTTTTATTTTTTATTTTAGTTTGATTTTTTGGGTGGCCGGGGGGAAGGGGATGGGAAAATTTACCCTGAAGCTGCTACTTTTGTGTTGTTGTTTGTAGGTTTTACTGACGCTCCTACTCCTCGTTAGCCAAGACTAGGGCTTGCAGTTAGCGTCAGTTCCGTCGTGATCTACAACTGATTTCATCATTAAGATAAACTCCAACAAGAATGAGAAGAAGGATGAGGAGAAAGTGGAGATGGTGAGGGAGGAGGAGGTGGTGGTGAGGGAGGAGGAGTTGGTGGTGAGGGTGGAGAAGATGGTAGTGAGAGAGGAGGAGGTGAAGGAGGAAGAGAAGGAGGAGGAGAAGAAAATAAGATGGAGGAGACGGATAAGGGAATGGATGAGGAGGAGGAGAATAATGAGAAGGAAGAGAAGGTGGAGAAGGAAGAAGAAGGAGAAAGAGTAGGAAGTGAAGAAAAAGAAGGATGAACAGGAGGACGAGGGTAGAGAGAAGAAGATGCGTGAAAATAGAAGAGAATGAAGAAGATTATGGTGACACAAAAACTCATAAACTTACTTCAAATCTGAGATCTCCAACCGGTGGCCTGGCATATGGAATACCCAGATACTTCTCCACCCGGTGTCCTCCGTGCAAGGTATCCACGAATCCTCGAACTGTTCCGTAGATTGTGTATCGTTCCACATACCGTCTTCCAGACACTTCCAACATAAGAACACATACGGCCACCGTCCAGGTAGCCAGTTTCCTTGTATCCAAGCCTTCTACTTGTAGACCCATAGCTGAAAACCTCGACACCAAAACGTCTACAATAGCTTATGTTTCACTTCTCTTGGACACTTTCATTAACAATGTTCACTTATATTCGTAATTAAAGAATCTAGAAATGGTCTACACATTAAGAAACTGCTACACAAATTGTACTGTATAGTTAATTGTACAATTTAACTACGAAACAAAATATATAATTTATGGGAATTATGTTTGATTCTAATTTCTTGTTTGCCAACGTGGTCTCAGAAAGGTGGGAACTATATGTGGTAATATTGTTACTTTATGTCGGCTCATCTTGCGTGATCTCTGGGCACCGGGTCTTAAAAAAATAAATTTTGTTGACATATACGTTATTTGTTGAGTGATGAGTGTTGACATTGTGACAATGAGTGTCAGAAGTGATGAGTGTTGACATTGTGACGGTGAGTGTCAGAAGTGATGAGTGTTGACATTGTGACGATGAGTGTCAGAAGTGATGAGTGTTGACATTGTGACGGTGAGTGTCAGAAGTGATGAGTGTTGACATTGTGACGATGAGTGTCAGAAGTGATGAGTGTTGACATTGTGACGGTGAGTGTCAGAAGTGATGAGTGTTGACATTGTGACGGTGAGGATCAGAAGTGATGAGTGTTGACATTGTGACGATGAGTGTCAGAAGTGATGAGTGTTGATATTGTGACGGTGAGGATCAGAAGTGATAAGTGTTGACATTGTGACGGTGAGTGTCAGAAGTAATGAGTGTTGACATTGTGACGATGAGCGTCAGAAGTGATGAGTGTTGACATTGTGATGGTGAGGATCAGAAGTTATGAGTGTTGACAATGTGACGATGGGTGTCAGAAGTGATGAGTGTTGACATTGTGACGATGGGTGACAGAAGGGATGACATTGTGACAATGAGTTACAAAAGTGATGAGTGTTGACATTGTGACAATGAGTATCAGATTTGATGAGTGTTGACATTGTGACAATGAGTATCAGAAGTGATGAGTGTTGACATTGTGACAATGAGTATCAGAAGTGATGAGTGTTGACGTTGTGACAATGAGTATCAGAAGTGATGAGTGTTGACATTGTGACAATGAGTATCAGAAGTGATGAGTGTTGACATTGTGACAATGAGTATCAGAAGTGATGAGTGATGAGTGATGACATTGTGACAATGAGTATCAGAAGTGATGAGCGTTGACATTGTGACAATGAGTATCATAAGTGATGAGTGTTGACATTGTGACAATGAGTATCAGAAGTGGTGAGTGATGAGTGATGACATTGTGACAATGAGTATCAGAAGTGATGAGTGTTGACATTGTGACAATGAGTATCAGAAGTGGTGAGTGATGAGTGATGACATTGTGACAATGAGTATCAGAAGTGATGAGTGTTGACATTGTGACAATGAGTATCAGAAGTGATGAGTGATGACATTGTGACAATGAGTATCATAAGTGATTAGTGATGAGTGATGACATTGTGACAATGAGTATCAGATTTGATGAGTGATGACATTGTGACGATGAGTATTTGAGGTGATGAGTTTTGACATTGTGACGATGGGTATCACAAGTGATGAGTGTTGATATTGTGACGATGGGTATTACAAGTGATGAGTGTTGACATTGTGACGATGAGTTTTTAGAAGTGATGAGTGTTGACATTGTGACGATGGGTATCAGAAGTGATGAGTGTTGACATTGTGACGATGGGTATCACAAGTGATGAGTGTTGACATTGTGACGATGGGTATCACAAGTGATGAGTGTTGACATTGTGAAGATGGGTATCACAAGTGATGAGTGTTGACATTGTGACGATGGGTATCAGAAGCGATGAGTGTTGATATTATGACAATGAGTATCACAAGTGATGAGTGTTGCCATTGTGACGATGGGTGACAGAAGTGATGACATTGTGACAATGAGTATCAGAAGTGATGACATTGTGACAATGAGTATCAGAAGTGATGAGTGATGACATTGTGACAATGAGTATCAGAAGTGATGAGTGTTGACATTGTGACAATGAGTATCAGAAGTGATGAGTGATGAGTGATGACATTGTGACAATGAGTATCAGAAGTGATTAGTGATGAGTGATGACATTATGACAATGAGTATCAGAAGTGATGAGTGATGAGTGATGACATTGTGGCAATGAATATCAGAAGTGATGACATTGTAACAATGAGTATCAGAAATGATAACATTGTGACAATGAGTATCAGAAGGGATGAGTATTGACATTGTTACGATGGGTGACAGAAGTGATGACATTGTGACAATGAGTATCAGAAGTGATGAGTGTTGACATTGTGACGATAGGTGACATAAGTGATGACATTGTGACAATGAGTATCAGAAGTGATGAGTGTTGACATTGTGACGATGGTGACAGAAGTGATGACATTGTGACAATGAGTACCAGAAGTGATGACATTGTGACAATGAGTATCAGAAGTGATGACATTGGGACAATGAGTATCAGAAGTGATGAGTGTTGACATTGTGACGATGGGTGACAGAAGTGAGGACATTGTGACAATGAGTATCAGAAGCGATGAGTGTTGACATTGTAACGATGGGTGACAGAAGTGATGACATTGTAATAATGAGTATCAGAAGTGATGAGTGTTGACATTGTGATGATGGGTGACAGAAGTGATGACATTGTGACAATGAGTATCAGAAGTGATGACATTGTGACAATGAGTATCAGAAGTGATGAGTGATGACATTGTGACAATGAGTATCAGAAGTGATGAGTGATGAGTGATGACATTGTGACAATGAGTATCAGAAGTGGTGAGTGTTGACATTGTGACAATGAGTATCAGAAGTGATGAGTGATGAGTGATGACATTGTGGCAATGAATATCAGAAGTGATGAGTGATGACATTGTGACGATGAGTATTTGAGGTGATCAGTGTTGACATTGTGACGATGGGTATCACAAGTGATGAGTGTTGATATTGTGACGATAGGTATTACAAGTGATGAGTGTTGACATTGTGACGATGAGTATTAGAAGTGATGAGTGTTGGCATTGTGACGATGGGTATCACAAGTGATGAGTGTTGACATTGTGACGATGGGTATCACAAGTGATGAGTGTTGACATTGTGACGATGGATATCAGAAGCGATGAGTGTTGACATTGTGACGATGGGCATCACAAATAATGAGTCTTGACATTGTGACGATGGGTATCACAAGTAATGAGTCTCGACATTGTGACGATGGGTATCACAAGTGATGAGTGTTGACATTGTGACGATGGGTATCACAAGTGATGAGTCTTGACATTGTGACGATGGGTATCAGAAGTGAATGAGTGTTGACATTGTGACGATGGGTATCAGAAGTGAATGAGTGTTGACATTGTGACGATGGGTATCAGAAGTGAATGAGTGTTGACATTGTGACGATGGGTATCAGAAGTGAATGAGTGTTGACATTGTGACGATGGGTATCACAAGTAATGAGTATTGACATTGTGACGATGGGTATCACAAGTGATGAGTCTTGACATTGTGACGATGGATATCACAAGTGATGAGTGTTGACATTGTGACGATAAGTATCTCAACTGATGAATGTTCATAGTGTAACCATGTCTATCACAAAGGACGAATGTTCACAATGTAACCATGTCTATCACAAAGGACGAATGTTCATAATGTAACCATGTCTATCACAAAGGACGAATGTTCACAATGTAACCATGTCTATCACAAAGGACGAATGTTCATAATGTAACCATGTCTATCACAAAGGACGAATGTTCACAATGTAACCATGTCTATCACAAAGGACGAATGTTCACAATGTAACCATGTCTATCACAAAGGACGAATGTTCACAATGTGACCATGTCTATTACAAAGGACGAATGTTCACAATGTGACCATGTCTATTACAAAGGACGAATGTTCACAATGTGACCATGTCTATCACAAAGGACGAATGTTCACAATGTGACCATGTCTATTACACAATTACAAGGAGTTTGGAAACAAGTGGGAGCTGACGAATACCACGCAATAACCCGTTACACAAGATGACAAGTTACTACAGATGACAAGTTACTACAGATGACAAGTTACTCCTGATGACAAGTTACTACAGATGACAAGTTACTCCTGATGACAAGTTACTACAGATAACAAGTTACTCCTGATGACAAGTTACTACAGATAACAAGTTACTCCAAATGACAAGTTACTCCAGATGGCAAGTTACTCCAGATGGCAAGTTACTCCAAATGACAAGTTACTCCAGATGGCAAGTTACTCCAAATGACAAGTTACTCCAGATGGCAAGTTACTCCAAATGACAAGTTGCACAATATGGCAAGTTAAACAATACAAGTAACACAATACCACAAGTAACATCATGGAACAAGTTACAGAAGAGGAGCACATGCAAATATAACAAGATACACAGAGTGTTGTGTATACAAAATGTGTGTCATGTGTACATAAATGTGTGATATATAAACAACACGCGTGATATGTGCACAGAAAACGTGTGATTTTTAAACAAAATGTGTGTGACATGGAAGCAAAATGTGTGTGATGTGTACACAAAATGTGTGTGATGTGTACACAAAATGTGTGTGATGTGTACACAAAATGTGTGTGATGTGTACACAAAATATGTTTGATATATACACAAAATGTATATGATGTGTACACAAAATAAAATTTTGCACACACGATAACGAAGTAGACAAGATGGCAAATGATACAAAATAATGATACAAAATAATGATACAAAATAATGAGACAAAATAATGAGACAAAATAATGAGACAAAATAATGAGACAGAATAATGAGACAGAATAATGAGACAAAATAATGAGACAAAATAATGATACAAAATAATGATACAAAATAATGATACAAAATAACAGAAACTATCATCGTATAGAGCAACATCTACCTTTTGTAAGGCTTTCTCTCACTCAACAATCGTTACTGAAGTACTCAATATTTCGACAACTCTGCTCTTTCTTCAACTTTTAACTTTTTATTCGATCACATTCAAACGTCCACAAGAATCAATCTCACGAAGGCAGTTTGTACGGACTGCTATTTTGAACTGTTATAGCTCATTTTGGGAATTTAATCGCTCCGATTCTCCTGTACATGATAACACTGAGGTACGTCCTTTAATCTTCATGTTGGATACTTCACTTTCAAGTTATCATTAATTCACACTATTCCCTTGTGGTTTTATTTCCTGCTATTTGATCGTCATATTCTAATATGTATTTGCTAACGCTGTTTAAAATGTATTTCGTGCTCTCAGAATAGAACACAGACTGCTAAATGGCAATCAATGAAGTTGCTGCTTAAAGTTATCAGAATGAGATGAATCCAACTGTTTTCTTTCTGCACGAACTCCGTATGCTGCGGGTGTACAATCTTATCAGTTAATTCAGCTATTCTAATCGTTGACAAGCACTGGCCACACTTAACTCTGAGGCTCTTCAAACTGCTTCAAGTCGTGTTTTTTTTTTTAAAAACAGTCCTGACCTGCAACACCTGAAAAGAACAAAGAAAGAACATTCAATTATTTTACTACTCTTATCTTTTTTTTTTCTTTTTTTTTTTAAAGAGAGAACTAGCAACAGGAAAACAAAACAGTTAAATGTCATGTCGATCATGTGGCACAATATCAACTTAGCAGTACAATTCAAATTTCTGAAGATATGCATCTTCCTGATAGCAACATATGTTTATCAATCATGGATAATCTCGTAAATAAAAAAGAAAATAGAGATTCATTTGAAACAAAATGTTGCAGATAAATCTTTAGGATACCTTTGAAAATTACAAAATAAAGGTGGAGACCTAATGAGAAGACTAAATAACTGGCAAAAACTGGCTTATAAACACCATTCTACGCAGGAAATTAAAATACGAGTACTATGGCCATGTCAAAAGATGCAGCGGGCTGGAAAAAAGAACAGTAACAGAAGGCATGATGCTAGGCAGACGGGAGTGATGACAGTGACGTCAACTATTTATTGATGTTCGTGACGTCAACTATTTATTGATGTTCGTGACGTCAACTATTTATTGATGTTCGTGACATAACCATTTCCTAATGTTCGTGACATCAACTATTTATTGATGTTCGTGACGTCAACTATGTATTGATGTTCGTGACATAACCATTTCCTAATGTTCGTGACGTCAACTATTTATTGATGTTCGTGACATAACCATTTCCTAATGTTCGTGACATCAACCATTTACTGACTTTCGCGATATCAACTATTTACTGATGTTCGTGACATCAACCATTTACTGACTTTCGCGATATCAACTATGTACTGATGTTTCTTGTGGTACAGTTGGTACAGTATTGTACCCGCTCATCTGGTTCATTAGTTCACCTGGTACAAGCCCTGAACTTTCTAGATATGGTGTTTTTGAATGACGCAGACTTCGACAAGCGTCATCTAGTCTGTGTACGCCAAGTCATTCTTCTACCAACCCTCATTACAGACGGCAGCACCTACGCCCGCTCTCACCCAGTTCCCCAGTTTGTTTTTGCCACCAATCGCCCCGTCAGGATCATCTCCACACAGAACAACAAACACACCGACATCTACACACATTTCAATTACTTTGGCTCCGAAGCTGTTACCGAGAGAGAATATTCACAAGTTATACATCTTCTCATCGGACAGATGTAGAACATCAAGTTATAAAACAAGTAACAAACTTGAAATATCTGGAAACAACATTCTCTGAAAATGGTAAAATCGATCAATCTTCATCCCAACGTTGTGCTACCAATGTCAGTACTGGACCCAAGATGCAAGAACAATAAGAAAAGTAACCTCTACTGAGATGAAATGTGTTAGACGAATGACAGGAAACAGCCTAGGAGATAAGATCAGAAATGAAGAACTGAGAAAAAACTAGGAATAACACCGGCATAGAGTACGTAAAGAAACAACAGATGAAATGGTTTGGCCACTTGACAAGGCAGAAAAATCAAAACACAACACAACAAAACGTGCCTTCAACAAATGTAGCGAGAACACCAGACCCAAGGGCCGACCACGAAAAAGATGGATTGATGGAATATTAGAAACACTAAAAAGTATAGCAGCAGTAGAAATCAGCAGAAGATCAAAAGATGGATTGACGGAATATTAGAAACACTAAGAAGTATAGCAGCAGTAGAAATCAGCAGAAGATCAAAAGATGGATTGATGGAATATTAGAAACACTAAGAAGTATAGCAGCAGTAGAAATCAGCAGAAGATCAAAAGATGGATTGATGGAATATTAGAAACACTAAAAAGTATAGCAGCAGTAGAAATCAGCAGAAGATCAAAAGATGGATTGACGGAATATTAGAAACACTAAAAAGTATAGCAGCAGTAGAAATCAGCAGAAGATCAAAAGATGGATTGACGGAATATTAGAAACACTAAGAAGTATAGCAGCAGCAGAGATCAGCAGAGATCAAAAGACCGACATGTATATCTCCCCCTCGACGCTATAAGGCAAATAGAAAAGGAAAGAAGAAGAATATTAATAATAATGACAAGTGTTTTAATTCTTTCATTTCAATGACAACAACATGTTTTTCAACTTTTTAATAATAACAGCTTGTATTTTTTTTTACTGTTACAAAAGTGAGTCCTTACGAAACTCCAGTCTAAGATGTCCCGTTAATCTTGTGTCTATTTTACAATCTCTTACTCCACTTATTTTCCTTTTTATTTTATTTTACCGTTTACGAGACAGAAGTAAAATAGATATTTGCGAATTATCTCTTATTTAAGTGGATCCTTGTTTGGCTCCTTTTCAAAGCCCAATTTTCATTACGTATGTTATCATGTCCTCCCATTGACAGTTGTCTTGGTTCACCTGGCGCACGCTTTGCAGAAACTAATTTTGGCAGCTCTCACGCTAAATCTGGCCGACGTTATCCATCTAAGTGCTCGCAGGAAACAGTGCTCCAGTAAATGAGCTCGTTTCGGTATCTTATGTCGTAAAAGCTTCTCCATATTGTGTGTCATCGTGCAACTAAAGATTAGACCAGTGATACTCAATACGTAGATGAAGAAGACACCTCGGTAGATACGCTGAGCAAGGTTTCTTATTATCTACATATGTGTCAATTGTGGCTAACCATTTACGTTTTTGATGCACATAGATTCGATTTGTGTGGATTTCAATACTAGAGTGGTGGATCACAACTTGGTATTTCCTAACAGTCTGGATAAGAAACAGAATCAGGAACGAGGAATTGTTCAGGAAGTGAATCGGGATCATCATCAAGTGTCATGGGAGCGGCGGAGACAATTATTTTCTTGCACAAGCTGCAGTCTTGTGAGTTCATGACTAGTTCAACCGTTGATCTCTTCCCATGCCAGACAGTTCAGTTGTCTAGTCTTCTGGGTTGATGACTGGTTCAAACGTTGATTTACTAATTCAACCGTTGATCTCTTCCCATACCACACAGTTCAGTTGTCTAGTCTTGTGAGTTGATGACTGATTCAACCGTTGATTGACTAGTTCAACCGTTGATCTCTTCCCATACCAGACAGTTCAGTTGTCTAGTCTTCTGGGTTGATGACTGGTTCAAACGTTGATTTACTAATTCAACCGTTGATCTCTTCCCATACCACACAGTTCAGTTGTCTAGTCTTGTGAGTTGATGACTGATTCAACCGTTGATTGACTAGTTCAACCGTTGATCTCTTCCCATACCAGACAGTTCAGTTGTCTAGTCTTCTGAGTTGATGACTGGTTCAACCGTTGATCCCCACCCATAGCAGACTGTTAATTTCTCTGGTCTTCTGAGTTGATGACTGGTTCAACCGTTGATTGACTAGTTCAACCGTTGATCTCTTCCCATACCAGACAGTTCAGTTGTCTAGTCTTCTGAGTTGATCACTGGTTCAACCTTTGATTGACTAGTTCAACCGTTGATTGACTAGTTCAGCCGTTGATCTCTTCCCATATGTGACAGTTCAGTTGTCTAGTCTTCTGAGTTGATGACTGGTTCAACCGTTGATTCACTAGTTTAACCGTTGATTGACTAGTTCAACCGTTGATTGACTAGTTCTTGATGTCTTCCCATACCAAACTGTTCAGTTGTTTAGTCTTGTGAGGTCATGATTAGTTCTTGATCTCTTCCCACACAAGATTGTTCAGCCGTCTAGTCATATGATGTCATGACTAGTTCTTGATCTCTTCCAAGATTGTTCAGCTGTCTAGTCTTGTGAGTTTATGACTATTTCTTGATCTCATCCCATACAAGATTGTTTAGCTGTCTAGTCTTGTGAGTTCATGACTAGTTCTTGATCTCTTCCCATACAAGATTGTTCAGCTGTCTGGTATTGTGAGGTCATGACTAGTTCTTGATCTCTTCCCATACAAGATTGTTCAGCTGTCTGGTATTGTGAGGTCATGACTAGTTCTTGATCTCTTCCAAGATTGTTCAGCTGTCTAGTCTTGTGAGTTTATGACTATTTCTTGATCTCATCCCATAAAAGATTGTTCAGTTGTCTAGTCTTGTGAGTTCATGATTAGTTCTTGATCTCATCCCATACAAGATTGTTCAGCTGTCTAGTATTGTGAGGTCATGACTAGTTCTTGGTCTCATCCCATACAAGATTGTTCAGTTGTCTGGTATTGTGAGGTCATGATTAGTTCTTGATCTCATCCCATACAAGATTGTTCAGCTGTCTAGTATTGTGAGGTCATGATTAGTTCTTGATCTCATCCCATACAAGATTGTTCAGCTGTCTAGTATTGTGAGGTCATGATTAGTTCTTGGTCTCATCCCATACAAGATTGTTCAGCTGTCTAGTATTGTGAGGTCATGATTAGTTCTTGATCTCATCCCATACAAGATTGTTCAGCTGTCTAGTATTGTGAGGTCATGATTAGTTCTTGATCTCATCCCATACAAGATTGTTCAGCTGTCTAGTCTTGTGAGGTCATGACTAGTTCTTGGTCTCATCCCATACAAGATTGTTCAGTTGTCTAGTCTTGTGAGTTCATGACTAGTTCTTGATCTCTTCCAAGATTGTTCAGCTGTCTAGTCTTGTGAGTTCATGACTAGTTCTTGATCTCTTCCAAGATTGTTCAGCTGTCTAGTATTGAGAGGTCATGGCTAGTTCTTGATCTCTTCCAAGATTGTTCAGCTGTCTAGTCTTGTGAGTTCATGACTAGTTCTTGATCTCTTCCAAGATTGTTCAGCTGTCTAGTCTTGTGAGGTCATGACTAGTTGTTGATCTCTTCCCATACAAGATTGTTCAGCTGTCTAGTCTTGTGAGTTCATGACTAGTTCTTGGTCTCATCCCACACAAGATTGTTCAGCTGTCTAGTCTTGTGAGTTCATGACTAGTTCTTGATCTCTTCCAAGATTGTTCAGCTGTCTAGTCTTGTGAGTTCATGACTAGTTCTTGATCTCTTCCAAGATTGTTCAGCTGTCTAGTCTTGTGAGTTCATGACTAGTTCTTGATCTCTTCCAAGATTGTTCAGCTGTCTAGTCTTGTGAGTTCATGACTAGTTCTTGATCTCTTCCAAAATAGTTCAGCTGTCTAGTATTGTGAGTTCATGACTAGTTCAACCGTTGATCTCTTCCCACATCAGACTGCTTAGCTGTCTAGTCTTGTGAGTTCATGACTAGCTCTTGATCTCTTCCCATACAAGATTGTCCAGCTGTCTAGTCTTCTGCTGTTTATTTCTCCAAGCGACTTTAGGCGTTGTTGAGTTGTTTTGTTTAAAGCCAGCTGCAATATTGTACACCTTTCAGCCCAGCACATCCGATATCAGCAAGGCTTCTTAGGGTTGCGTTTACTCCTCGATCTCTTCTCGCTTGACCAGACCGTTTCCAGACCGTTTCCAGACCAACCATGGAGAATATGAAATAGGGTCTTGATTAGTTATTGTTCGTCAATCCTGACATAAGAAGTCAGCTATGAGTCGCTGCCCGTTTCCAGCCCAATCTCTGTTGCAAGTCTGGACAGCCGTTGGTGCCCACATTTTTACACGAGTCCGTACAAGATGGCAACGCCAAAAAATTAAGAGCAAGAAAAAATCTACGACCTAATTGATTGGGAAAACAAATAACGTCTTTAATAATGAACTGATGAAAGAACAATAGAAATAATGAACTGATGAAAGAACAATAGAAATAATGAACTGATGAAAGAACATTAGAAATAATGAACTGATGAAAGAACATTAGAAATAATGAACTGATGAAAGAACATTAGAAATAATGAACTGATGAAGAACATTAGAAATAATGAACTGATGACAGAACATTAGAAATAATGAACTGATGAAAGAACATTATAAATAAGAACTGATGAAAGAACATTAGAAATAATGGACTGATAAAGAACATTAGAAATAATGGACTGATGAAAGAACATTAGAAATAATGGACTGATGAAGAACATTAGAAATAATGAACTGATGAAAGAACATTAGAAATAATGGACTGATGAAAGAACATTAGAAATAATGAACTGATAAAGAACATTAGAAATAATGGACTGATGAAGAACATTAGAAATAATGAACTGATGAAAGAACATTAGAAATAATGGACTGAAGAAAGAACAGTAGAAATATTAAAATATTTTAAAATTAAACAGCTGATGTAGTTCTTAATAAAGAACATGTGAAGTAATTAATTATTTTTTTAATACGAACACATGAAGTAATGAAAAGTTAAATAAAAACAGCATAAGAATTAATGAACTATTTTTTTAAAAAATTACATTTAAAATAATTACATTGTTTAAACCTTTCCTCAAGTTATAGAAATAATATTAGAGAGAGAGAGAGAGGAGAGGGGGAGAGAGAGACAGATACATAGAGAGACAGAGATAGGTGAATAGAGAGAGAGCGAGAAGGAGAGGCACATAAAGAAAGAGATATAGAGTGTGATACAGAGTGTGATACAGAGAGAAAGAGAGAATGAGAGAGAGAGATAGAGAGACAGAAGGAGAAGGAGGGTGAGAAGGAGATAGATACATAGATACACAGAGAGAGAAGAACAGAGAGACAGAGATATAGAGAGTGACAAAGTGAATGTGAGGAGGAGATGATTGACAAAGACAGAGAGAGACAGGGAGAGAGAAGAATAGAGAGACAGAGACAGGAAGAGAGAATAATAGAGAGACAGAGACAGGGAGAGACAGAGATAAAGAGAGAGACAGGAGAGAGAAGAATAGAGAGACTGAGAGAGGCAGAATATGAGGGAGAGATAGATAGACAGATATAGAAGTATATATACAGAGAGACAGAATAAGAGGGTAAGAGAAACAGTCAGAACGAGACAGAGAGAAGTATATAGAGAGAAGGAGAGAGAGAAAGAGGGGAGAGAGAGGTAGAGAGAGAGAGTGAAGGTTGTCATAGCATCTGATGCTCAGCTCCTCTAAATAAAAAACATGATGACAGTGGTGCACCTTCTGCCACCCCGACTGTGTGTGGTACATACTGGTATTGCGCAAATAAGCCCAAACTCTACCATTGCGTATATCAATCCGGAAATAGTCGCATTCTCCGGGCATCAGCATCGCTGATACCGCCCTAAACGTACCTTGGAGAGTGAGCGACTCACAAGCCTCGTCTTCCACAAATTCCATGCTATCGAGCTCCTATCTCACCGGAAACAAGCAGATTATCTCCCTGTTGTAGATTTATAGCCAAGTCTTATCCTATCCTGGATATTTTATCTCACAGTTTTATCACACTAAAGGAGTTTTGTGCACGTTTGAAAAGATAATTTATGTATGGATGTCCCAGCTGTGTCCTCATTACGCTGGAGTTCTGACATGATCAAAGAGTAATAACTCGTGCACTTTACAGATGCCATTTTGTGCACATTTAATAGTTTTGGTGAGATAATAAAACTTGTATAGACTTGTAGCGCTTTTTATCAAACATATGTTCACTATCTTGGCGGCATTTAGCAGGTTTCTGGAACATGGTGGTGGTTTCTCAGATGGAATTAGGGTTGGGATTCAAGAACAAAAGGCAGCACGTCCAGTGCGGTCGCTAATTGTATACAGTCAAAGTGTTTTATAAAATAAACATAAAATTGGAGGAGATAAACTAATAGAAAGACAAGACAAACTGCACAGTTTCGACAAAAGTCTTCAAGTATAACAAACAAACTGGGGGCCTCGGTAGCCTAACTGGAAAACCACCCGACTGGGCTACCGACGTTCAGACAACCCGTGTTCGAATCCAGCTAGAAACAGTGTGAATTGTAATCGTAAAAGTAAAAAAAAAAAAAAAAAATAAAAAAAAAAAAAAAAAAAAAAAAGTAAAGTACCCCCGTCATGCCAAGTGGCGTATAGGGAATATGGTGTTAGTGACCATAAATTTTACAGACGTTCAGCACATGATTTTTGGGGTAATGTGGTCGGTATTACGCCCGTGCCGCTTTACTTTACGTTCCCAGAAAAAAATCCGATACCCATTTAAGACTGGGTGAACAACTCGGTAGCCGTCGGTTGGGATCGAACTCTACCTCTTGTCCTTTGTAGTCCAGTTCTCTAACCACTGAGCTTTCTCGGCTCCCTGAATTGTAATCGTGGTTGCAAAAAAAAAAAAAAAAAAAAAAGACTCTTGCGGTCGACCCAGCCGGCGGCAGAAATGTGTACCAGGCTAGTACTCTGTGATGGCGAAGAATGCCGCTTCGCATCGTGAGTTTCGATGCTTGAAGCGACACTATCCAGAGGTCTCTGAAAATTTCTGGATAGGCGACTAAGCACATATGGGTGAAAACTGGCGTGCTAGACGCCGATTCAAGTCTCGTACTTTACCTTTAACAAACAAACTATACAAATTAAACACAGAAATGTAAGACAGAAAACACAACACAGATCTAAACTGTGATTATATCTTGGGAATGGTCAAGTGCAATCTACCACCTTCTCTAATTTAATTTGGTTTGTTCTCTCTCTCTCTCTCTCTCTCTCTCTCTCTCTCTCTCTCTCTCTTAAATACCTCTCTTAGAAATCTCTCTCTCTCTCTCTCTCTCTCTCTCTCTTAAATACCTCTCTTAGAAATCTCTCTCTCTCTTTCATTCATTCACTTTACCTATCACTTATTGTCACCCACTTGTGTTTATTGTTTCAAAATAAAATAAATTGACTTAAACCAAACTTGCATTTTATCACTGACGCAGATAACCTATATCAGTCCAACCAGCGATGAGGTTAGCACTGCAGACAAGAGCCGACGCTTAACTGGCAATGAGTTCACAACATGACAAGTACAGCTACTGGTGCGAGCGTTCGGAATTAAATATGTCATATGTGAAGGTGTCTATGGTTGCTGTCAATGTTTGATTGAATATACTTGTTTAAGGGCCATACTACTTTAGTAGTACAAGTAGTTCTAGTAGCAATAGTAGCAGTATTAGTAGTATTAATAGTACATTCATGTATGTTGTATGAGGTGATTAAAGAGGTCGGGGTATAGACTAACAACTTGTCATATGTCATGTATGTTGCATGAAGCGACTAAAGAGGTCGTGGTATAGACTAACAACTTGTCATATGTCATGTATGTTGTATGAGGTGATTAAAGAGGTCGGGGTATAGACTAACAACTTGTCATATGTCATGCATGTTGCATGAGGCGACTAAAGAGGTCGTGGTATAGACTAACAACTTGTCATATGTCATGTATGTTGTATGAGGTGACTAAAGAGGTTGGGGTATAGTCTAACAACTTGTCATATGTCATGTATGTTGTATGAGGCGACTAAAGAGGTCGGGGTATAGACTAACAACCATTCACCGATTTAAAAAAAATGCACACATATGACAAAAACAAACACTTCTTCACAGTTCTTGATCTCTTCCAAGATTGTTCAGCTGTCTAGTATTGTGAGGTCATGACTAGTTCTTGATCTCTTCCCATACAAGATTGTTCAGCTGTCTAGTCTTGTGAGTTCATGACTAGTTCTTGATCTCTTCCAAGATTGTTCAGCTGTCTAGTCTTGTGAGTTCATGACTAGTTCTTGATCTCTTCCAAGATTGTTCAGCTGTCTAGTCTTGTGAGTTCATGACTAGTTCTTGATCTCTTCCAAGATTGTTCAGCTGTCTAGTCTTGTGAGTTCATGACTAGTTCTTGATCTCTTCCAAGATTGTTCAGCTGTCTAGTCTTGTGAGTTCATGACTAGTTCTTGATCTCTTCCAAGATTGTTCAGCTGTCTAGTCTTGTGAGTTCATGACTAGTTCTTGATCTCTTCCCATACAAGATTGTTCAGCTGTCTAGTCTTGTGAGTTCATGACTAGTTCAACCGTTGATCTCTTCCCACATCAGACTACTTAGCTGTCTAGTCTTGTGAATTCATGACTAGTTCTTGATATCTTCCTATACAAGATTGTTCAGCTGTCTAGTCTTCTGCTGTTTATTTCTCCAAGCGACTTTAGGCGTTGTTGAGTTGTTTTGTTTACAGCCAGCTGCAATAATGTACACCTTTCAGCCCAGCACATCCGATATCAGCAAGGCTTCTTAGATTTACGTTTACTCCTCGATCTCTTCTCGCTTGACCAGACCGTTTCCAGACCAACCATGGAGAATATGAAATAGGGTTTTGATTAGTTATTGTTCGTCAATCCTGACATAAGAAGTCAGCTATGAGTCGCTGCCCGTTTCCAGCCCAATCCCTGTTGCAAGTCTGGATAGCCAATTGGTGTTCACATATTCACAGAGTCCGTACAAGATGGCAACGCAAGAAAATTAATAGCAAGAAAAAATCTCCGCTCCATTACTTACTCCATCCTCTCTGACATTTCATTATCTCTATAGATTACTCCATCCTCTCTCTCTGAAATTTCATTATCTCTATAGATTACTCCATCCTCTCTCTCTGACATTTCATTATCTCTATAGATTACTCCATCCTCTCTCTCTGACATTTCATTATCTCTATAGATTACTCCATCCTCTCTCTCTGACATTTCATTGTCTCTATAGATTACTCCATCCTCTCTCTGACATTTCATTATCTCTATAGATTACTCCATCCTCTCTCTCTGACATTTCATTATCTCTATAGATTACTCCATCCTCTCTCTCTGACATTTCATTATCTCTATAGATTACTCCATCCTCTCTCTCTGACATTTCATTATCTCTATAGATTACTCCATCCTCTCTCTCTGACATTTCATTATCTCTATAGATTACTCCATCCTCTCTCTCTGACATTTCATTATCTCTATAGATTACTCCATCCTCTCTCTCTGACATTTCATTATCTCTATAGATTACTCCATCCTCTCTCTCTGAAATTTCATTATCTCTATAGATTACTCCATCCTCTCTCTCTGACATTTCATTATCTCTATAGATTACTCCATCCTCTCTCTCTGACATTTCATTATCTCTATAGATTACTCCATCCTCTCTCTCTGACATTTCATTGTCTCTATAGATTACTCCATCCTCTCTCTGACATTTCATTATCTCTATAGATTACTCCATCCTCTCTGACATTTCATTGTCTCTATAGATTACTCCATCCTCTCTCTGACATTTCATTGTCTCTATAGATTATCCATCCTCTCTGACATTTCAGAGTCTCTATAGATTACTCCATCCTCTCTGACATTTCATTATCTCTATGGATTACTCCATCCTCTCTGACATTTCATTGTCTCTATAGATTATCCATCCTCTCTGACATTTCAGAGTCTCTATAGATTACTCCATCCTCTCTGACATTTCATTGTCTCTATAGATTATCCATCCTCTCTGACATTTCAGAGTCTCTATAGATTACTCCATCCTCTCTGAGATTTCATTGTCTCTATAGATTACTCCATCCTCTCTGACATTTCATTGTCTCTATAGATTACTCCATCCTCTCTCTCTGACATTTCATTGTCTCTATAGATTACTCCATCCTCTCTGACATTTCATTGTCTCTATAGATTATCCATCCTCTCTCTGACATTTCAGAGTCTCTATAGATTACTCCATCCTCTCTCTGACATTTCATTGTCTCTATGGATTACTCCATCCTCTCTGACATTTCATTGTCTCTATAGATTACTCCATCCTCTCTCTGACATTTCATTGTCTCTATGGATTACTCCATCCTCTCTGACATTTCATTGTCTCTATATATTATTCCATCCTCTCTGACATTTCATTGTCTCTATAGATTACTCCATCCTTTCTGACATTTCATTGTCTCTATAGATTACTCCATCCTCTCTGACATTTCATTATCTCTATGGATTACTCCATCCTCTCTGACATTTCATTGTCTCTATATATTATTCCATCCTCTCTGACATTTCATTGTCTCTATAGATTACTCCATCCTTTCTGACATTTCATTGTCTCTATAGATTACTCCATCCTCTCTGACATTTCATTGTCTCTATGGATTACTCCATCCTCTCTGACATTTCATTGTCTCTATATATTATTCCATCCTCTCTGACATTTCATTGTCTCTATAGATTACTCCATCCTCTCTCTGACATTTCATTGTCTCTATGGATTACTCCATCCTCTCTGACATTTCATTGTCTCTATATATTATTCCATCCTCTCTGACATTTCATTGTCTCTATAGATTACTCCATCCTCTCTGACATTTCATTGTCTCTATATATTACTCCATCCTCTCCGACATTTCATTGTCTCTATAGATTACTCCATCCTCTCTGACATTTCATTGTCTCTATAGTACTCCATCCTCTCCGACATTTCATTGTCTCTATAGATTACTCCATCCTCTCTGACATTTCATTGTCTCTATAGATTACTCCATCCTCTCTGACATTTCATTGTCTCTATATATTACTCCATCCTCTCTGACATTTCATTGTCTCTATAGATTACTCCATCCTCTCTGACATGTCATTGTCTCTATAGATTACTCCATCCTCTCTGACATTTCATTGTCTTTATAGATTACTCCATCCTCTCTGACCTTTCATTGTCTCTATAGATTACTCCATCCTCTCTCTGAGATTTCATTGTCTCTATAGATTACTCCATCCTCTCTTTGAAATTTCATTGTCTCTATAGATTACTCCATACTCACAGAAGCATTTCATTGTCTCTATAGATAACTCTATCCTCTCTCTGACATTTCATTGTCTCTATAGATTACTCCATCCTCTCTGACATTTCATTATCTCTATAGATTACTCCATCCTCTCTGGCATTTCATTATCTCTATGGATTACTCCATCCTCTCTGACATTTCATTATCTCTATGGATTACTCCATCCTCACTGAGGCATTTCATTATCTTTATGGATTACTCCATCTTCTCTGACATTTCATTATCTTTATGGATTACTCCATCTTCTCTGACATTTCATTATCTTAATGGATTACTTCATCTTCTCTGACATTTCATTATCTTTATGGATTACTCCATCCTCTCTGACATGTCATTATCTTTATGGATTACTCCATCCTCTCTGACATGTCATTATCTTTATGGATTACTCCATCTTCACTGAGTCATGTCATTATCTTTATGGATTACTCCATCTTCACTGAGTCATTTCATTATCTTTATGGATTACTCCATCCTCTCTGACATTTCATTATCTTTATGGATTACTCCATCCTCACTGAGGCATTTCATTATCTTTATGGATTACTCCATCTTCTCTGACATTTCTTTGTCTCTATGGATTACATTACTCCAACCTCTCTGAGACATTTCATTTCATTGTCTGTATGGATTACATTACTCCATCCTCACTGAGACATTTATTTCATATTTCTTTGTCGATTGTTCCATACTTTCTCTCGCTTTTAATTTTATTTTCTCTCTCGAATATTCCATTTTCTTTATGACATTTTATTTCACTTCCCGTGTCAAGTATTTCACCATCTCTCTGACATTTTATTTCATTCTCCGCGTGGATTATTTCACCCTCTCTTTGACATTTTATTTCATTCTCCGCGTGGATTATTTCACCCTCTCTCTGACATTTTATTTCATTCTCCGCGTGGATTATTTCACCCTCTCTCTGACATTTTATTTCATTCTCTGCGTGAATTATTTCACCCTTTCTCTGACATTTTATTTCATTCTCCGCGTGGATTATTTCACCTTCTCCTTGACATTTTATTTCATTCTCCGCGTGGATTATTTCACCTTCTCCTTGACATTTTATTTCATTCTCCGCGTGGATTATTTCACCTTCTCCTTGACATTTTATTTCATTCTCCGCGTGGATTATTTCACCCTCTCTCTGACATTTTATGTCATTCTCCGTGTAGATTATTTCACCCTCTCTCTGATATTTTATTTCATTCTCCGCGTGGATTATTTTACCATCTCTCTGAAATTTTATTTCATTCTCCGCGTGGATTATTTCACCCTCTCCTTGACATTTTATTTCATTCTCCGCGTGGATTATTTCACCTTCTCCTTGACATTTTATTTCATTCTCCGCGTGGATTATTTCACCCTCTCTCTGACATTTTATTTCATTCTCCGCGTGGATTATTTCACCCTCTCCTTGACATTTTATTTCATTCTCCGCGTGGATTATTTCACCCTCTCCTTGACATTTTATTTCATTCTCCGCGTGGATTATTTCACCCTCTCCTTGACATTTTATTTCATTCTCCGCATGGATTAGTTTACCCTCTCTCTGACATTTTATTTCATTCTTCGCATGGATTAGTTCACCCTGTCTCTGACATTTTATTTCACAATCCGTCTCGGATATTCCATCCTTTTTCCCGACATTTGATTCCCATTAAAATGTCGAGTACTCCATTTTGTGTGAGACATCTTGCCAGGTGCCAGCATCCTGTTAAGCTTGACACCATTAAAGTGAATGCTAAGTTGGCCAGGTGATCTCTCGTACTTTCAGTAGCTTATTTTAACAAATAGTTGAATCTACTCCAGCACAGGTCATTTAATAGGTTCATGGCGGGTACATAGTACTTTCTATGTGCTCACATATAAAACATTCAATAAAGCGTGCGAGAAATACTTCTACCACATTGTATGTGACTATGATTCATAACAGAGAACCCCATATTCTGCTAAATACTAGGTAATTACACAATAAAAAGATAGACTTAATAAATAAAAGAGTTTCTTTAGAACTGAAGAATTGTGTGAATCCATGAGGTTTTCTGAAGGAAGAAATCGTTCAGAGTTGAATTAGAAGACTTCTGTCTGTCTGTCTGTCTCTCTGTCTGTCTGTCTCTCTGTCTGTCTGTCTGTCTGTCTGTCTGTCTGTCTGTCTGTCTGTCTGTCTGTCTGTCTGTCTGTTGTCTGTCTGTTGTCTGTCTGTCTTTCTGTTTGTCTGTTGTCTGTCTCTGTATGTCTGTCAGTTCGCCCAACCATCTACTCATCCCTCCGTCTGTCCGTCCGTCTGTATGTCTGTCTATCGATCTATCCCATCCATTCATCCATCCATCCATCCGTCTGTCTGTCTGTCTGTCCGTGCTTCCGTCTGTCTGTTTTTTAAGACGGCACATAGGGCATAAATTCTATACTGTTGTAACTGACCATCTTTCAACTATCAGACCTTGCACAGGATCTGCATTGTGTTTCGCCACACGGTTCTGTTCTGGGAGAGTTACTCAATCTTAAGTAAATATAACAATCCAAGCCAGAAAACACAATATAACTCTTCTTCCGCCATTAAAAAAAATATGTGTTGTGTTTTCTGGCTTGGATTTATGTATTTTTTTTGGTATGCTTTATTTGTTATACTTGATGAAGGCTTTTGCCGAAACGTCGTAGTTTGTTTTGTCTTTCTATTAGTTTAGCTGCTTCACACCATGCTATGTTTGATTTATATTTTCTTTGCAGCTATATTCTCGGCCCCGCTTAGTATTTCACATTTGATACATGTGCTTATCTCCACTTAGCTGTAAAATGATTTTTGCAATCCAATATTGTCAGCCACTCATCTGGATCTACCACAAACATCTTACCAACCAAGCGAAGCCTAGACCAGGGCATATCGACAACAGATCGCAGACATTGAGAGACAGATAATAATGATAGTTCACATGGCAGCAGAAACATACTTTTAATTATATGCCTTTTGGCCTTCTTGAAGCCACTGACTTAATAATTATGTATTATTGTCGATATGATCTCAGTTTGGCTTGTATTGTGTACGAGGACTTGCATATATTCGGATAAAATTAGAAACAAATAAATCGACATGTTCAAATCTGGTGATCTCTTAGGCTGGCTGCGAAAGCTGAGAAATCAAATCTGAGTCAGCTTTCATGAAGGTTGCCGTCGTTACTAGCTCAGTGACCAGTCAGAGCATTATTTCTCAGGCTAGAACATTCGATGAAACTGCCTGGAGATGTTTGTGAGCCTTTACGGGACATTGACTACTCTGTAAATACGCCGTAGATTGTAATTGAGATCAGTGGAGCCATAGAATGTTAGTTGTCCGGATGTGTAACATCCAATAACTTTCAACACCGTCCAACTATTTTTGTATGTTGATGTGTGTTTATGATTGATGTTGATGTGTGTTTATGATTGATGTTGATGTGTGTTGATGATGATATTGATGTGTGTTTATGATTGATGTTGATGTGTGTTGATGATTGATGTCGATGTGTGTTGATGATGATATTGATGTGTGTTTATGATTGATGTTGATGTGTGTTGATGATTGATGTTGATGGGTGTTGATGATTGATGTTGATGTGTGTTGATGATGATATTGATGTGTGTTTATGATTGATGTTGATGTGTGTTTATGATTGATGTTGATGTGTGTTTATGATTGATGTTGATGTGTGTTGATGATGATATTGATGTGTGTTTATTATTGATGTTGATGTGTGTTGATGATTGATGTTGATGTGTGTTGATGATTGATGTTGATGTTGATGTGTGTTGATGATTGATGTTGATGTGTGTTTATGATTGATAATGATGTCTGTTTATGATTGATGTTGATGTGTGTTGATGGTTGATGTTGATGTGTGTTGATGATTGATGTTGATGTGTGTTTATGATTGATGTTGATGTGTGTTGATGATTGATGTTGATGTGTGTTTATGATTAATGTTGTTGTGTGTTGATGATTGATGTTGATGTTGATGTGTGTTGATGATTGATGTTGATGTGTGTTGATGATTGATGTTGATGTGTATTTATGATTGATATTGATGTGTGTTTATGAATAATGTTGATGTTCATGCGTGTTTATGATTGATGTTGATGTTGATGTGTGTTGATGATTGATATTGATGTGTGTTGATGATTGATGTTGTTGTGTGTTGATGATGATGTTGATGTGTGTTGATGATGATGATGTTGATGTGTGTTCATGGTTGATATTGATGTGCGTTTATGATTGATGTTGATGTGTGTTGATGATGATGATGTTGATGTGTGTTCATGGTTGATAATGATGTGTGTTGATGATGATGTTGATGTGTGTTGATGATGATGTTGATGTGTGTTGATGATGATGTTGATGTGTGTTGATGATTGATGTTGATGTGTGTTGATGATGATGTTGATGTGTGTTGATGATGATCTTGATGTGTGTTGATGATGATGTTGATGTGTTGATGATGATGTTGATGTGTGTTGATGATTGCTGTTGATGTGTGTTGATGATTGATGTTGATGTGTGTTGATGATGATGTTGATGTGTGTTGATGATGATATTGATATGTGTTGATGATTGATGTTGATGTGTGTTGATGATTGATGTTGTTGTGTGTTGATGATTGATGTTGATGTTGATGTGTGTTGATGATTGATGTTGATGTGTGTTGATGATGATGTTGATGTGTGTTGATGATGATGTTGATGTGTGTTGATGATGATGTTGATGTGTGTTGATGATTGATGTTGATGTGTGTTGATGATGATGTTGATGTGTGTTGATGATGATGTTGATGTGTGTTGATGGTTGATGTTGATTTGTGTTCATTATGATGTTGATGTGTGTTGATGGTTGATGTTGATGTGTGTTGATGATTGATGTTGATGTGTGTTGATGATGATTTTGATTTGTGTTGATGCGTGTTGATGGTTGATGTTGATGTGTGTTGATGATGTTGTTGATTTGTGTTGATGATGATGTTGATTTTTGCTGATGGTTGATGTTGATGTGTGTTGATGGTTGATGATGTGTGTTGATGATGATGTTGATTTGTGTTGATAGTTGATGTTGTGTGTTGATGTGTGTTGTTGTGTGTTGATGGTTTATGTTGATGTGTTGATGTTCAAGTTAATGTGTGTTGATGGTTGATGGTGTGTGTTGATGGTTGTTGTTGTGTGTTGATGGTTTATGTTGATGTGTTGATGTTCAATTTAATGTGTGTTGATGGTTGATGTTGTGTGTTGATGGTTGTTGTTGTGTGTTGATGGTTTATGTTGTGTGTTGGTGGTTGTTGTTGTGTGTTGATGATTGATGTTCAAGTTAATGTGTGTTGGTGGTTCATGTTGATGTGTGTTGATGGTTGGTGTTGATGGTTAATGTTCATGTTAATGTTTGTTGATGGCTCATGTTGATGTGTGTTGATGATTGATGTTCAAGTTAATGTGTGTTGATGGTTCATGTTGATGTGTTTATGTTCAAGTTAATGTGTGTTGATGGTTCATGTTGATGTGTTGATGGTTGATGTTGTGTGTTGATGGTTGGTGTTGTGTGTTGATTGTTGATGTTCAAGTTAATGTGGGTTGATGTTGATGTATATTGATGGTTGATGGTGATGTGTGTTGATGGTTGATGTTGATGGTTAATGTTCATGTTAATGTTTGTTGATGGTTCATGTTTATATGTGTTGAAGGTTGGTGTTGATGGTTAATGTTCATGTTAATGTTTGTTGATGGTTCGTGTTGATGGTTGGTGTTGATGGTTAATGTTCCTGTTTGTTGATGGTTCATGTTGATGTGTGTTGATGGTTGGTGTTGATGGTTAATGTTCATGTTAATGTTTGTTGATGGCTCATGTTGATGTGTGTTGATGGTTGATGTTCAAGTTAAGGTGTGTTGATGGTTGATGTTGATGTATATTAATGGTTGATGATGATGTGTATTGATGGTTGATGTTGATGTGTGTTGATGGTTGATGATGATGTGTATTGATGGTTGATGTTGATGTGTGTTGATGGTTGATGGTTAATGTTCATGTTAATGTTTTTTGATGGTTCATGTTGATGTGTGTTGATGTATGATGTGTGTTGATGGTTGGTGTTATTGTGTGTTGTTGGTTTATGTTGATGTGTTCATGATGATGTTGATGTGTGTTGATGGTGATGTTAATCTGTGTTGATGATTGATGTTTATGTGTGTTTATGGTTGATGTTGTATGTTGATGTGTGAGTGTATGTATGTTGTTATGTATTGATGACTGGTATCTACAACGTTATTGTTGCAATGATTTCCCACATGTTTTGTTTGTGGACGACGTCGAGATATTAATAGTCCAGCTTCTCCTGTCACATTCTATTTTATGCCTGAAGCAAGACTAACAGAAAGACAACAGAAACTACAACGTTCCGGCAAAAGTCTTCATCAGGTATAGCAATCAAGCATATTAAACACACACAAAAAAACACTTTCGTCTATACTTTACTGATGTTTAAAAAAAACATCTAACAAGCACCGGTTGGAACTAATGAGCTAAAGTTTCACTGAAAAGACCGACCGGGAGCATACAGCGATGCACACATTTTATTCCAAAATGGCGTCGGTCAAACAATAGATGTCGCCTTGAGTAGTAGATATGAGGAAGTGACGTCATAATTATAGTTCAGGGCAATTTCATAAACATTGCTCGGGGTTGGTCTGCACAACAAGAGGTCTGTGTTGGTGGACGAATTCCCGGAGACAAGTTGATGATGCACAGGTCACCTGGAATGTTCGGGTCAGGCAATTTCGCGTAATCTACTATGCAAAGCCGCAGTGCATGAGTGGGTAGAGTAATCGAAACAAATCATAGTACCTGACGGGATAGTATATTCCTCGTTGATCCAAATACATGAGGGGATGTGTACTTGACGCTGACCCCCAGGGCCTAAGTGGGTAGTATACTCAACGCTGACCCCAGTACCTGTACCTGTGTTGGTAATGTACTTCGCGCTAACAGCAGTACCTGAGTGGGTAGTGTACTCGTCCCTGACTCCAGTACCGGAGTGAGTAGTGTACTCGTCCCTTACCCCAGTACCTGAGTGGGTAGTGTACTTGTCCCTGACTCCAGTACCTGAGTGGGTAGTGTACTCGTCCCTGGCTCCAGTACCTGAGTGGGTAGTGTACTCGTCCCTGACTTCAGTACCTGAGTGGGTAGTGTATCCGTCCCTGAGTCCAGTACCTGAGTGGGTAGTGTACTCGTCTCTGACTTCAGTACCTGAGTGGGTAGTGTACTCGTCCCTGACTTCAGTACCTGAGTGGGTAGTGTATCCGTCTCTGACTCCAGTACTGGAGTGGGTAATGTACTCGTCCCTGACTCCAGTACCTGAGTGGGTAGTGTACTCGTCTCTGACTCCAGTACCTGAGTGGGTAGTGTACTCGTCCCTGACTCCAGTACCGGAGTGGGTAGTGTACTCGTCCCTGACTCCAGTACCTGAGTGAGTAGTGTACTCGTCCCTGGCTCCAGTACCTGAGTGGGTAGTGTACTCGTCCCTGACTTCAATACCTGAGTGGGTAGTGTATCCGTCCCTGACTCCAGTACCTCTGTGGGTAGTGTACTCGTCCCTGACTCCAGTACCTGTGTAGGTAGTGTACTCGTCCCTGACTCCAGTACCTGAGTGGATAGTGTACTCTCCCTGAGTCCAGTACATGAGTGGGTAGTGTACTCGTCCCTGACTCCAGTATCTGAGTGGGTAGTGTACTCGTCCCTGACTCCAGTACCTGAGTGGATAATGTACTCGTCCCTGACTCCAGTACATGAGTGGGTAGTGTACTCGTCCCTGACTCCAGTACCTGAGTGGATAGTGTATTCTCCCGACTCCATTACCTGAGTGGGTAGTGTACTCGTCCCTGACTCCAGTACCTGTGTGGGTAGTGTACTCGTCCCTGACTCCATTACCTGAGTGGGTAGTGTATTCTCCCTGACTCCATTACCTGAGTGGGTAGTGTACTCGTCCCTGACTCCAGTATCTGAGTGGGTACTGTACTCGTCCCTGACTCCAGTATCTGAGTGGGTAGTGTACTCGTCCCTGACTCCATTACCTGAGTGGGTAGTGTACTCGTCCCTGACGACAGTACCTGAGTGGGTAGTGTACTCGTCCCTGACTCCAGTACCTGAGTGGGTAGTGTACTCGTCCCTGACTCCAGTACCTCAGTGAG
Source organism: Megaustenia siamemsis (assembly GCA_032433765.1). Classification (NCBI taxonomy): domain Eukaryota; kingdom Metazoa; phylum Mollusca; class Gastropoda; order Stylommatophora; family Ariophantidae; genus Megaustenia; species Megaustenia siamemsis. The sequence goes on along the minus strand of JAVIAB010000139.1, from coordinate 10,865,601 downwards.
TAGTGTATCCGTCCCTGACTCCAGTACCTGAGTGGGTAGTGTACTCGTCCCTGACTCCAGTACCTCAGTGCGTAGTGTATCCGTCCCTGACTCCAGTACCTCAGTGCGTAGTGTATCCGTCCCTGACTCCAGTACCTCAGTGCGTAGTGTACTCGTCCCTGATTCCAGTATCTGAGTGGGTAGTGTATTCTCCCTGACTCCAGTAACTGAGTGGGTAGTGTACGCAACACTGAGCTCAAGAGTCCGTGTTCAATTCCAAGATGTCGATTCTAGAGATTTTTTCCACAAAAGTGTACCGATGTGGCGTGATAACGACCATGTCATTCATAAAATGTGTTGTTGATTACAGAAAAATGCGGGCACTAACGCAATAATCTCCATAGGATTTAATGTGTGTGGTCTTCTCTTACTTACTTTTATGTATAAAACACATTGTACAACATCAGTGTGTAAATAGTAAAGTTCAGCACTGGCACGGTCAGTATGTGAAGTGAAGCTCTCTAAGTTGAGCATTGGAATAGTCAGTATGTGAAGTGAAGCTCTCTAAGTTGAGCATTGGAACAGTCAGTATGTGAAGTGAAGCTCTCTAAGTTGAGCATTGGAACAGTCAGTATGTCAAGTGAAGTTCTCTAAGTTGAGCATTGACACGGTCAGTATGTGAAGTGAAACTCTCTAAGTTGAGCATTGGAACAGTCAGTATGCGAAGCGAAGCTCTCTAAGTTGAACATTGAAATAGTTAGTATGTGAAGTGAAGCTCTCTAAGTTGAACATTGAAATAATCAGTATGTGAAGTGAAACTCTCTAAGTTGAGCATTGACACGGTCAGCATGTGAAGCGAAACTCTCTAGTTTGAACATTTGCACAGGTCAGTATGTGAAGTGAAGCTCTCTAAGTTGAGCATTGACACGGTCAGTATGTGAAGTTAAACTCTTTAACTTGAACATTGGCACAGGTCAGTATGTGAAGTGAAGCTCTCTAAGTTGAGCATTGACACGGTCAGTATGTGAAGTTAAACTCTTTAACTTGAGCATTGGCACAGGTCAGTATGTGAAGTTAAACTCTTTAACTTGAGCATTGGCACAGGTCAGTATGTGAAGCGAAACTCTCTAAGTTGAGCTGCAACCCGTGGGAGACACTTATTCGGTCTGTCTACCAGGCACGGCTGTTTGCTTTAATCTCAAAATGACACTTTAGTTATATTCATAAAATCCTTGTTGCATGTATGAAAGAAGATGTCCCGAGGAAACTACATTCCACTCATTCTTAAGACTGATGCTTTATAGGAGTGGCTCAAGTTTGTGACACTGGACAACATAAATAAGAATATTTCTAATTTTTTAAAAATGCTGTTGATATTATTGTCATCATGTGCCATACCGGTTGGTGTTGGCGATCATGTCCTTCCACAATATTATGTCTACAGTGCATCGTATCAGTTCTGGTGTTGACTGTTTTCCATGCCATGACAACAAGCTATCTATATAGTATTTTTTCTGTCGTCCGCAACCTCTCTTTCCCTCTGTGTGTGTTTGTGTGTGTGTGTGTGTGTGTGTGTGCGTGTGTGCGTGTGCGTGTGCGTGTGTGTGGATATTTTAGTCCAATAACGATTATGAGACCAAATATTTCAAAATGTGACGGTCTCTAGAGTCAAGTAATCAAATTTTAACCGCACATGTTATAACAATTAAAGTTATAGCGTCACTTTTATAACGTTTAATATCATCATCATCATCAAGTACCATGCCTGCTGGCGTAGGTGATCATGTCTCTCCACAACTTTCGATCTCGACAATTAGTTATCATTTCTGTTGTTGACCTTCTGCCAAGCCATTCTCTTAAGCTGTCTGTTATTTTTTCTCTTTGCTTCCCTCTATCTCTTCGTCCCTCAATTTTTCCAGTTGTTACAATATATTCCAGTTGTTTCTCTTCTCATTACATGGCCAAAAAATGATGATTGTTTCTTCCTAATATTTGAAATTAACGTTCTTTTTGCTTTTTAATATACTACTGCAGAATTATACTTATATCAATTTTTCAGAGCTGAGAAAGTTTACCGAGACAACTAAAATATCTTCAATAAAAAGCTGTGCACAGTTAGCTACACTTAGTGGAGGCGAAGGCGCGCCTCACAGCACCAAAGTTGAAAGTTGTCAGCGACCCACAGCACCAGAGTTGAAAGTTGTCAGCGACCCACAGCTGATGGCTTGCGCCAGGATCGGTGAACCTGAACCATCCAGACCCTGCTCCACCTCTTCGTGGTGCCTCTATTAAGAGACGAATCTGTCTAGTCTGGCCAAGCGAGTTGGGACCGAAGAGGGAAGACAATTCGATACTCAAAAATGTCATGTTGAAGTCGGATGTGTTGGGCCGAAAGGTGAAAATATCACAGTTATACTGCAAACCACAACACAACGCAGACACGCCCACTAAACGTCCTTTTAAGGGCGGATGATGAAGAGATGTACTCTGTTAGTCATCGGGCGAAAAGCAAGCTACACTTAGTTGTGATTTACAAAACATGACCTGCGTGCCAGGCATATAGACTGGAAACTAAATTGTAAAAGTACCAGGCAAACGTGCGAGGACTTAAGGAAATTCCAGTTAAATGCGTAGCTCTAGCATTGTTTATATGTGTTCTCATGTTTCCGCCAACTTGGCAAACTCCCAAAAATAAATATCTTAACAGCGAAACATGAGCGATACTTTTAAAACGTTATCAACATAGATTGATAAGGTCAGCGATATCTGATGCGGTATCCGATCATAGTCAAGTGGGGGAATAATGACCATGCCATAAGGTTATCGTGTTCCGTCGCTAGGAAACAAATCAAGCGGTGTTCTGTAAGATTGTGCCTAGCAACGGTATCGCCTGGTACATCCAAGTATGCCAGAGTTTTACCACATTGTAGGCAAACACATTAACATAGGTAAATGTCTGTCTCAAAGATATTTTATAATGGGATCTCGTGGCATGTCGTACAAGTGGGGAAATGCTGGAGAGATCGCTGGAGCCAAACTGGTCACACACGCACACAAAAATAAAAAGAAAGTTTACTAAATTTTGTCAGATACTTAATTTGTCTTTGTTAAAGTCCAACATTAGAGATGTCAGAGAGAGAGAGAGAGAGAGAGAGAGAGAGAGAGAGAGAGAGAGAAACGATTGTGTGCATGAAAGATAAAGATGAAGACAAACCATATTGCAAGATTCAAAGATGATACAAGAACTAATAATACATGAAATGTGAATGGCGAGCGAAGAATAAATCAATTTATGTAGCAAAATTGAAAGATAAAGAAAGGGGGAAAAAATAAAGAAAATTGAAAAATGTGAAAGGTCACGCGGAACATGATCTAAGTCATGAAACAAAGATGAAAAATAAAGAAAGATGAGACGAGAAATGAAGAAAGTTGACACGAGAAATGAAGATAGTTGAGACGAGAAATGAAGAAAGTTGAGACGAGAAATGAAGAAAGTTGAGACGAGAAATGAAGAAAGTTGAGGCGAGAAATGAAGAAAGTTGAGACGAGAAATGAAGAAAGTTGAGACGAGAAATGAAGAAAGTTGAGGCGAGAAATGAAGAAAGATGAGACGAGAAATGAAGAAAGTTGAGACGAGAAATGAAGAAAGTTGAGACGAGAAATGAAGATAGTTGAACCGAGAAATGAAGAAAGTTGAGACGAGAAATGAAGAAAGTTGAGACGAGAAATGAAGAAAGTTGAGACGAGAAATGAAGAAAGTTGAGACGAGAAATGGAGAAAGTTGAGACGAGAAATGAAGAAAGTTGAGACGAGAAATAAAGAAAGTTGAGGCGAGAAATGGAGAAAGTTGAGACGAGAAATGAAGAAAGTTGAGACGAGAAATAAAGAAAGTTGAGGCGAGAAATGAAGAAAGTTGAGACGAGAAATGAAGAAAGATGAGAAAAAAAGATGAGACGAAAATGACAAATATTAGATAAAGATGAGATGAAAACGAAGAATGACATCTAAAATGATTTTAGACAAAAATAACCGCCAAAAGCTTGCACACAATGTGCGGCCATTAGTTCGTTCAGACCTATATCTCAAAAGTGGCGAATGTAACTGGTGCAGTTTGAAATGGAATAACGTAGAGAGTTTCATCAACTAGACTTGACTTCCAAGCTCCGGCGAACTACACGCCACTACCCAGACCTGATTCCTGAAGTAGATTAAACAGTCTGGCCATGAGAATATCAAGTTTAAATGGAAGACAAAATATGGACATAAAATGTCATGATAAGTTCGAGTTGATTTGGTCAAAAAGTACAGAAATTGCAGTTCGCTATTAACACAACGCGACTTAAGTTTGTTTCCGCCTTCATCCAAACGGACAAGTCTGAGCAGCCATCATTAGGGACAGCACCATCAAATGGACAAGTCTGAGCAGCCATCATTAAAGACAACATCGTCAATCGGACAAGTCTGAGCAGCCATCATTAAAGACAACATCATCAAACGGACAAGTCTGAGCAGCCATCATTAAAAACAATGCCATCAAACGGACAGGTCTGAGCAGCCATCATTAAAGACAATGCCATCAAACGGACAAGTCTGAGCAGCCATCATTAAAGATAATGACATCAAACGGACAAGTCTGAGCAGCCATCATTAAAGACAATGCCATCAAACGGACAAGTCTGAGCAGCCATCATTAAAGACAATGCTATCAAACGGACAAGTCTGAGCAGCCATCATTAAAGACAATGCCATCAAACGGACAAGTCTGAGCAGCCATCATTAAAGACAATGCCATCAAACGGACAAGTCTGAGCAGCCATCATTAAAGATAATGACATCAAACGGACAAGTCTGAGCAGCCATCATTAAAGATAATGACATCAAACGGACAAGACTTCTTCTTCTGCGATCATGGCTCATGCAGACTAGGATCCCGGACTCTCTTATGAAGGCAGCTGTCTGTTTAAGTGATTCGGTTGCCCCATATAGTTTCTCTTCCAGGGAGGTGGGTGTGGACCACATTGTCCTTCTCAGGTCTGTGTACTGGGGGCAATCCTGTAGAACGTATTTTGTTGTCATGTTATCCAGTGTACAGTGGCACTGGCTGGTAGTTCGTATTTTGAGTTTGGTGAACATGTGGTTTCTCATTCTGTTGTGGCCAGTACGTAGGCGAAGTATGATGACTTGATCCCTCCTTGATAGTTGGAGGTATCCATCTCTCTCGTTATACTTTGGGTGTTCTTGTTTCCATTTTTCATGATATTGGCCTTTGATGATGGATTTGGCTTCGTCGTAGCTGACCAGATGGTTTTCTTGTGGTAATCTCCCTCCCTCTTTAGCTAATTTGTCTGCGCGTTCGTTTCCGTGTATATTACAGTGTGATGGTATCCACTGGATGACCACTCTCTGGAAGTTATTGCACAGTTGGACTAGGGTTGTTCTCATGTCATCTAGTTCACTGTTCCTGTGGGTTTTTAGAGCTGTTAGGACTGACAGTGCATCAGTCAGTATCACCAATTTCCTGTGCATGTTATTTTTCTGTTGGATAGCCAATTTGCAGCGTCTTTGAGGGCTTCAGTTTCTGCTTTATAGTTGTTTTGAGAATTTCCCAGTAGCTATTGACTTGGTATCATAAGATATATGTATGTATATATATATATATATATATAATATATATATATATATATATATATATATATATATATATATATATATATATATATATATATATGGGGAGCCGCGATAGCTCAGTGGTTAGTGACCTGGAACAAGTTGTCCTACAAAGGACAAGGGGTAGGGTTCGATCCCAACCGACGGCTTCCGGGTTCACCCAGCCTTAAATGGGTACCGGATTTCTTTTCTGGGAAAGTAAAGCGGCACAGGCGTAATACCGACCACATTATCCCAAAAATCATGTGCCGAAGGTCTGTAAAATTTATGGTCACTAAAACCATATTCCTTATACGCCACTTGGCGTCACAGGGGTACTTTACTTTATATATATATATATATATATATATATATATATATATATATATATATATATATATATATAAATCATAATATCTTTAGTAGAAAGAGCCATATAGGTGAAAACAAATCTATACCTATGTTTCATAGAATATACCAAATCATTTGACAAAGTAAGGCACCAAGAAAAAGAAATAATCAAAATTTTAGAAAGCATAAACATAGACAGCAAAGATCTAAGAATAATAAAGAACATGTACCGGCAACAAACTGCGGCCATAAGAACTGGAAACCAATTGGGAATGTTTCAACAAATAAAACAGGGTGTTAGATAAGGTTGTGTGCTGTCACTAGAATTGTTTAATATTTATAGTGAGATTATTTTAAGATCCATAAGGGGCATGCCTGGAATAACAATTGGAGGTCATAATATAAATAATCTAAGGTATGCTGATGATACAGTCTTAATCGTTAAGAGTGAAAATGAGTTACAAGAAATGTTGGACATTTTATAGTGAAAGAAAGCAAAAATAAAGGACTCAGCCTTAATAGCAAAGAGACAGAGGTAATGGTAACAACAAAGAAAAAGACATCACCTCAATGCAAAATAAAGACAAGTGGAACTATATTAAAACAGGTAAATGAATTTAAATATTTGGGAACTTTGTTAACCTCAGACGGAAGATGTACAAAAGAGGTAAGATGCAGAATTGCTCAGGCAAAAGCAGATTTCCAAAAAATGAGCAAGGTACAATGCAATTTATTTTTGACAATAGAAACAAGAAAAAGAGTTCTTAAATGTTACGTAGAGCCAGTCTTAACATATTCATGCGAATCATGGACAATGGGACAACAGACAAGAAAATCACTGGAGTCTGTAGAAATATGGTTTTACAGAAAAATGTTGAGATTACCATGGACAGCTAAGAAGAGTAATGAAGATGTTCTGAGAGAGGTCACAGCAAAAAGAGAGCTAATTTCCAATATTAGGAAGAAACAATCATCATTTTTGGCCATGTAATGAGAAGAGAACAACTGGAATATATTGTAACAACTGGAAAAAATGAGGGATGAAGAGATGAGGGAAACAAAGAGAAAAAATAGCAGACAGCTTAAGAGAATGGGTTGGCAGAAGGTCAACAATAGAAATGATAAATAATTGTCGAGATCGAAAGTTGTGGAGAGACATAATCACCTACGCCAGCAGGCCGGTACTTGATGATGATGATTGACTTGGTGATCTCTTCATGGTTATTCAGCCTCAAGAACACACCTCCTCCTTCATTTCTGGGGCATGTGTAGCATAGCTATCTGCGCATATGTGTGACCAGGAGTCCTGTGGGTAGTTGTTTGTGTTATTTTTCTGCTATGTGTTTCCTCTCTGTGTCTGTTTGGGTGCCTTTTTCATGATTCCTTTTATGTCTTCCTTAAGTTCTTGTATTTTGTGCTTCCCATGAGGAGTCATGGAGCCGCGATAGCTCAGTGGTTAGTGAACTGGACTACAAAGGACAAGAGGTAGGGTTCGATCCCAACCGACGGCTTCCGGGTTCACCCAGCCTTAAATGGGTACCGGATTTTTTTCTGGGAAAGTAAAGCGGCACGGGCGTAATACCGACCACATTACACCAAAAATCATGTGCCGAAGGTCTGTAAAATTTATGGTCGCTAACACCATATTCCCTATACGCCACTTGGTGTGACGGGGGTACTTTACTTACTTACTTATGAGGAGTCGTATCAGATGAGCTTGTGGGTTTCGGCATTGTTTGGGACAGTACTGGGTTACTAGTTGCCAGTTCTTTGGAGATTGCAGCGAAGTTGCTCCTCTTTAGTCTTCCGTTTCCGAAACCAGTTATTCTTTGGTGAATGGAGTGACTATGGAGCCTTTTATATTTCTCCGCTTGTTGAAATTATTTCAGTTTTCTGTAAACGAACAAATCTGAGCAGCCATCATTATTGACAGTATCATCAAACAACAACACCAACGACACGGACATGAATGTCAAGCTCACTTTTGTTGGTGTCCTATCACAATTATGCGCGTGCTCTACCTCCCACTGCGCATGTCTCTCTACCCCACCACATTCCATCCCCGCATCCAGCACTATCCACATTCTAAAGACATCTATACACTCACACATTTCGCAGCACATCTTTCCTATAAACCGACAACATTCTAACATCCTCCGATCCTATTTTAAAAATCTACTTCCTGTTTCTGGTTGCCTGGTAAGATACTCTGACATCAGGACCTTTTCTTAGAATTTGGAAAGCTTCCTGCCCTCAGTTCTGCGAGTGTTCTTCTATTTCCCGCTGATATTTGCAGCACCATCTTCTTGAGTGGGCGCCTCTGTATTATTTGTTTTGCTTCAAGCTATGTTTGTTTCCTTTCTGTAGTGTCTTCCAGATATACATATTGAAACATAATTCGCAAATAGTTGCCGCATTTGTAATGGCTTAAATGCTAACACAAGCCAAGCTACGACATGCATTAGGCAGTGTTTTAAATAGAAGTCGAACGTGTAGCATACCCACCTAGACAACCAAAGCCACCAAACTAGCGTGCCAGGGACACATCACGCGCAATCTACGGCTTATTCATTTGTATTAGGCTGACAATTGAATTAAGAAGTCACGGTCGTAAAACATCGTTTGTTAGCGACACAGCAAGTCTATTCAACGATTGTAAGATCAAGACAACCGCTAGCTGGAACAATTAGGAAGACTCGACCATTGGACTAAGAAACAACAAAGAAGCAACAAAGAAACAACAAAGAAACAACAAAGAGACAAATAAGAAACAACTAAGAAACAACAAAGAAACAACAAAGAAACAACAAAGAAACAACTAAGAACAAAGAAACAACAAAGAAACAACAAAGAAACAACTAAGAAACAACTAAGAAACAACAAAGACACAACAAAGAAACAACAAAGAAGCAACAAAGAAACAACAAAGAAACAACAAAGACACCACAAAGAAACAACAAAGAAACAACAAAGACACAACAAAGAAACAACTAAGAAACAACTTCTGCGATCATGGCTCACTCAGACTAGGATTCTGGACTCTCTTATGAAGGCAGCTGTCTGTTTAAGTGATTCGGTTGCCCCCCATATAGTTTCTCTTCCAGCGAGGAGGGTGTGGACAAACATTGTTCTTCTCAGGTCTGTGTACTGGTGGCAATCCCGTAGAACATGTTTTGTTGTCATGTTATCCAGGGTACAGTGGCATTGGCTGGTAGTTCGTATTTTGAGTTTGGTGAACATGTGGTTTCTCACTCTGTTGTGGCCAGTACGTAGGCGAAGTATGATGATTTGAACCCTCCTTGATAGTTGGAGGTATCCATCTCTCTCGTTATACTTTGGATGTTCTTGTTTCCATTTTTCATGATATTGGCCTTTGATGATGGATTTGGCTTCGTCGTGGCTGACCAGATGGTTTTCTTGTGGTAATCTCCCCCCCCCCTCTTTAGCTAATTTGTCTGCGCGTTCGTTCCCGTGTATATTACAGTGTGATGGTATCCACTGGATGACCACTCTCTGGAAGTTATTGCACATTTGGTCTAGGGTTGTTCTTATGTCATCTAGTTCACTGTTCCTGGGGGTTTTTAGAGCTGTCAGGGCTGACAGTACATCAGTCAGTGTCACCAATTTCTTGTGCATGTTATTGTTGTGTTGGATAGCCAGTTTTGCAGCGTCTTTAAGGGATTTAGTTTCTGCTTTATAGTTGTTTGAGAATTTCCCAGTAGCTATTGACTTGGTGATCTCTTCCTGGTTATTCAGCCTCAAGAACATACCTCCTCCGCCATTTCTGGGGGCATTTGTAGCAGAGCCATCTGTGTATATGTGTGACCAGTAGTCCTGTGGGTAGTTGTCGTTTGTGTTTTTTTCTGCAACGTGTTTTCTCTCTGTGTCTGTTCACATGTGGCAATGCGAAAGAAACAACAAAGAAACAACAACAACAAAATAACAAAGAAACAACTAAGAACTACAAAAACAGCAGCAATTGACTTCCGCATTATGTGCCGTCTTAGGTTGGAGAAACAAAAATTAATTAATGTAATTAAGCGACTTTTACATTATGAATCTCCATAGTCAAAGAAGAAACAGAGAATAATACCAAAATAAGGATACAAAAAGTAAGAGAGCCATTCGTTGCACTAGGAAACACAAAGAAATTTTAAGTTGATTACAAAAATAAAAAGGTTCAACTCCAATGTTAAGTCAGTCCTATTATATGTCTGTGAAACATGGAGAACAACAAAAATGACAATCACGAAGATACAGACCTTCATTAACTGATGCTTATGTAGAATAAAAATCCGCGATAGCTCAGTGGTTAGTGAACTGGACTACAAAGGACAAGAGGTAGGGTTCGATCCCAACCGACGGCTTCCGGGTTCACCCAGCCTTAAATGGGTACCCTGTTTTTTCTGGGAAAGTAAAGCGGCACGGGCGTAATACCGACCACATTACCCCAAAAATCATGTGCCGAAGGTCTGTAAAAATTATGGTCACTAACACCATATTCTCTATAGGCCACTTGGCGTGACGGGGGTACTTTACATTTTTATGTAGAATAAAAGGATGAAAATGGCAGGACAAAATCGCTAAGTAGAAAAGTGGCGATAATAAGACAAAAATAATCAAATATAACAAAGAGAACTCTACACCCATTGATATAAAAAGAGGAGTAAGACAGGGATTGATCCTATCACCAAGCTTGTTCAATCTATACACTGAGCAAATATTTAAAAACATCACAGAGTTGCCAGGCCTTAACATTAATGGAAAGATAATCAATAACCTAGCAGATAATCCTAATGATCTACAACAAATACTTAATGAAATAAACACAAGCATAAACTATTTATTAGATCATCATCATCAAGCACCGGGCCTGCTGGCGTAGGTGATCATGTCTCTCCACAACTTTCGATCTCGGCAGCTATTTATCATTTCTGTTGCTGACCTTCTGCCAAGCTATTCTCTTAAGTTGTCTGTTATTTTCTCTCTTTGCTTCCCTCTATCTCTTCGTCCCTAAATTTTTCCAGTCGTTACAATATATTTCAGTTGTTCTCTTCTCATTACATGGTCAAAACATGATGATTGTTTCTTCCTAATATTAGAAATTAGCTCTCTTTTTGCTTTGACCTCTCTCAGAACATCTTCATTTCTCTTCTTAGCTGTCCATGGTACTCTCAACATTCTTTTGTAAAACCACATTTCTACAGACTCCAGTGATTTTCTTGTCTGTTGTCTATTGTCCATGATTCGCATCCATATGTTAAGACTGGCTCTACGTAACATTTAAGAACTCTTTTTCTTGTTTCTCTTGTCAAAAATGGATTGCATAGTACCTTCCTCATTTTTTGAAAAGCTGCTTTTGCCTGAGCCATTCTGCATCTCACCTGTGTTGTACATCTTCCGTCTGAGGTTAACAAAGTTCCCAAATATTTAAATTCATTTACCTGTTTTAATATTGTTCCACTTATCGTTTACTTTTGTAAAATTTATTAGATATGAATATCAAAAAGACTAAAACTATAATCAACAAAGATAATTATCAAAACCTACGAGTGGACATCACGAATGGAGGAATAGACATGGAGACAATTCAGAGCAACAACTACCTTGGACATAAATAACCAGGTATGGAAAATGTAAAACAGAAATAAAGAAAAGAATATGAATGGCAAAAAGTAATTTTAATGCCATGAAAAATATACTAACATCAAAACAAATAACACCAGGGCTAAAACTAGGAATAGCAAAATATTATATCTTCTCAACATTCCTGTATGGTGCAGAAACATGGACATTAGACAAGAAAACATAGCAGAAAATTTAAGCCTTTGAAATGTGAATTTATTGAAGAATAGGTAGAATTGGATGGAAAGAAAAGGAAACAAACGAAGAAGTCTTAAAACAACTAACAATGAATATAGAACTAGTAAATACAATTCAAACAAGACAAATGAGATTTTTGGGCCATGTTAAAAGACACAACAGCCAACTAAAAGCAATCTTGGAAGGGAAAATACAGGGTAAATGACTCGGAGGCAGACCAACACTAGCGTAGATGAGTAAAATCAAAAGATGGAAAAGTCAACCTATGAAAACCACCAGAGACGGAACAGAATGGCGCTCCATCTATCTATCTTTCGTTCGCCATGGTGCTCCATAATAACCAACCTTCGATGCGGAGAAGGCACTCAATGATGATGAATGATGAGAATTGTGGAACAGACCCAGTTAAATACCAGCGGACTAAGAGATACAACGAAGACGATGGCGCTGAATAGGACACACACTGCGGAAACCAAATGAGAGTATTACATTACAGGCCTTTTTTGGAATCCCTAAGTAAAAAGACAAAGAGGAAGTACAGAATATTCTTGAAGAAGACAGGTGGAAAGAGAAATGAAAATGACGGAGAAATCGTGGATTGGTCTTTAAAGAATGGCAAGAAACAGAACAGCCTGGAATGTGTTTGTTGAAAACATATTTCCACGGGAAGCCGAAAATGTTTGTTGAAAACCTATGCTCCACAGGGAGCTGAAAGTGTTTGTTGAAGACCTATGCTCCACAGGGAGCAGAAAGTGTTTGTTGAAGACCTATGCTCCACAGGGAGCTGAAAGTGTTTGTTGAAGACCTATGCTCCACAGGGAGCTGAAAATGTTTGTTGAAGACCTATGCTCCACCGGGAGCTGAAAGTGTTTGTTGAAGACCTATGCTCCACGGGGAGCTGAAAGTGTTTGTTGAAGACCTATTCTCCACAGGGAGCTGAAAGTGTTTGTTGAAGACCTATGCTCCACGGGGAGCTGAAAGTGTTTGTTGAAGACCTATGCTCCACGGGGAGCTGAAAGTGTTTGTTGAAGACCTATGCTCCACAGTGAGTTGAAAGTGTTTGTTGAAGACCTATGCTCCACGGGGAGCTGAAAGTGTTTGTTGAAGACCTATTCTCCACAGGGAGCTGAAAGTGTTTGTTGAAGACCTATGCTCCACCGGGAGCTGAAAGTGTTTGTTGAAGACCTATGCTCCACGGGGAGCTGAAAGTGTTTGTTGAAGACCTATTCTCCACGGGGAGCTGAAAGTGTTTGTTGAAGACCTATGCTCCACCGGGAGCTGAAAGTGTTTGTTGAAGACCTATGCTCCACCGGGAGCTGAAAGTGTTTGTTGAAGAACTATGCTCCACCGGGAGCTGAAAGTGTTTGTTGAAGACCTATGCTCCACCGGGAGCTGAAAGTGTTTGTTGAAGAACTATTCTCCACATGGAGCTGAAAGAAACGAAGAAGAGACATTAGGTTAAACCAAGTCCATGACTTCTTCAACAGATACAATTTATATTCGTCCGAACTGAAAGGGAAAGACGGTGTCTAACAACACGTTGCTTTAAGAAGAAGTTCCTGTGTCTACAGGCAAGATTGGCGAGCGGCTGGTCGAGTCCATAGCTCGTCGGGCTCCAAATCAATAGAAGGTGAGTTCAAATTCTGGTAGAGACAAAAGTTTTGTTTTATTGGTGGTGAAATAAAAGCTCACACCGGAACACCTCGTGGAGACAGCTCAGAACAAGCGGCCTTTAATGTCCGGTCTGTTATGACCTCTGTATCGTGCATGAATGATGTCGCAAAGATGGTTTTGTTACGGCTCATATTACGAAACTCTGATCACGCTCTTACTAATACTCCTTTCCGTTTCCTTACTCTCCCCTCCCCCCTCCCACTTTTACAGCTTGTTGCCTAATGTCGGGCACATGACGTCCCACAGCACATAGCACGGTCAGTAATTCCAAGCTGATTTCTTTCGTCAGGAGTAGAAAACAATAACTAACCAAGACCCTGCACCATCTTGCCGTCATGGGCTTGAAAACAGAGACGACAGTCTGGTCAAAATAGTAGGGACTCCAAAAGGAAAGACAACCCGGTACAGGCAGAAGCAGATGTGTTGGGTCGAAAGATGTAATTTATATTGCATCTAGACGCAAATTCCGACGCACAGCATCACGCCCACATAACGCCCTATTATAAGGATGGATGATTAAGAAGCAGTGGATGAATCTTCCTTGCGCTAATGAACACTTGAAGGCCTGTTTACGTTCATGTGTCCTCTGAATTTTCGGTTGTTGTTTTTTTCCTTTACGGCGAAACTGTTATCTTCTTCGTTTATTGTCCAGTTACTACTGCAGATGTAATTATAGTAAAAAAAAGGAAAGTACCCCCGTCACGCCAAGTGGCGTATAGGGAAATATGGTGTTAGTGACCCTATATTTTACAGACCTTCAGCACATGTTTTTTGGGGTAATGTGGTCGGTATTACGCCCATGCTGCTTTACTTTCCCAGAAAAAAAATCAGGTACCCATTTAAGGCTGGGTGAACCCGGAAGCCGTCGGTTGGGATCGAACCCTACCCCTTGTCCTTTGTAGTCAGATGTAATTATGCCTGTGATGAATATTTTTACTCTACTTCTTTACTGTATTGCTCATATTCTCCTCTTTCGCAATTATTACGTCTTCCTTCTCCTCATTTCCTGTTATTTCTGGACATGTCTCGAGTATAAACATACTTCAGAGAAATACACTTCTTCATCAATTAACTTACCCCATCCCCAAATTTAAAAAAAATGCACTTGTCTTTTATTCAATTTAAATCCACACATACATTTGATACCGGTAATGATCGTCATTTGAAGGAAATAATCTTAATATCCATTTGTATCATCTTATTAAAGAAGTGAATATGATTATTATCGCCACTTAAAGAATATAAACTTGATGGCCGTCCTTATCGCCAATTTAATCTCGCCAAATAAAAGCAGAACGAATTTGGCCAAAATGTTTCCAATAAAATCAGTAAAAATCATGTTTGGTTGGAGTGTTCAGAAAATAGAAGTGGGAAGTGTCAACTGGCCGGTGACATGAACATGTCAGGAAAAATTGGTGTGCCGGATGAGAAAAAACAACCAAATTGAAAGTGCAACCTGTCAGATCAAGATCTTGCGAGTGTCTCCAGAAGTACAGCATCGCAAACAATAGATTCTATTGTGTCCTTTTTCTGGCCAGTATTTCCAGTTTTATTGGCGACTTATCTGCTCTTGTTATGTTTGTGTTGAGTTGGGCAGTGATTGTTGATATACGACGACGAGTTGTCTAACCTAGCTCTAAGATTTAGTGGAACACATTTATTGTTAGGTCCATGTACTAGAATAGGTTCACCCTGTGTCGAGGAGTACGGGTTCGATCCTGCTTTGAGCTGTCTATTGTTCTTTTCTTTTCTTTTTTGTTGTTGTTGTTGATTATCTGTTAATTTTTTTTTCTCACTGGTGTAAACATAGCCACTTCGAATTTAGATCAGGTGTAAGGCAGGGGTGCGTACTATTCCCTCTAGTGCAATATATTATACTTACATACATGGACTATATATATATATATATATATATATATATATATAGTTAGCCAACCCAACAGAGACATAGTAGATCAATAAGCTTCTATTTGCAGACGATCAGGCATTAATACACGGACAAATATAAGACCTACAAGAACACTTAAATAGACTCATCAGCACAGCACAAAATACAACATGAAAATCAAAGAAGTCAAAAATATCGCAAAAGAGAAAAAAAAAACAACAACATAACTGTAGACGGCAGATAACTAAAAAAAGGTAGAGGAATTTAAATACATAGGAAGTTTAGTGACAAACGATAATTCACAAACAGCAGAAATAGACTCAAGATGCATCAAAGCTTGTCAAATCATTGGACAGCTATCACCACTATTGTCCAAAAAGGAAATAACTCTAGAGGCAAAACGGGCATTCTACACTACAATCTTCATCCTAACGTTGTGCTACCAATGCCAGTCCTGGACCCCAGATGCAAGAACAATAAGAAAAATAACCTCTACAGAGATTAAATGTGTTAGACGAATGATAGGAAACAGTCTGAGAGATAAGATCAGAAATGAAGAACTGAGGGAAAAAAAAAGCTAGGAATCATCCCACACATAGAATATATATTTTTAAAAAACTAGAAATAACATTGTTTGGCCACATGATAAGGCTGAAAGATCAAAACACAACACAACGAGCCTTCAATAAACGTTGCGAGAACACCAGACCCAAGGGCCGATCACGAAAAAGATAGATGGACGGAATATTAGAAATACAAGGAAACATAACAGCAGTAGAGGCGAGCAGAAGAACAAAAGATCGCAAATTATATCTCTTCTCGATGTTGAAAGGCAAATGAGGAAGGAAAGAGGAAGAAAAAGCAAAAGATATCATGTGAGCACAATTAGTATTAGGTTCATGTAGTAGACATCATGTGAGCAAAGTTAATGTTAGGTTCATGTGCTAGATATCATATGAGCAAAGTTATTGTTAGGTTCATGTGCTAGATATGTGAACAAAGTTATTGTTAGGTTCATGTGCTAGATATGTGAACAAAGTTATTGTTAGGTTCATGTGCTAGATATGTGAACAAAGTTATTGTTAGGTTCATATGCTAGATATCATGTGAGCAAAGTTATTGTTAGGTTCATGTTCTAGATATCATGTGAGCAAAGTTAATGTTAGGTTCATGTGCTAGATATCATTTGAGCAAAGTTATTATTAAGTTCATGTAATAGACATCATGTGAGCAAAGTTATTGTTAGGTTCATGTAATAGACATCATGTGAGCAAAGTTATTGTTAGGTTCATGTGCTAGATATCATGTGATAAAGTTAGTGTTAGGTTCATGTGCTAGATATCATTTGAGCAAAGTTATTGTTAGGTTCATGTAATAGACATCATGTGAGCAAAGTTATCGTTAGGTTCATGTAATAGACATCATGTGAGCAAAGTTATTGTTAGGTTCATGTAATAGACATCATGTGAACAAAGTTATTGTTAGGTTCATGTTCTAGATATCATTTGAGCAAAGTTAATGTTAGGTTCATGTGCTAGATATCATTTGAGCAAAGTTAATGTTATGTTCATGTGCTAGATATCATGTGAGCAAAGTTATTGTTAGGTTCATGTAATAGACATCATGTGAGCAAAGTTATTGTTAGGTTCATGTAATAGACATCATGTGAGCAAAGTTAATGTTAGGTTCATGTAATAGACTCATGTGAGCAAAGTTAATGTTAGGTTCATGTAATAGACATCATGTGAGCAAAGTTAATGTTAGGTTCATGTAATAGACATCATGTGAGCAAAGTTATTGTTAGGTTCATGTAATAGGCTTCATGTGAGCAAAGTTAATGTTAGGTTCATGTAATAGACATCATGTGAGCAAAGTTAATGTTAGGTTCATGTAATAGACATCATGTGAGCAAAGTTAATGTTAGGTTCATGTAATAGACATCATGTGAGCAAAGTTAATGTTAGGTTCATGTAATAGACATCATGTGAGCAAAGTTAATGTTAGGTTCATGTAATAAACATCATGTGAGCAAAGTTAATGTTAGGTTCATGTGCTAGATATCAATTGATCAAAGTTAATGTTAGGTTCATGCACTTGGCATCATTTCAGCATTGTTATATCATAGCAGAGCAGTGATTACAGAGCTGTTTCCATAGTGATCGACTGATTCACCTAAACTAATACAGACAAACGGCACTGGCGTAGTTCCGACAACTTTACTAAAGATTGTGTCGTTTTATCGCAAAACTAATGTCAGTGTAAAGAAGCTGATGATATTCTTTCCTCGTCCAGAGTGGAGTAATAGATGAAGTACATCGAGAGTGGGGTCTACTATTCCTTTGCGGCGACGGAGAAGATAATGGAATATAAAGCCAGGTACAATGAATGCAAAAAGATGAGTCATCACAATTGACATACAATAGAGGAAGCAGCATGTTGCATACACGAAGTAGGGCAGGCCTGTGCATTCACAATGCATTGTGGGAGAGACAGAAGGCGTGTCACAGATGTAGGCAACAAGCAAGCCACAATTGCAGGAACAAATGCGCTGTACTTCATGATGTTAACGCACCTGAAACCTTGTAGTGAAGTCTGAAGACAAATAATAATAAATGAATATTGTTATAGTACAACAGGCCCTTTTTTTGGAACCCCCAGGGGAAAAGACAAAGAGGAAGACCAAGGAATTCTTGGAGAAGACAGATAGAAGCAGAGATGAAGATGATGGGGAAGACATGGAATGATCTTAAAAGAATGGCAAAAAACAGAACGACTTGGAAAGTGTTTGTTGAAGACCTATGCTCCACTGGGAGCTAAAAAGGTAGAAGAAGAAGAAGATTGTTATAGAGGGAAGCTTCCGAGGCGATAGATCAGCAAATCATTTCAGGGGAAGCGGTATCTTAACAGCACTAAGGTTGTTTAATTGGTCGTGTGCTCTGACCTTTGTTTCTCGTGGCAAGGCACAATGTCGAGAAGTACGGGTTCGATCCTGCTTTGGGCTGCCTACTGTTCTTTGTTTTATTTTCTGTTGTTGATTATTTGTGAATTTTTTTTCCGAGTGTTGTAAACATATCTCTTCCCCTGAAATGACTTGCTTGTGGTACAGTCTCCATAAGTCTCTATAACCAGTGATGGAAAATGGAAAATTGAAATAAACAAAATATTAGGAATGGCAAAAAGTAATTTTAATGCCATTAAAAATATACTAACATCAAAACAAATAACACCAGGGTTAAAACTAGGAATAGCAAAACGTTATATCTTCTTTACATTCCTGAATGGGGCAGAAACATAACATTAGGCAAGAAAATATAACAGAAAATTGAAGCCTTTGAAAAATGTGGATATATAGAAGAATAGGAAGAATTGGATGGAAGGAAAAGAAAACAATCGATGAAGTCTTAAAACAACTAAAAATGAAAGAGAACTAATAAACACAATTCAAATTAGACAAATGGGATTTTTGGGGCATGTTAAAAGAAACAGCAGCCAAATCAAAGTAATCTTGGAAGGGAAAATGCAAGGTAAAAAAGGCAGAGGTAGATCAACACTGACCTGGACGAGTAAGATCAAGATATGGACAAGTCACCAATGACAACCTGCACCATCAAAGCAAGAGACAGAACAGATTGGCGCTCAGATATGGTGTGTTGTAGCTTACAACAAGTTGCAATAGTCTGCTTTTTCAGCCCAACATATCCGATTTCAGCACATCATTCTTTAGCATCACGTTGCTTTCCTTATTGAATCAATTTTCGCTTGTACAGATGTGTTTGCTTCAAAACTATCACGGCGAGATGAAATAGGATCTTTATCAGCTTTAATTCACAGATCCTGATGTAAGCTGCCAACAACGATTCACAGATCCTGATGTAAACTGTCAGCAACGATTCACTGATCCTGATGTAAGCTGCCAACAACGATTCACAGATCCTGATGTAAGCTGCCAACAACGATTCACAGATCCTGATGTAGGCTGTCAGCAACGATTCACAGATCCTGATGTAAGCTGTCAGCAACGATTCACTGATCCTGATGTAAGCTGTCAGCAACGATTCACTGATTCTGATGTAAGCTGCCAGCAACGATTCACTGATCCTGATGTAAGCTGTCAGCAACGATTCACTGATCCTGATGTAAGTTGTCAGCAACGATTCACTGATTCTGATGTAAGCTGTCAGCAACGATTCACTGATCCTGATGTAAGCTGTCAGCAACGATTCACTGATTCTGATGTAAGCTGCCAGCAACGATTCACTGATCCTGATGTAAGCTGCCAGCAACGATTCACTGATTCTGATGTAAGCTGCCAGCAACGATTCACTGATCCTGGTGTAAGCTGTCAGCAATGATTCACTGACCGTCTATGCGCTGCCAGCAATGATTCACTGACCGTCTATGCGCTGCCAGCAATGATTCACTGACCGTCTATGCACTGCCAGCAATGATTCACTGACCGTCTATGCGCTGCCAGCAATGATTCACTGACCGTCTATGCGCTGCCAGCACGCAAGGGACTCTTTCTGTGCATGCTTGATCCAGGAAGTACTCCCGACAATGTGTCTGTGTTGTCTAGAGTCAGTATTGCTGTTTCCCCAAGCATATCAACCTCATCAGGTCACAGGTCTTTTGCAGAACGTTGCATTCACCACAGCGCGTCTGAAAAAATTATTTATCTCTAGCCAGATCTCCTACAGAACATTTACATTCACCACAGCGCGTCTGAAAAAAACAACAACTCTGTCTCCAGCCAGATCTCCCACAGAACGTTGCATTCACCACAGCCCGTCTGAAAAAATCTCTGCCTCTAGTCAGATCTCCTACAGAACGTTGCATTCATCACAGCCCGTCTGAAAGAAACTCTGTCTCTTGCCAGATCTCCCACTTCTATTGAGTTATTGAGTTATTTGCGGGTCATCATCATTGCACTCCGAACATGTCCATAGGTGCTCAGATCCCCTCCTCAGCAATTCCCTCAGTGTCCAGCAACTGACGACTCCAGTTCTATGTTGGTTGATAAGTCTTCTTACACGGCCACTAAGTTTCTCATTTCTGGCTGTGCCCATCTTAACTCCCATTTCCATCATCCGAAGAAGTGACGTGGATCTGTGTTTATCGAAGTCCAGTGGACTATTTCACACATCTCGGAGGGTATTGATGATGTCCGCCCGATCCATTGGTTGCCCGTCCTCAACGACAGCGCAGATAGCCAACCTGTCCGCTCTTTCACTTCCCCGTACTCCCGCATGTCCAGGGACATAGACAAAGGTGACCTTACGTATTTTGGATTACTACAACGACTCTACCCATTGCATGCGTACAAAGCCCGCCTCCACTTTTTTTATCATGCTCATCGAATCACTCAGTATACATGCGTGGGTGTAGTCTTGTGACTCTAACCATTTGAATGCCTTGGTCACTGCCATCGCCTCCATTGTCATGCTACTCGTGGTCATGACGTATGCACCACTGTCTTCTTTGACTATTCTGCCTGCCGAGCGTGCTGTAAATGCCCATGCACTTCTTTGGTGCCGTCTTACAGATCTGTCTGTATAGATGACTGCATCTTTCTCATCAGTGTTATCGCAAATGAGACCGTTGACCTCAGCATTAACCACGACCGGGTTCTGTTCCCTACTTTTTCTGTCGAGTGTGACAATACACGAGAAAGTCCCCTTGAATGACGTAGGCACCGGTATCCACTCCTCACCAACGCAGATATTGGTAAGTCCACAGACCTGTTTGATGACATCTTCTGCTCGGCCCACCCATGATTTGTTGTTATGTTCAAGGCCTCCTTCTGTTGTTATGTTGAAGGCCTCCTTGACGTTTTGAAACCACTTTATTCTTGGTCTGCCCTGATCGGTTGTCCAGCAACCATGCCTGCCATTATTGTTCTTACCAGCCCGCTGTGTCTTTTGATGTGTCTATAATATTTTAATTTCCTCTGTAGAATGGTGTTTATACGTCAGTTCTTTTTAGTGTTTAGGTGTTTGAATGTTTTCATTGTTCTTTTTCATTATCGTATCTGAAGAAATTTTCTGTAGCATTTTGGTCAGAATGAATCGATTTTCTTTCATGTTGTTTGCGAGATTGTCCATGATTCACGACCATATGTTGCTATCGGGAAGATATATATCCTCAGTAATTGTAATTTTACTGTCTTGCTGGTATTGTGGCACTTGTTCTTCATATTAACTTACGTGCGATGTTTCTTTACGTTTGTCTATAGTGTGTCTGTTAGTACCGTACATAAAGAGCAGCAATACATACTGATAGGAGATCAACTCTAGTGCAATAGGCTACGATTCATCAACTGTTTTGTTTCCATTTTGATTTGAAGGCGTCAAGGTATAGATGACACATGATAAGTCACGGAGTTGGCGCCGAGCATCGCTACCTGGCTTACAATTGTCAAAACTCTCACAGAGACGTGATTTTGAGATCTTCAGTTTCCTATGATTGGCATGACTCTGAAATCGGCAAGGTGACCTATTTATTTTCGCAGCCTCTGTCTTAATATGCTAAATTTAATGCTACATCATTTGCGAGAATATCACAACATTGCAGTCTATTTGTATTTTTTCTCCCCATTTCGCGCTCTGCTTCAGTTCCAAAAATTCCAAGATAACGAACCGACCTCGGGGTCAGCATATTTGACGTTCAGCTATTTATAGATTTTCATAGACCTCTGGGCTGGAGGGAAATTCTCGGAATCCCTTGATCTAGCGTGACGTTTTCAGGCTTGCGAGCAGGGACGGTTGTGGTACAGTGACGTCAGCCGTCGATAGCTCCTATAGCTGATAACGTCACGTTAATTGAATGATTTTCATATGACCTTTTCTGTCTGCGGACCTTTTGAAATCTATAGATGGTCATGGATGACCTAACACATCTTGCCACTGACCAGTTGCATCATATGGTGTGACTGCGCTGGCTAACTATAATATAAACATGTGAATTATGTCTACAAAAGTAGTGCGTTCAGTGAGCCAAATCTACAAAAGTAGTTCATTCAGCGAGTCAAGTCTACAAAAGTAGATCATTCATTGATCCAAATCTACAAAAGTAAATCATTGCATTGATCCAAATCTACAAAAGTAGATCATTCAGTGATCCAAATCTACAAATGTAGATCATTCAGTGAGTCAAATCTACAAAAGTAGATCATTCAGTGATCCAAATCTACAAAAGTAGATCATTCAATGATCCAAATCTACAAATGTAGATCATTCAGTGAGTCAAATCTACAAAAGTAGATCATTCAGTGGTCCAAATCTACAAAAGTAGATCATTCAGTGATCCAAATCTACAAATGTAGATCATTCAGTGAGTCAAATCTACAAGAGTAGATCATTCAGTGATCCAAATCTACAAAAGTAGTTCATTCAGTGATCCAAATCTACAAATGTAGATCATTCAATGATCCAAATCTACAAAAGTAGATCATTCAGTGATCCAAATCTACAAATGTAGATCATTCAGTGAGTCAAATCTACAAAAGTAAATCATTCATTGATCCAAATCTACAAAAGTAGATCATTCAGTGATCCAAATCTACAAATGTAGATCATTCAGTGAGTCAAATCTACAAAAGTAGATCATTCAGTGGTCCAAATCTACAAAAGTAGATCATTCAGTGATCCAAATCTACAAATGTAGATCATTCAGTGAGTCAAATCTACAAGAGTAGATCATTCAGTGAGTCAAATCTACAAAAGTAGATCATTCAGTGATCAAAATCTACAAATGTAGATCATTCAGTGAGTCAAATTTACAAAATGCAGATCATTCAGTGAGTCAAATCTACAAAAGCAGATCATTCAGTGAGTCAAATCTACAAAAGCAGATCATTCAGTGAGTCAAATCTACAAAAGCAGATCATTCAGTGATCCAAATCTACAAAAGTAGATCATTCAGTGATTGAAGTTCTAAATCTGTTCCAGCTACTAAAATTACCTCACAATCTGAATCAACTTTAACCTCAAGGTCTAATTGTGACGTCATTGTGTACATACATGTGTTGAGTAGCAATGGTGAGAGTACACAACCACTCTGTCTGGCTCTTGTTGCTGACTTGAAAGTATCACTCGATCGTTTGTCCTTGCTACTCTATAAAACGTAAGATACAATTCTCTCACTTTGACACTTGTGATACAATTCTCTCACTTTGACACTTATGATACAATTCTCTCACTTTGACACTTGTGGTACAATTCTCTCACTTTGACACTTGTGATACAATTCTCTCACTTTGACACGTGTGATATAATTCTCTCACTTTGACACTTGTGATACAATTCTCTCACTTTGACACTTGTGATACAATTCTCTCACTTTGACACTTGTGATACAAATCTCTCACTTTGACACGTGTGATACAATTCTCTCACTTTGACACTTGTGATACAATTCTCTCACTTTGACACGTGTGATATAATTCTCTCACTTTGACACTTGTGATACAATTCTCTCACTTTGACACTTGTTATACAATTCTCTCACTTTGACACGTGTGATATAATTCTCTCACTTTGACACTTGTGATACAATTCTCTCACTTTGACACTTATGATACAATTCTCTCACTTTGACACTTGTGGTACAATTCTCTCACTTTGACACGTGTTATATAAATCTCTCACTTTGACACTTGTGATACAATTCTCTCACTTTGACACGTGTGATATAATTCTCTCCCTTTGAAACGTGTGATACAATTCTCTCCCTTTGACACATGCGATACAATTCTCTCACTTTGACACGTGTGATACAATTCTCTCACTTTGACACATGTGATACAATTCTCTCACTTTGACACGTGTGATATAATTCTCTCCCTTTGAAACGTGTGATACAATTCTCTCACTTTGACACTTGTGATACAATTCTCTCACTTTGACACATGTGATACAATTCTCTCCCTTTGAAACGTGTGATACAATTCTCTCCCTTTGACACATGCGATACAATTCTCTCACTTTGACACACGTGATACAACTCTCTCATCATGTAATTGTCATTATATTCTAGAAGCTTCTATATATCACTCGTCTACTCTCACAGAAACATGGTCACTAGACACACACACACACACACAAACAGCATAGACAATTGAAGACTTTGAAATGTGGATTTATTCAAGAATATGAAGAATTGGATGGAATGAAAAGAAAACAAACTGTGAAGTCTTAAAACAACTAACAATGAAAAGAGAACTACTAAATACAACTCAAACAAGACAAGTGAGATTGTTGGGGCATGCACAGCATCCTACTAAAAGCAATCTTGGAAGGGAAAATACAAGGGAAAAGAGGAAAAGGCAGACCAAGACTAACATGAAGAGAAGTAACATCAAAAGATGGACAAGTCAGCCAATGAAAACCTGCACTATCAAAACAAGAGACAGAGCAGAATGGTGCTCCATGGTAACCAAACTTCGGTGCGGAGAGCGCACACAATGATGATGACTGTCAAAGTTGTTTCCTTGTCTACAAATGCTGGATCGCCTATATATGATAACTGAACTATTTCTAATAATTATTGAATAACTTATTTACGAGATGTAACAGCTTAAAGTTGAACTATTTCTAATAATTATTGAATAACTTATTTACGAGATGTTACAGCTTCAAGCTGAACTATTTCTAATAATTATTGAATAACTTATTTACGAGATTTTACAGCTTAAGGCTGAACTATTTCTAATAATTATTGAATAACTTATTTACGAGATTTTACAGCTTAAGGCTGAACTATTTCTAATAATTATTGAATAACTTATTTACGAGATTTTACATCTTCAAGCTGAACTATTTCTAATAATTATTGAATAACATATTTACGAGATTTTACAGCTTAAGGCTGAACTATTTCTAATAATTATTGAATAACTTATTTACGAGATTTTACAGATTATAGCTGAACTATTTCTAATAATTATTGAATAACTTATTTACGATATTTTACAGCTTAAAGCTGAACTATTTTTAATAATTATTGAATAATTTATTTACGATATTTTACACCTTAAAGACGTATTGCCTAAACTGATTACGGTTCTTGAAAACTCAGATATTCTTGCTCTGGCTTGTAGTGATGCAAGTTTGGCAACTCCTGGAATAGTGGCTCAAGGCGAAATATATTTTTTTTAAACCACGTGCTATATCAGTGCAAGGTGATTAACACGATTATATGTGAGATATACAGCAAGTAATATACGTTCTTGTGTTAACGTGTGGTCTCTTGTATACAGCTGATGTCATTTATGAGCATTTAGAATAAAGAGGGTGTGCATCTAATCTGAAATACGAAATGAAAATTTCTACAAATCGTATGAAACGTTGCGCTCCAAGAAAACACTTGACTGTTCACTTTTGAAAATGTAAAAATAGATATCACTGAAAGAAAGAAATTCATGTTTATCCCATTTCTCTGACAGTAAACACTTTTATAAACAATAAATCCTCCCTCTAAGTAAATATTGATTGAAATCATTTTGCTGTCATGATCGCATCAACGAGACACCATCAGCGGCTTTACAAACGGAAACAAAAATAGAGATCATTATTCTAGACAGTTTGACTTGATTAAGTTTCTTCTCCTATCTTTTGTTTGTAGGGAATCACTCTAGACTCCCTTGTTTCATTAAGTTTCTTCTCCTATCTTTTGTTTGTAGGGAATCACTCTAGACTCCCTTGTTTGATTAAGTTTCTTCTCCTATCTTTTGTTTGTAGGGAATCACTCTAGACTCCCTTGTTTGATTAAGTTTCTTCTCCTATCTTTTGTTTGTAGGGAATCACTCTAGACTCCCTTGTTTGATTAAGTTTCTTCTCCTATCTTTTGTTTGTAGGGAATCACTCTAGACTCCCTTGTTTGATTAAGTTTCTTCTCGTATCTTTTGTTTCTAGGGAATCACTCTAGACTCCCTTGTTTGATTAAGTTTCTTCTCCTATCTTTTGTTTCTAGGGAATCACTCTAGACTCCCTTGTTTGATTAAGTTTCTTCTCGTATCTTCTGTTTCTAGGGAATCACTCTAGACTCCCTTGTTTGATTAAGTTTCTTCTCCTATCTTTTGTTTGTAGGGAATCACTCTAGACTCACTTGTTTGATTAAGTTTCTTCTCGTATCTTTTGTTTCTAGGGAATCACACTAGACTCCCTTGTTTGATTAAGTTTCTTCTCCTATCTTTTGTTTGTAAGGAATCACTCTAGACTCCCTTGTTTGATTAAGTTTCTTCTCCTATCTTTTGTTTCTAGGGAATCACTCTAGACTCCCTTGTTTGATTAAGTTTCTTCTCCTATCTTTTGTTTCTAGGGAATCACACTAAAGTCAGAACTGTACCTTGAGAACAAACGTGTTTGCGGCAGTCGTTTCTGAACAAGACAAGTTACACTTCCATTGAAGTGACCAACATGATAAGTGAATCTTTACATGCTGCTGACACAGACACTGTCCATTATATTAGATGGGAACGAATGTCCAGCTGGATATCCATTTGATTATACTGTGGTGGGAGGCATCGCCAACTTTCACCATGGCGAAGTCCCTAGAGACAAGGAATTGAATTGTGTGTGCTAACCCGTTTTTTTTCCCCTTTGGCAGCCGTGTGCTCAGAGGTCCCTCGACGAACAGGCAGATAAAGTAGGTCAGGGGCGGATCTGGGGGGGGGGGGGAATGGTGGAGGGGGCGCGCTAACACCCCCCCCCCCCCCCCCCCACGCACTTTTCATTACTTTAATTAATAATATTCGAACCCAGTTCATGTGCTTATTATTCAATTTAAAGTCAATTTGAAAACGAAAGAAATAAACATAGTACATAGATATAGTCAGATGATAACATTAGGTCAGACGCAACCAAAAATCATGTTTTCTAACTCCAAAAATACGAGATTATTTTTAGAACGTTTAAAATCGGCAATGGAAATGTTAAACAGACATTTTTCCAAGAAGAGCCGTCATGTCATTTCATGTTTATTATTGACACGAGTATTACGAATAAAATGTCATTAATGGTGTACTGTGTTCATCTATTTGTATTTTCTATTGCAGGAAATTTAATTATAGTTCAACTGTCATCAAGATTTGTCAATATTTGAACGCTACTGTTACCTATAGTGGCTAGAACAGCTAACACAACTTCAACTGTCATCAAGATTTGTCAACATTTGAGCGCTACTGTTACCTATAGTGGCTAGAACATCTAACACAACTTCAACTGTCATCAAGATTTGTCAACATTTGAACGCTACTGTTACCTATAGTGGCTAGAACAGCTAACACAACTTCAACTGTCATCAAGATTTGTCAACATTTGAGCGCTACTGTTACCTATAGTGGCTAGAACATCTAACACAACTTCAACTGTCATCAAGATTTGTCAACATTTGAGCGCTACTGTTACCTATAGTGGCTAGAACAGCTAACACAAGTTCAACTGTCATCAAGATTTGTCAACATTTGAACGCTACTGTTACCTCTAGTGGCTAGAACAGCTAACACAACTTCAACTGTCATCAAGATTTGTCAACATTTGAACGCTACTGTTACCTCTAGTGGCTAGAACAGCTAACACAACTTCAACTGTCATCAAGATTTGTCAACATTTGAACGCTACTGTTACCTATAGTGGCTAGAACATCTAACACAACTTCAACTGTCATCAAGATTTGTCAACATTTGAACGCTACTGTTACCTATAGTGCCTAGAACAGCTAACACAACTTCAACTGTCATCAAGATTTGTCAATTTTTGAACGCTACTGTTACCTCTAGTGGCTAGAACAGCTAACACAACTTCAACTGTCATCAAGATTTGTCAACATTTGAACGCTACTGTTACCTCTAGTGGCTAGAACAGCTAACACAACTTCAACTGTCATCAAGATTTGTCAACATTTGAACGCCACTGTTACCTCTAGTGGCTAGAACAGCTAACACAACTTCAACTGTCATCAAGATTTGTCAACATTTGAACGCTACTGTTACCTATAGTGGCTAGAACAGCTAACACAACTTCAACTGTCATCAAGATTTGTCAATATTTGAACGCTACTGTTACCTATAGTGGCTAGAACAGCTAACACAACTTCAACTGTCATCAAGATTTGTCAACATTTGAACGCTACTGTTACCTCTAGTGGCTAGAACAGCTAACACAACTTCAACTGTCATCAAGATTTGTCAACATTTGAACGCTACTGTTACCTATAGTGGCTAGAACAGCTAACACAACTTCAACTGTCATCAAGATTTGTCAATATTTGAACGCTACTGTTACCTATAGTGGCTAGAACAGCTAACACAACTTCAACTGTCATCAAGATTTGTCAACATTTGAACGCTACTGTTACCTATAGTGGCTAGAACAGCTAACACAACTTCAACTGTCATCAAGATTTGTCAACATTTGAACGCTACTGTTACCTATAGTGGCTAGAACAGCTAACACAACTTCAACTGTCATCAAGATTTGTCAACATTTGAACGCTACTGTTACCTATAGTGGCTAGAACAGCTAACACAACTTCAACTGATACTAAGACTACTACAGATAACAGTGAGTTAGAAATGTCTCCATGTGGTTTCTCTAATACAATTACATTTGCAATAATTGAAGCGGTGGCAGGACTCAGTAGTGATATAGTCGGTTTGAGATGAACCTGGGCGATTTAAATCCTGGATCAGCGAGGCCAGTTTGAAACTCTTACCCACTGTCACAGTGTGATCGTGTCAACCGTTCCTTCTCTACAATTGGTATTGAACAATACCGTGGCTGGAATATAGCAACAGAAAAGATAAATGGTTTGTTATGTCTGCCGTATGTTTGGCAAATCTTTTCTCTCTGAAGATACAATTACTTTATCTGGTTTCAGAAACTGGAAACAAAAAATGAAAGAAAACCTTGCTAAACATGACAAAAGTAGAAGCCATTCGTTATGTGTAGGAAATCTGCAATGTGTAAATATAGTAAGGAGAGTGGAAGTGTCACGTGATTGATTTCGAATACACACATAGGGAAGTCATCATCATTGGGTGCCGTCTCCGCTTCGAAGGGTGGCTACCATGGAGCGCCATTCCACTCTATCTCTTGCTCTGATTGTGCAGATTGTCATAGGTTGACTTGTCCCATCTTTTGATGTTACTCGTCCATGTTAATCTTAGTCTGCCTCTTTTACATTGTATTTTCCCTTCCAATATTACTTTTTCTTAGGCTGTTGTGTCTTTTAACATGCCCCCAAAAATTTCATTTGTCTTGTTCTAATTGTGTTTAGTAGTTCTCTTTTCATTTTTATTTGTTTTAAAACTTCATCGTTTGTTTTCTTACATAGGGGAGAAGTAGAGAAAAGAACAGTCTCTGATGAAAGCTGTTGGTGTTGTTATGCTTCCTGCAAGACAAGGCATTGCTTTCTGAGGACACGATGACACGGAAGAGTCTAAAATTTGAGTCATTTCTGAGAATTCTGTAAGATGTTTGCCCAGCAGGTGTTTCTAAAATTTGAGTGATTTCTGAGAATTCTGTAAGATGTTTGCCCAGCAGGTGTTTCTAAAATTTGAGTCATTTCTGAGAATTCTGTAAGATGTTTGCCCAGCAGGTGTTTCTAAAATTTGAGTCATTTCTGAGAATTCTGTAAGATGTTTGCCCAGCAGGTGTTTCTAAAATTTGAGTCATTTCTGAGAATTCTGTAAGATGTTTGCCCAGCAGGTGTTTCTAAAATTTGAGTCATTTCTGAGAATTCTGTAAGATGTTTGCCCAGCAGGTGTTTCTAAAATTTGAGTCATTTCTGAGAATTCTGTAAGATGTTTGCCCAGCAGGTGTTTCTAAAATTTGAGTCATTTCTGAGAATTCTGTAAGATGTTTGCCCAGCAGGTGTTTCTAAAATTTGAGTGATTTCTGAGAATTCTGTAAGATGTTTGCCCAGCAGGTGTTTCTAAAATTTGAGTGATTTCTGAGAATTCTGTAAGATGTTTGCCCAGCAGGTGTTTCTAAAATTTGAGTGATTTCTGAGAATTCTGTAAGATGTTTGCCCAGCAGGTGTTTCTAAAATTTGAGTGATTTCTGAGAATTCTGTAAGATGTTTGCCCAGCAGGTGTTTCTAAAATTTGAGTGATTTCTGAGAATTCTGTAAGATGTTTGCCCAGCAGGTGTTTCTAAAATTTGAGTGATTTCTGAGAATTCTGTAAGATGTTTGCCCAGCAGGTGTTTCTAAAATTTGAGTGATTTCTGAGAATTCTGTAAGATGTTTGCCCAGCAGGTGTTCTAAAATTTGAGTGATTTCTGAGAATTCTGTAAGATGTTTGCCCAGCAGGTGTTTCTAAAATTTGAGTGATTTCTGAGAATTCTGTAAGATGTTTGCCCAGCAGGTGTTTCTAAAATTTGAGTGATTTCTGAGAATTCTGTAAGATGTTTGCCCAGCAGGTGTTTCTAAAATTTGAGTGATTTCTGAGAATTCTGTAAGATGTTTGCCCAGCAGGTGTTTCTAAAATTTGAGTGATTTCTGAGATTCTGTAAGATGTTTGCCCAGCAGGTGTTTCTAAAATTTGAGTGATTTCTGAGAATCTGTAAGATGTTTGCCCAGCAGGTGTTTCTAAAATTTGAGTGATTTCTGAGAATTCTGTAAGATGTTTGCCCAGCAGGTGTTTCTAAAATTTGAGTGATTTCTGAGAATTCTGTAAGATGTTTGCCCAGCAGGTGTTTCTAAAATTTGAGTGATTTCTGAGAATTCTGTAAGATGTTTGCCCAGCAGGTGTTTCTAAAATTTGAGTGATTTCTGAGAATTCTGTAAGATGTTTGCCCAGCAGGTGTTTCTAAAATTTGAGTGATTTCTGAGAATTCTGTAAGATGTTTGCCCAGCAGGTGTTTCTAAAATTTGAGTGATTTCTGAGAATTCTGTAAGATGTTTGCCCAGCAGGTGTTTCTAAAATTTGAGTGATTTCTGAGAATTCTGTAAGATGTTTGCCCAGCAGGTGTTTCTAAAATTTGAGTGATTTCTGAGAATTCTGTAAGATGTTTGCCCAGCAGGTGTTTCTAAAATTTGAGTGATTTCTGAGAATTCTGTAAGATGTTTGCCCAGCAGGTGTTTTCTAAAATTTGAGTGATTCTGAGAATTCTGTAAGATGTTTGCCCAGCAGGTGTTTCTAAAATTTGAGTGATTTCTGAGATTCTGTAAGATGTTTGCCCAGCAGGTGTTTCTAAAATTTGAGTGATTTCTGAGAATTCTGTAAGATGTTTGCCCAGCAGGTGTTTCTAAAATTTGAGTGATTTCTGAGAATTCTGTAAGATGTTTGCCAGCAGGTGTTTCTAAAATTTGAGTGATTTCTGAGAATTCTGTAAGATGTTTGCCCAGCAGGTGTTTCTAAAATTTGAGTGATTTCTGAGAATTCTGTAAGATGTTTGCCCAGCAGGTGTTTCTAAAATTTGAGTGATTTCTGAGAATTCTGTAAGATGTTTGCCCAGCAGGTGTTTCTAAAATTTGAGTGATTTCTGAGAATTCTGTAAGATGTTGCCCAGCAGGTGTTTCTAAAATTTGAGTGATTTCTGAGAATTCTGTAAGATGTTTGCCCAGCAGGTGTTTCTAAAATTTGAGTGATTTCTGAGAATTCTGTAAGATGTTTGCCCAGCAGGTGTTTCTAAAATTTGAGTGATTTCTGAGAATTCTGTAAGATGTTTGCCCAGCAGGTGTTTCTAAAATTTGAGTGATTTCTGAGAATTCTGTAAGATGTTTGCCCAGCAGGTGTTTCTAAAATTTGAGTGATTTCTGAGAATTCTGTAAGATGTTTGCCCAGCAGGTGTTTCTAAAATTTGAGTGATTTCTGAGAATTCTGTAAGATGTTTGCCAGCAGGTGTTTCTAAAATTTGAGTGATTTCTGAGAATTCTGTAAGATGTTTGCCCAGCAGGTGTTTCTAAAATTTGAGTGATTTCTGAGAATTCTGTAAGATGTTTGCCCAGCAGGTGTTTCTAAAATTTGAGTGATTTCTGAGAATTCTGTAAGATGTTTGCCCAGCAGGTGTTTCTAAAATTTGAGTGATTTCTGAGAATTCTGTAAGATGTTTGCCCAGCAGGTGTTTCTAAAATTTGAGTGATTTCTGAGAATTCTGTAAGATGTTTGCCCAGCAGGTGTTTCTAAAATTTGAGTGATTTCTGAGAATTCTGTAAGATGTTTGCCCAGCAGGTGTTTCTAAAATTTGAGTGATTTCTGAGAATTCTGTAAGATGTTTGCCCAGCAGGTGTTTCTAAAATTTGAGTGATTTCTGAGAATTCTGTAAGATGTTTGCCCAGCAGGTGTTTCTAAAATTTGAGTGATTTCTGAGAATTCTGTAAGATGTTTGCCCAGCAGGTGTTTCTAAAAATTGAGTGATTTCTGAGAATTCTGTAAGATGTTTGCCCAGCAGGTGTTTCTAAAATTTGAGTGATTTCTGAGAATTCTGTAAGATGTTTGCCCAGCAGGTGTTTCTAAAATTTGAGTGATTTCTGAGAATTCTGTAAGATGTTTGCCCAGCAGGTGTTTCTAAAATTTGAGTGATTTCTGAGAATTCTGTAAGATGTTTGCCCAGCAGGTGTTTCTAAAATTGAGTGATTTCTGAGAATTCTGTAAGATGTTTGCCCAGCAGGTGTTTCTAAAATTTGAGTGATTTCTGAGAATTCTGTAAGATGTTTGCCCAGCAGGTGTTTCTAAAATTTGAGTGATTTCTGAGAATTCTGTAAGATGTTTGCCCAGCAGGTGTTTCTAAAATTTGAGTGATTTCTGAGAATTCTGTAAGATGTTTGCCCAGCAGGTGTTTCTAAAATTTGAGTGATTTCTGAGAATTCTGTAAGATGTTTGCCCAGCAGGTGTTTCTAAAATTTGGAAGAATAGAAGAATTGTCGCTGAAACATGGTGCATGTTTGGAAACTCTGACAGTTTGTAGGTAGAGAAAACATGAAGAAAGTGTGATGCTAAGAGATAGATCTGTTCTCTCAAATGGTGAAAAACATGGGGAAGATCCAACAAGTCTGAGCAATAAGGAATAGCGCCAATGTCGGAGGTACTCAATTGTTTCCGTCGATGAGTAATTGGCGTTTCAAGCCGCCTCGCTGCTGAGGCCGAGGTTGCCGCAGAGAGAAATCACAAATAAAAACTCCAACTGGTACAGCTGAGATTTGAACTGGACAATCTCTCTGTCTCTAGATCGGCATCTTGCCTCGAGACCAACCAGTCCCCTGGATGTCCATTTAGGAGATGCAGTAATGACTTGTGGTTTCCAACAGCAGTCGTTGAGACACATTGTTCCATGGACTATCAAGCCACTGTAGAAGTTTTGAATAAACAAATGGGGAACCACCTACAGAGTTATGCTGGTAATGGTTCAAAGTTTACATTTTGGGAGCCTTAAAGCATTTCAGTTAATAACTTGCATGGGCATTTACAGCACGCACGGCAGGCAGAATTGTCAAAGAAGACAGTGGTGCATATGTTATGGCCACAAGTAGCATGACGATGGAGGTGATGGCTGTGACAAGTGCATTCATCTGGTTAGAGTCACAAGTCTACACCCACGCATGAAAACTAAGTGATTCGATGAGCATGATAAAAAAAAAAGTGGAGGTGGGCTCTGTACGCATGCAATGGTTAGAGTCAATGCAGAAGTCAAAAATACGTGGAGTCACCTTTGTCTACGTCCCAGGACATGCGGTAGTACGGGGAAATGAAAGAACTGACAGGTTGGCTAGCTGTGCTGCCGTTGAAGACGGTCAACCAATGATTTGGGCGGGCATCATCAATGCCATCTGAGATGTGGGAAGGGCACAGGACTTCGACAACCATGAGTCCACGTCACTCCTTCGGATGAAAGAGATGGGAGTTAAGATGGGCACAGCCAGAAACGAGAAACTTAGTTGGCGTATAAGAGGACTTATCAACCAACACAGAACTGGAGTCGTCAGTCGCTGGACACTGCGGGACTTGCTGAGGAGGGGATCTGAGCACCTATGGACATGTTCGGAGTGGAATGATGATGACCCGTAAATAACTCAATTGAGAATTTGCTGCAATTTTAGACTTAGTAAAAGACATTATGTCTTTGTGCTGGGCTTTATGTCCAGTAAATGAAATGTTTTGTAAACGATCGTCTGAGCACAGATCACCAAGAATATATCCTGCAGGAATTGTGTACAAACAAATTAATGTAGTTATACAGTGAACGTAACAGTGTGATAAATTAATGTA
Source organism: Megaustenia siamemsis (assembly GCA_032433765.1). Lineage (NCBI taxonomy): Eukaryota > Metazoa > Mollusca > Gastropoda > Stylommatophora > Ariophantidae > Megaustenia > Megaustenia siamemsis. The sequence goes on along the minus strand of JAVIAB010000139.1, from coordinate 10,831,033 downwards.
GTTATACAGTGAACGTAATAGTGTGATAAATTAATGTAGTTATACAGTGAACGTAATAGTGTGATAAATTAATGTAGTTATACAGTGAACACAACAGTGTGATATATTAATGTAGTTGTACAGTGAACGTAACATCATCATCATCGTCAAGTACCGGGCCTAGTGGCGTAGGTGATCATGTCTCTCCACAACATTCGATCTCGACAGTTATTTATCATTTCTGTTGTTGACCTTCTGCCAAGCCATTCTCTTAAGCTGTCTGTTATTTTTTCTCTTTGTGCTCCCTCTATCTCTTCGTCCCTCAATTTTTCAGTTGTTACAATATATTCAAGTTGTTCTCTTCTCATTACATGGCCAAAGAATGATGATTGTCTCTTCCTAACATTGGAAATTAGCTCTCTTTTTGCTTTGACCTTTCTCAGAACTCTTCATTACTCTTCTTAGCTGTCCATGGTATTCTCAACATTCTTCTGTAAAACCACATTTCTACAGACTCAAGTGACTTTCTTGTCTGTTGTCCTATTGTCCATGATTCGCATCCGTATGTTAAGACTGGCTCTACGTAACATTTAAGAACTCTTTTTCTTGTTTCTATTGTCAAAAATGGATTGCATAGTATTTTCCTCATTTTTGGAAAGCTGCTTTTGCCTGAGCCATTCTACATCTCACCTCTGTTGTACATCTTCCGTCTGAGGTTAACAAAGTTCCCAAATATTTAAATTCATTTACCTGTTTTAATATTGTTCCACTTGTCTTTATTTTGCACTGAGGTGATGAGGTGAACATAACAGTGTGATACATTAATGTAGTTGTACAGTGAACTAAAACACGGTTCCCTGACCCTGATGTATGAATGTTGAAGCTGTAGCAACTGTTTCAAGCTGCTATTAATTGGCGGTTGTTTTTTGACAGAAGAGACGAACTGTTCTCTGGCAACACAAAGGCCCTTATTTGTACAATCCTTCACCAGACATAATTTTTTTTTTATAACAATAGGCCCTTTAACACTCTGTCATGAAACATGATTCTTGAACAATCTCTGTCCACTGGTCACATGTCATGGAAACACTCGTGTGATTGTTGCATTGTTACATAACATAAACAATATATGTAGTTATTACAAACATGAACAATATATGTAAGTTAGCTAACCTATCAGAGACAAGAGAGATTAACGATCTTCTATTTGCAGACAATCAGGCACTAATACATGGATAAACAGAAGACCTACAAGAACAATTTAAAAAGACTTAACGGCACCGGCACTCAGTACAACATGAAAATCAAGATAAACAAAACAAATGTAATGAATTTTAAAAAAATGAAATAGAACATCAACAATAACGGCTGCCGACAGACAAGAGACACAAGTAGATGAATTTAAATATCTAGGAAGTCTAGTGACAAACGACAATTCACACACAGCAGAAATGACTCAAGCTGCAACAAATCACTGAACAGCTATCACCACTATTGTACAACAAGAAAATAACTCTAGAGGCAAAACGGGCACTCTACATTACAATCTTCATCGCAACGTTGTGCTACCAATGTTCGATGTGGACCCTAGATGCAAGAATAATAAGACAAATAACCTCTACTGAGATGAAATGTGTTAGACGAATGACAGGAAACAGACTGAGAGATAAGATCACAAATGAAGAACTGAGAGAAAAAAAGCTAGGAGTAATTCCCGCCATAGAATACATAAAGAAACAACAGATAAAATTTTTTAACCACTTGATAAGGCAGAAAGATCAAACGCAACAAGCCTTCCATAAACGTTTCGATAACACCAGACCCAACGGCTGACCATGAAAAAGATGGATGGACGAAATATTAGAAACACTAGGAAATATAACAGCAGGAGAAAGGCCAAAAGATGGGCAAAACAGCGCAAACCGTATCTGCCCTTGACGATGAAAGGTAAATAATGAAAGGAAAGATGAAGAAAAATAATGTAGATCAAGCACTTTATTTAATGTAAATGTACAATCATGGATCGGTAGCGCTGGTTATATAAAACGTCACAAGATGTTGAAGACCGATAATCGAGTCTTGCACGTTGCTAATCGTTCGGGGGGTGTGGGACGGCGGCTCCTGTTTGTTTTTCCGTGGCTTTCACTTGACACATTTTTCAATTCACACAAGTGAGCGTTTTTTTTTACAACTCTCACATTAACAAACATTTACCAGCTGAATGGAACTGAACAAGGGACAATGTTTAGGCTCCGAATAGGACATAACAGGCGGAAGTATCATCTTGTCAACGCCCTAGTATAGGAACCTCTGATGAATGTGACTGTGGCACATGCGAGCATCTGCTGCAGTCACAATATGATGAACATATGATGAACAGAGCGGGCTATTGTGGTTATCGCCAGTACCAAACAAGTAATTTGGAGTTGTCACCAACTAAAACCTGACCAATGCTTTCTTTGACCTTATTATAAATGACACCTAGAGGAATGGCCATCACCAGTAGCATACCTGGACAAGTTACATGGAATTGTCACCACTTAAAGTTGGCCAGTGTTTCCTTTGACCTAATTATGAATGACACCTAGAGGAATAGCCATAACCAGTAACATACTTGACAAGTTACAAGGAGTTGTTACCAACCTAAAACTTATCAATGCTTTCTTTAACCTTATTAAGACACTTTGATGTATGCTCAGAGAAGATTATAATCAAAACACAGCTGTTTATCATTGATACTTTAGTTGGTATGTTCGTTTGTGTCTGTCCAGGAAGATGACATTCACACAATTCTTCTATTAAACATTGTGTCTGTCCAGGAAGATGACATTCACACAATTCTTCTATTAGACATTGTGTCTGTCCAGGAAGATGACATTCACACAATTCTTCTATTAAACATTGTGTCTGTCCAGGAAGATGACATTCACATAATTCTTCTATTAGACATTGTGTCTGTCCAGGAAGATGACATTCACATAATTCTTCTATTAAATATTCAACGTGATTAGAAGAAACTGTATCTCTAAATTAAAAAAAAATTGTGTGGTTAAAGATTGAATTTTGCCACCCGGAAACTCAGATTTGCCAACTTTTTTTTTTTTTGCTATGGGCATTTACTAGAATACCATGTTGACATAAATACTTATCGCATGTTCTGTATGAGGTATCGCAGATTGAAACCACTTGAACATCAATACTTATCGCATGTTCTGTATGAGGTATCGCAGATTGAAACCACTTTAACATCAATACTTATCGCATGTTCTGTATGAGGTATCGCAGATTGAAACCACTTGAACATCAATACTTATCGCATGTTCTGAATGAGGTATCGCAGATTGAAACCACTTGAACATCAATACTTATCGCATGTTCTGTATGAGGTATCGCAGATTGAAACCACTTGAACATCAATACTTATCGCATGTTCTGAATGAGGTATCGCAGATTGAAACCACTTGAACATCAATACTTATCGCATGTTCTGTATGAGGTATCGCAGATTGAAACCACTTGAACATCAATACTTATCGCATGTTCTGAATGAGGTATCGCAGATTGAAACCACTTGAACATCAATACTTATCGCATGTTCTGTATGAGGTATCGCAGATTGAAACCACTTTAACATAAATACTTATCGCATGTTCTGTATGAGATATCGCATGTTCTGTATGAGATATCGCATGTTCTGTATGACATATCGCATGTTCTGTATGAGGTATCGCAGATTGAAACCACTTTAACAAAATATCAACTTTTCGACTGAGGGGGATGTACTAGGACATCTTCACCCATAAACTGTTCAGCGATGCAAAATGCCCGAGATTAGAACTAAAATGTCACTTTTAGATGAAAACAAACGGCCGTGATGTCACATTTGGCCACCACTATCATTATGATCACCCTAAAAGCACGGACAACTTTTGCTTCAGCTTCTAAAATGTACACTTTCTGATTTCACCAACTTCTGAATGTTGAAGATAATTTCTTCCGTGAGCAGCCAAATCTCAACAGCCACAGGACAGTCGTTCCACTTCAATGATAAAGATAACCGGAACTACATTTATGAAGGCTCCTTTCTTCCACCAGTACTACTGATTACGAGCATTCAATCCGTGTAACTATCTCAATGTAGCTCTAGCTAGCGGCGGCTAGACTGTGCCTGGACAAGGGGCCAGTGATGGGGAGTGCTAAACACTCCAAGGTATGGTGACAGCTTTACAAGGAAGGAACACAACACGATATTGACGTTTCGGCATGTGGCCTTCTTCAGAATTACCAGCTTTACCGCAGCATTGCAATTATTTGCCTGTCCCTGTACAAGTTTGGCCAACCATAGTCGCGTCTGGTGGTATGTTACAGTGATTGCAATACACTTACTAGATCATTATTTTACATAACATAAGCTGAACATAAACATAAAGTGTCTTGGACAATATTTAAGCTCTGGCGGACATTTTCCTATAACATTTAAGTGCATGTCGGACATTTTCCTATAAATTTAATTTAAATCTGTGCCGGACATTTTCTCAGAATATTTAAGTGTCTGCCGGACATTTTCCCAAAATATTTCTAGATATTTATATACTTCCTGGACACAAAGCTGGCAAATGCCAATTGTTGAATGTTGTTATTCTGTCATTTCTTGGAGTGTTTTAGTTTTGTAATTTCTTAGAGTGTTTTAGTTCTATCATTTCGTGGAGTGTTTTAGATGTTGATTGCTCTATTATTTCGTGGAGTGTTTTAGATGTTGATTTTTCTGCCATTTCGTGGAGTGTTTTAGATGTTGATTGTTCTATCATTTCGTGGAGTGTTTTGGATGTTGATTGCTCTATTATTTCGTGGAGTGTTTTAGATGTTGATTGTTCTATCATTTCGTGGAGTGTTTTAGATGTTGATTTTTCTGCCATTTCGTGGAGTGTTTTGGATGTTGATTGGTCTGTCATTTCGTAGAGTGTTTTAGATGTTGATTTTTCTGCCATTTCGTGGAGTGTTTTGGATGTTGATTTTTCTGCCATTTCGTGGAGTTTTTTAGATGTTGATTGGTCTGTCATTTCGTGGAGTGTTTTGGATGTTGATTTTTCTGCCATTTCGTGGAGTGTTTTAGATGTTAATTGTTTTATCATTTCGCGGAGTGTTTTAGATGTTGATTGTTCTATCATACCGTGGAGTGTTTTAGATGTTGATTGTTCTGTCATTTCGTGGAGTGCGTTAGACGCATGTCTATTGCGAGTAAAGAAATAAACAACAGCGTTTGCCAGCTAGAAAAGTCAGTTAGACTTTGCTAACTAAAACTTTACAGTTTATTGCCATTTTTGTCTCCCGCACTAGTGAGCTTTGTTGATATGCAGAACTTAGTTCTGCGTGGAGTGTTTCTATGATGGACAAACTCCAAATGAACCCGGAAAATCATAATTTCCGTTGCAGTCGCCACATAACACCGCTGTGACATCACACAGCTGTGACCAACAGCTGACAGCTTGATTTAGCCCACAATGGACAACTCCGAAGTGCTCAGACCCCCTCCCCAGCACCCCAGACATACGTTACCAAGAGCGCTGAAGATGGATTGAGCTCAGATGTAGGAACTCTGTATCAGGGACGAAGACTTTGATCTCCACTTTATTTAGCAGCATCTTAAGACATGCCAGGCAGGTTCTATGAGTTCGAATCAGATCTTGCACCGGGCTGTCTATTGTTCTTTGTTTTTTCCCCTATTATTCATCATGTGCGATTTGTTTCCGAGTGTTGTAAACATACCTCTTCCCCTGAAATGATTCACTGATCTATCACCTCGGAAGTTTCCCTCCACAACAATATTCATTTATTTGTATTTCTCTCATTCTTTCCTCTGGAGACAAATAATAATAAATGAATATTATTATAGAGGGAAACTTCCGAGGCGATAATCAGCGAATCAATTCAGAGGAAGAGGTATGTTTACAGTACTCGGAAAAAAATGACAAATAATCAACAACAGAAAAAAATATGGGCCAAAGCAGAATCGAACCCGTACTCAGTGGCACAGCGCCTTGCCACGAAAAGTTAGCTGAGTGGCAGTGTTCCCTAGCGTTTGGCTTTTCGTGGCAAGGCGCTGTGCCACTGAGTACGCGTTCGATCCTGCTTTAGTCCATATTTTTTTCTGTTGTTGATTATTTGTCATTTTTTCCGACTGCTGTAAACATACATCTTCCTCTGAATTGATTCGTTCATTGTTTCCTCCCCTGACATTATGGTGGTGCCGGTAGCCGCACGGACAAGCTAACAAACTGACCCACTTCACATTAAATATGAAGAGAATAAGAAGTAGGACAACGACAAGTGTCATACTTGTCCTTAGTGAAATCGGAATTAGATAGAAAATATGTGGTTTAAAAACTAAACCAGCGAACACATTTAAAAAAAAAATAGTTTTGAAACAGATATTTACAAAAAAGGTTTTAAAAATATATTGAAAAAAATAGGTTTAAACAAATATTGAAACAAAAAGGTTCAAAACAAATATTGAAACAAAAAGGTTTAAAACAAATATTGAAACAAAAAGGTTTAAAACAAATATTGAAACAAAAAGGTTTAAAACAAATATTGAAACAAAAAGTTTAAGACAAATATTGAAACAAAAAGGTTTAAGACAAATATTGAAACAAAAAGGTTTAAAACAAATATTGAAACAAAAAGGTTTAAAACAAATATTGAAACAAAAAGGTTTAAGACAAATATTGAAACAAAAAGGTTTAAAACAAATATTGAAACAAAAAGGTTTAAAACAGACTTACGTTTAAAAACAAAAACTTTGACGGATACATCAAAGCAACAATCCAAAAAAAATGGTACGTCGCGGGACTGGAAGCCGGTCCCGCTATAAAACTTTCCGTATTATCTTGTCAACGAAATGTTAGATCCACTTGTATCTTCTTAGTCTCTTCTGTTCATTGGTTTTTATTATGCCGACGGGGTATGGAATTAATATTCTTAAGTTAAAAGAAGGGTGGAGAGGGGCGAGGGGAGGGGACGTCAGGGGAGGGATTACATTGACTGACAGTGGCCAGGCCTGCGAGCACGAGCGCCGGTGAATACACGAGCCGGTGAAAATAGCCGCGTGCCGCGACCTACGTGCTCCCCTTGACGAAAGGGTAAACACCCTTTTCCTGTCGCAAGCTCTCTGCGGAGAAAAAGAAAACAGGAATGGTTTGTCGTAAAAACTGCGAGCGTCTTAACAAAATGTATCAGCATCACGTGTTGAGACCTAGAAATAATGACAGCTGACCAAATTCGTAGCAAAAATTTGAAGTTATAAGGAGTTACCGTAAAAACCAGCCTCTGTAAATTGGATTCAGAGATATTCATTACGTAAGTTATGCGGCCTGACGTGGTATTGTCCATATCATACAAAAGTGTGTTAGTGATTGTGGAAAATTTGAGCACTAACACCACATTCCACGAACGTCATAAATCATGGGAGCGTGCCCATTTTTGTGGCCAAAAAAAGTATCATTTTAAAAAAGCCCCAATTAAATGAGCTGGACTCGTGACACGAGTGCCTGATGAATGCATCCCAAATCTACTGTACGGTGGGAGCATACGATCAACTTAGAAGAAACTGTTCAAATACATTTCATTTTGTCTCTAGCATGTTAATGTAAATTTCTTGTAATCTCTTACATAGTGGAGCCGCGATAGCTCAGTGGTTAGTGAACTGGACTACAAAGGACAAGGGGTAGGGTTCGATCCCAACCGACAGCTTCCGGGTTCACCCAGCCTTAAATGGGTACCAGATTTTTTTCTGGGAAAGTAAAGCAGCACGGGCGTAGTACCGACCACATTACCCCAAAAATCATGTGCTGAAGGTCTGTAAAATATAGGGTCACTACTAACACCATATTTCCCTATACGCCACTTGGCGTGACGGGGGTACTTTACTTTACTTACTTACTCTTACATTGTACAACCAGCTAAGGATGTTACTATTTGCGCATGCTTGGCCCAGAAGAACCGAATTAAAGAAGCGCGAGGAAAATGCGTTATCAGAAAGATGCAGAACAATCAACATCCAACACACTCCCAGTAAAGATAGAACAATCAACATCCAACGCACTATCATTAAAGATAGAACAATCAACATCCAACGCACTCCCAGTAAAGATAGAACGATCAATATCCAATGCACTCCCAGTAAAGATACAACGATCAACATCCAACGCACTCCCAGTAAAGATAGAATAATCAACATCCAACGCACCCCCAATAAAGATAGAACAATCAACATCCAACGCACTCCTAGTAAAGATAGAACGATCAATATCCAACGTACTCCCAGTAAAGATAAAACAATCAACATCCAACGCACCCCCAGTAAAGATATAACAATCAACATACAACGCACCCCAGTAAAGATAGAACAATCAACATCTAACGCACTCCCAGTAAAGATAGAACAATCAACATACAACGCACCCCCAGTAAAGATAGAACAATCAACATCCAACGCACCCCCAGTAAAGATAGAACAATCAACATCCAACGGACCACCAGAAAGGATATAACAACCAACATTCTACAGACCACCAGAAAGGATATAACAATCAATATCCAACGGACCATCAGAAAGGATATAACAATCAACATCTAACGGACCACCAGAAAGGATAGAGTAAACAATATCTATATCAGCACTCTCCATCGTGCATGTCCCACTTATGACAGAGGATGTTATACCAGGACTTGGATGGCCAATCGTGTCTCCTACACACAAAATGGGTGCGATAACTAAACAAGATTCGATCTGTTTCCATCAAGGTTTCCAACGAAAGACTATTGTGACAGTACACTGTACTAACTTCTTATCGATCCGTTTATTTAACATTTATTACTTCCTGCCTATTTTCATTTTGAACACCTTAGACCTTATACCTTCATTATATGTGAACCATTCGTCGAAAGTAAATATAGAGAACTATATTAAACACTGTCGTAATTTACAGATGTTGATCTAATATTGGATACAGTTTCAGGAGATATCTGGCACGGATGTGACGTGAGAAAAGATATGTAATGCGGTTTACAGTAAGGTATTTCAATCCAGCAGGCGGTATAATAATCTGGTCCACTGTAATACTATCACTATATTGCCCACAGACAGAAGATATCTCAGTCTGGTCCACGGTAATAGTATCACTATCTGGCCCACAGACAGAAGATATCTCATTCTGGTCCACGGTAATAGTATCACTATCTGGCCCACAGACAGAAGATATCTCAGTCTGGTCCACGTTAATAGTATCACTATCTGGCCCACAGACAGAAGATATCTCAGTCTGGTCCACTGTAATACTGATATAGAGTTGTGTTGTTCTTTATATTATACTTGTAACTTCTTGTAACTTGACATCACATTACATTGATTTTACAACAGGTAACAGGTAAGTTTATGACAGTCTTCTTTTGAACAAATAATTGTGTCCGGTTAGCGCAATCGATAGGCGGTTGGCTTACCACGGCAACAGCCGGGGTTCGTACCCTGGCGAGGACACCTGGGTTTTACTAATTCCCTAAAAATTAGTACCTCTGAAGTCGGAGTAAATCTGCCTGGGGCGAGGGGCATCCTGTAAATGGGATAAAACAGACTTTACACGCAAAATTCAGTCCCACAAAATTGAGTGGGTGGGACTTCGTCAGAGGTCAAAGCTGACGAAAGCGAACGAACAAATAATGATAATCAGTTTATTGATTTCTTCTGTATCCATGATCTATAGTCTTAAATGCACTATGGAAATTAATATTACTTAATTCGGGATATCTCTGAGGCAAATTGCCGAATGGTTATGAGTTATCCCAACTGCATAAATGGCATACAACTTATTCATCAGACAATCATTCAGCTTTGTCTACTTACGACTTGTAAGAAAGATTATGAAACACAATTCTTGGAACACTTTAAAACACTTCTATTCTTAACTTTCTAACTGTTCTGACTCTAACTTCGGACTAATTCATCTCTATCTGTAGCTTCCTAATTTTGAACTATTATGTACTATTTTGAACTATCTTCTCTGCCTCTCTAACTTACTTCATCATAAACTGAACTAATTCATCCTGACTTTCTCTACTAACTTCTTCTGTTCTAACTTGACTGTTGTGCAGGAGTTCAAATACTCCAACCCTCCTCTTCGCTTGAGACTCCGCAGCCAATCAGAACTGCTGCCAAGCGCCACTTGCGACCCTCTCTTCTGGTCACCCGCCGTTTCGCGTCCAACGATTTGACCGTTCCATTACTTTTTGTCTAACTTTTGTCACAACAACTTATTTGTGACCATCTTCTCATGACCTGATCCTCTCCTGGTTTGATGAAACACCCTGTTTATCAGACGGGCCAAAGTCATGGGGTCAACGCATGCTATTTGTGTGATGGTCACTTCACAACAACCTGGCTGAAGTAATTTATCTCCTCTCACCCACAAACTTGGCTGAAGGAATTTTCCAAGGACCTAACTATTGTGTATCGTCCACAATTCTGGACATGACCTCTTTTCGTCCCACTTCTGTGTGTTACCCCTACATGAACCTCTACTCTCCCTTAACTTGTGACTAACTTGTATCTGAAAATTTACAATACTTAAATTCTGCTGGTCACTATCAATTGTTCCCTGAGAAACGGTTAACAACTGAGTTACCTGCCCTCTATGCTTCCATTAGCTCACTCTATAACAATACTATCACTATCTGGCCCACAGACAGAAGATATCTCAGTCTGTATACGTTAATAGTATCACACTCTGGTCCATTATCAAATATCTCAGTCTGGTCCACGGTAATAGTATCACCATCCGGCGAACAATCACATATCTCAGTCTGGTCCACGATAATAGTATCACCATCCGGCCAACAATCAAATATCTCTGTCTGGTCCACGATAATAGTATCACAATCCGGCCAACAATCAAATATCTCAGTCTGGTCCACGATAATAGTATCACAATCCGGCCAACAATCAAATATCTCAGTCTGGTCCACGATAATAGTATCACAATCAGGCGAACAATCAAATATCTCAGTCTGGTCCACGATAATAGTATCACAATCCGGCCAACAATCAAATATCTCAGTCTGGTCCACGATAATAGTATCACAATCCGACCAACAATCAAATATCTCTGTCTGGTCCACGACAATAGTATCACAATCCGGCCAACAATCAAATATCTCAGTCTGGTCCACGATAGTAGTATCACAATCCGGCCAACAATTAAATATCTCAGTCTGGTCCACGATAATAGTATCACAATCCGGCCAATAATCAAATATCTCAGTCTGGTCCACGATAATAGTATCACAATCCGGCCAACAATCAAATATCTCAGCCTGGTCCAGAATAATAGTTTCACAATCCGGCCAACAATCAAATATCTCAGTCTGGTCCACGATAATAGTATCACAATCCGGCCAACAATCAAATATCTCAGTTTGGTCCACGATAATAGTATCACAATCCGGCCAACAATCAAATATCTCAGCCTGGTCCACGATAATAGTATCACAATCCGGCAAACAATCAAATATCTCAGTCTGGTATATGTTAATGGTATCACACTCTGGTCAATTGTCAAATATCTCAGACTAGTCCACGATAATGGTATTATCATCTGGCCCACAATATGCATCTCGTGCATATTCCGACTTACCGTCAGAATGCACACTTTGACCGACAAGAAGTGTCATGGTTTAGAGCCTTCCATGAACGTGTCTTATTTAACTTCAATTTCTCCCTGTTATCCTTATGCTCTGGTTCTAATAGAGTAACGTAGGGGAACTCGAAACTTTCCTCACAACTTTCGTCACAACTTTCCTCACAACTTTCGTCACATTTTGAAATAAGCTTACAGAGATTTAAAGCGACATAAAGTGACATCATCATCATGAGCTACCATACATGTTGGCGTAGGTGATCATGTCTTTCCACAACTCTCGTTCTCGACAGTTATTTATCATTTCTGTTGTTGATCTTCTGCCAGGCCATTCTCTTAAATTTTTTGGTATCTTTTCTCTTTGTTTCCCTCTGTCTCTTCGTCCCTCAATTTTCCCAGTTGTTACAATATATTCCAGCTGTTTCACTCTCATTACATGGCCAACAAAATGATTATTATTATTTCTTCCTAATATTGGAAATTAGCTCTCTTTATTGCCCTTCTACGGAGTGAGTCACCACCTAGTAGAGATATGCAAGAGCCTCTATGAAAGTAGTCGCACTACAGTAAGATCTTCAGCAGGCTACTCTAAATATTTCACCATTAACTCCGGAGTAAGACAAGGCTGCGTGCTTTCCCCTTTACTTGTCATCACATATATGGACAATATATGCAAATTATCATGCCCAATTAAAGGAAGTATACCAACAAGGATGGTAACAAGCGACAACACAATAGAGACTGAAATATACGTACCGGAAAACAGCAGAAGAGAGGAAGAAATAAATGAAATACTATTTGCAGACGACCAAGTTCTGATACATGAAACAATTGAGGACCTGCAAGAACATATCAACAGGCTAAACAACGCTTGTAAACAATACAACATGAAGATCAACATAAACAAATCCGAAGTAATGGCAACAGCGAGAAAGAAAGAAAAACTAAACATCATAATAGATAATACATCTTTGAAGCAAGTAGACAATTTTAAATACCTGGGTAGCATGTTAACACAAGACAATAACCAAGAGACATAGATAGATATAAGGTGTAACAAAGCATGCCAAGTTATAGGCCAAGTATCAACACTATTGAAAAACAAAGCAATAACTACGGAAGCAAAAAGGGAAATATACAGATCAATTTTTCTACCAACTCTGTGCTATCAGTGCCAGAATTGGACGCTGGACTCTAGAACAATAAGAAAGATAACGACCACCGAAATGAAATTTGTTAGAAGAATGACAGGAAACAGCTTAAGGGACAGAGTAAGAAACACCGACCTGAGGAAGAAACTCGAAATTTAACCAGCCATCGAATACATTAAGAAACAACAGATAAATTAGTTCGGCCACATAACAAGACAATAAGAACTAACAATGAATCAAAGAGCCCTAAACAAACGCTACGAAAACGCCAGATTAAAAGGAAGACCGAGAGAGAGATGGATAAATGGAATACTAGAGTCACTAGGAGGGATAACACCAGAAGAGGCCAACAGAAGAGCAAAGAATCGCAGATTGTATCTCCCCTCTACGCCAACGGCAATGGAGGAAGGCAGAAGAAGAACAAGAAGCTCTCTTTTTGATTTGGCCTCTTTCAGAACATTTTCTTTACTTTTCTTAGCTGTCCTTGGTATTTTCAACATTCTTCTGTAAAACCACATTTCTACAGCACCCAGTGATTTTCTTGTTGTTGTTCTATTGTCCATGATTCACATCCATATCTTAAGGTTAGCTCTACATAACATTTAAGAACTCTTTTTCTTCTTTCTATTGTCAAAAATCGATTGCACAGTATTTTCCTCATTTTCTGGAAAGCTGCTTTTTACCTGAGCCATTCTGTATCTCACCTTTGTTGTACATCTTCCATCTGAGGTTAACATTGTTCCAAGATATTTAAATTAATTAGTAGTGATATATGGCATTTAGAACCCCCGGAAATTCGTTTAGCCGCAACTTATTCTTTATATATTTTGTCTACCCGCAGATTTTTCTTCTATATGAGAGTCTACCCGCATATTTTTTCTATATGAGAGTCTACCCGAATATTTTTTTCTATATGAGAGTCTATCCGCATATTTTTTTCTATTTGAGAGTGTACATTTTTTTCCGCTCGTGTTGACCTCTCGTCGTGGCGGGGTGAGCTCTCGTTGACCTCTCGTAATGACTCGTCGTGGCGGGGACTCATGAAAGTGGGGTGGGTGGGGTAACATAGCTTTCACATTCTTTCTTTGTACTCTCAGGCAATAAAAACAGTGATAAGTTTATTTGTTTATTTTTTTATATTAATTTTTTTAAATTCATATATATCTCACAATAGTTAACACATAGTTAGACAATAATGTATTATTTAACTAATGTACATTATAGACATCTGTAATACATAAGAAACAAAGTATTTTATTTACGAGTATTAATACATGATAGTGTTAAATCGATAAAGGGGAGGTGGTCATGTTGTCAGAATGGGTCTGTCGCTTGATGTAGAAATAGGAGAGGGAGTTCCGATGTTGCATGTATGTGTATACCGACCCCTTGTGTGTTTTAAACCCAATATTTTTACCACCCCCGGCTTGTTTTTTGGTTAGGACCTCTGTGAAAGCATCCTTATCTAACTTATTGTCGTGTTTATTAAGACCCTTGGTGCTAACTTTCGTGTAATCCCCAAAACAGTAATAGGTCTTGCTACACAAGGATATCTTCCTATCACCCGAATATTCCAATTTGAACAGACCAGGAGTCCGTTTGTCGTATAACTATCTCGCCTTACACTTGGAACAATCATATTTTACTCTGTCCCTGTGCCCTATGAAATCTGTGCGATGGACCTCACAGGTCCTAGAGGGGAACCATTGGTCGTACTGTGAGAAAAACTCGCCCACCTTATCGGTTTTAACGATCCCTTATAATGATATCTCGCTGATGGCCAAGTACAGACTATCCGTGTCCATTTCGCAGAGTTGAAAGTCGGACCTGTTTACGAATCTACCCAGGAAGTCATAGTAAAATTGCAACATCCTCAATTTGGCGTACTGTTATGCGAAAAAACCAATCTATGAAGGAATATCCCACAGGATACATCGTTTTCCCATCGAACCTCGTACAGGTCCTCACCAATTGGCGTCATGTTTTTAAACCGTAGGTTATTTACCAACTTGGTTGTATTTGTCCCCTCCTTAACATAGGACACGTCCACGCATTTGGCCATATTCGTCAAGGTCTTCCCGTATGCCGAGTTTCCAAGGAGTTTCATTGTATCGCTGACTATAGATTGATTTTCGTCTAAATCTCCAGCCCGACGCGCCTCTGTCACCAAACTCCTTAAAACAACTAACGGATAGGTACTCTACAACTTGATATATCCTAGTGACCTTTAAGCCGTGGTTTATATACCACTTTAACAGGGCATGTGGCCAACAGGATCTTTGTTCCACTATAACTACAAACGAGAGTATATCTGGGGGTACGCAACAGTTTGTTTTTGGTGGCGTACTCCCGCATAAAGGGACCGATGTCATCTATGCCCACGTCTACATTTTTAAAGATGGGGGATCATCTCGCTAAAATGGGCCTTTAACTGCTCGAGGAAGTTAATGTCGCACTCGACGAGTCCAAAAAACGACTTGTCTGAAAATGAATCTACAATGGCTTTATCCGTAATGTTTTTCTATTTGGGAAAGGATGGTTTAGAACTACGAAGACCTGAATAGCCGGTGTTGTTTTCTTTAGTTTTTTGCCACTCACACTCCCACATGACGACTACGCGAACACGAGCGAGGCTGTTTAAATAAGTCGTTAATTCACAGGTTTTCCGGTACAAAACAGCCAACTTAATATTATTCACAGGATTGACTTCCCAATCACGCGTGATATCACAGTTTGGATGACCATGAGAGAGACAACCGTGGAACTGATACATGGTCCTACTGGTTTTATCTTAGCCATCGACTCTAATCTTGCGTTTACTTAAAGCCATCTCGCGAGCATTAAACTGGGGTTTAAAATGGACCTAGTTTTGGTGGGAAATGCAAGTCAGATACTCTCTGCACTGACGCGTGTAATAGTTCATCTTAAGAGGTTTATACCCATCTTCAGCCTTGCGTATAACCGTATAATCGGTGGGCATTTTTGCATAAGAGCCACAGATAAAGGGCATTGGCGTCATACCCTTTAGAGCTGCGAACCACTTTTTTAGTGTTTCTGAAGAAAGTGTTATCCTTCTCGTGGTGCTGATGAAAGATTATAGACGGGCCTCCGACGATATTCTGTCTTAAAGTATGATGCAAATCGGCTTCCTTTTTTGCAAACAGAGAAAAACCCACATCTCTGGAGAGAGTTTTAAAAAGGTACCTAAGAGTTATTCCGGGGACCGAAATCGCGTTCTTAAACATATCGATATCCACAACCCCGTAAAACCCAAACTGGCGACTCAGGGCGTGAAGAAAAGGAACCACAACCTTGTTGCTGTACCATGCCAAAAAGCTTGGAAAAGAAGACCGAGTGAGGAGGTAAATGCGTCTCATTCAACTTGCTTAAACCGGTTACGTACTCGTAACAGAAAATATCCTTGGTCTCCTCAACTTTGTAGCTGCCAAGTACTTGCTGTAACTGAAACCTGGCGCTAGATAATTTACGATATCTAGGAACTTTAACTTCTCTGTCGCGAGACACATAATATTACTGTATCGCTTAACTATATAATTTATTTCACCCAGCCCGTTTTCTTCATCTATCCGCTCCTCATCATCAACCTGAATTTCCCTTTCTTGATCGTGCTCCTCATCATAATCCTGTCTCTCGCCTTCCTGATCGCTGTCCTCAATATAGTCGTCATCCTCCCCAGCTATTTCAGCAGTGGGGGCGGCAGCAAAGTAATGTATTAAATATGGTTTTATTAAATTTATATTGTACTTGCGCGAGTTGAAACATATGATCGGGAACTGTTTCATGTAAGCTTTTAGACGTCCTCTCGGATCAGACTTCTCAGGATCACGCCTTTCTTGACACGCAGCCAGCTTACGAAATAGTTCTTTGTAATCTTTTTTTTAATTTTGTAAGCCGCCTTTGAGATAGAGTTTAGATAATCAACCATTTTATTTACCAACTTCTGAGGATCGCCCTCGCCGACAAAGGAGACAGATTATCTAAACCCTGGAACGTTTGACGCCACAGTCACAGACAGAGGGACATGTTTTGCTATAAAATGTGTTGTATTAGAATAACATTTTGTGGTAGGCAAGTCGCTATTATCAAAATAACATTCGTAATCGAAGGTGGCCCTATAGGGATACCAGAAACCGCCGGGCACGTCAATTTCCTCTTTCTGTATTGCATCCGTAATAGTTTTCGCTATGGGTGTAAATTCCCGCTCTTAAAAAAGTCTTTAGAAATTGATCACATATGTATTCATAATAAGTTTAAGTCATCCATACAGGATGTAAAAGTATATAGAGGGCCAGATGTAGCTTCTGATCATCATCTTCTGTTAGCCAAACTTAAAATTAAACTAAAAAGGTATACTACAACGAATAAGGGTAGAAAGTATTTCAATGTAGGGTTTCTTAAAGAACAAGGAATTAAAGATAAATTCGCAGTCACACTATTAAACAAATACCAAGTCCTCCAACAACTAGAAAATACAATAAATATAGAAGATCATTGGAAACAGGTAAAAAATATATGGAAAGAGACATGCGAAGAAACACTGGGGAAAAGAGAACGCGAGAATAAGGCATGGATGACAGCGGAGAACCTGGATAAAATTGAAGAAAGAAAGAACAAGAAAGCAGACATAAATAAAAGCAAAACAAGAAGTAATAAAGCCAAGACACAGGAAGCTTACACAGATGTGAACAAAAAAGTGAGAAGATGCATTAAAAGGGATAAGAGGAAATATATAGATGAACTAGCTAAAGAGGCAGATGAAGCAGCAAATAAAGGAAATATGAAAGAACTGTACAACAGCACAAAGAAATTGGTGGACAATACAAACAGATCAACGCCTTTATCAAAGATAAGAAAGGAAATCTGCTTAGTAATATAAGGGAACAAATTGAGAGATGGAAAGAGCACTTTGAAGAACTTTTGAACAGACCTGGCTCAAATAATCCTCCAGATATACTACCAGCAGAAGAAGAGTTACACGTTAACTGTGGAAAACCAAGCAAAGAAGAAATAATGAAAGCCATCAAACTATTAAAAAATGGTAAAACCACAGGACCAGATGGAATTCCTGCGGAAGCCATCAAAGCAGATATGAACACCACTACCAAGATGTTACATGATCTATTGGATAAAATTTGGGAGAGGGAAGAAATACATAAAGACTGGAGAGAAGGTTATATGATCAAACTACCAAAGAAAGGAAGTTTACCGGAGTGCACAAATTATAGGGGAATTATGCTACTATCAGTGCCAGGAAAAATATTAGGCAGAATCATTCTGGAGAGACTAAAGGAGGCTATAGAGAAACACTTGAGAGATGAACAAGCAGGTTTTAGGAAGAACAGATCATGTGCTGACCAAATAACTACTCTACGTATAATAGTTTAACAAAGTTTAGAACTAAAATCCCCACTTTATATTGGATTCATAGATTACGAAAAGGCATTTGATAGTTTAGACAGAAGAATGCTTTGGAAGTTGCTGAGTCATTACGGAATCCCCATAAAGTTTATTAAAAACAATGTATGAAGGAACAAAATGTAGTGAGGTGCATGAAGGACAGCTTACAGAAGCATTTGAAATAAGAACAGGAGTCGTGCTGAAGTCGGATGTGTTGGGCCGAAAGGCGCAAATATAACAGTTATACTGCAAACCACAACACAACGCAGACATGTCCACTGCGTCCTTATAAGGGCGGATGATGAAGAGGAATATTCTAGTCTACCATGATACTCTAGAATACTTTAGTCATCGGGCGAACGCAACCAACCAAGAACAGGAGTAAGGCAAGGATGCCTTCTGTCTCCATTTCTCTTTCTACTGGCCATAGATTGGATTATGAAAATAACTCAAAACAACAGAAATGGGATCCAGTGGTCACTGACCAAACAACTTGATGATTTAGACTTTGCTGATGACATAGCTCTCCTATCACACAGCCATCAACACACGCAGGATAAAATGAGTATATTAGATGAAAGATCACAACAGCTAGGACTAAAGATTAATAGAGATAAGACCAACATTATGAGAATTAAAGCAGTTTGCAATAACCAAATAAAACTAGGAGAAATACCTCTACTAGACGTACAATCTTACATATATCTGGGCAGTAATATAGATAAAGAGGGAGGAACAGAAAATGATACCAAAATAAGGATATCGAAAGCAAGAGGAGCTTTTATTGCACTGGGAAACATATAGAAATCCAAAGAAATTAGGTTAAATACAAAAATATAAAATTGTCAACTCAAATGTTAAGTCGGTCCTATTATTATTATTATTATTTGGCTGTGAAACATGGAGAATAACAAAATTGACAATCACGAAGGTACAGACTTTCATTAATGGATGTTTACGCAGAATAAAGGGATGGAAATGGCAGGACAAATTCACTAACGTAGAATTATGGAAATGTACCAGTCAAATACCAGTGGATAAAGAGATACAGCGAAGACGATGGCGATGGATAGGACACACACTACGGAAGCCAACTGAGAGTATTACACAACAGGCCCTTTTTGGTGTCCCCAGGGGAAAAGACAAAGAGGAAGACCAAAGAATTCTTGGAGAAGACAGATCGAAGCAGAGCTGAAGATGATGGGGAAGACATGGAATGATCTTAAAAGAATGGCAAAAAACAGAACGATTTGGAAAGTGTTTGTTGAAGACCTATGCTCCACTGGGATCTAAAAGGTAGAAGAGAGCCCATAATTTCCCACACTGTGGACAAGAGAAGGCGCTAGTGACTTTATTAATATCAGTAATGTACATGAAATGTTCCTTGTGAAACAAGACTCGCATAGTATTATCATGCGATCCCCTGCTTCTGAGTTTGAGACAGTGGGTCTCTTCATCGTTGAACTCAAATACATCAATGTTATACGAAAACATTCTTCCAAGTGCGGTAGTTGTTGTAAAGTCACATCTGGAAAAGTGTCCACGAAAAGTATGTCCCAATGTAAGTGCCACTGACTCATGAGTTGACGAGTTGTTAATTACAGATTGTCGATATCTCTCTCTTTAAAGTACGCTAAACAGCGGAAAAAAACATAGGTTGTCGTTATAGAAATAGAACTATGCCAATTTTTTGCAATGTGTAAATGTACCTGTTGTTAGTAATATGTGGTGGTAACTCTCCCAGGCAACACCCAATAGGGAAGTCATGAATGTGGAATAAATAAAAAACTAGTGGCGGGAATGCTTTCCACCATCCACTTAGTATCGGGTCTGTTGAACATGGCAATGTCTACGGGTTCTTTTAAAGAGTCTACAAAACTTGTGAAATCTCCAAGATTATTGATCAATCGGGGGAACTCGAGCACAGTCGAGTTATTGAAGGAAGAGTGGAAGAAGCGTAGGTCAGAGGTGTCCCTGTGTCTAAGGATAAGGTGGTGACTATAGTTAATTTTAAAACGGATTGTTTGACTATCAAACACATCTCTTAGAAGAGTAGACCAGTCTATGGTGAAGGGGCGATCAGGTGAATTGAAGAATATATACGTGGAAACTGTCTTGCTGATAGTAGCGTGGGTATTTATGGCTGACAAGTTTTGTTGATATGCAGCCCGCACATCATCTGGTAGTGTTGCTAAAGGGTCATCGTTCTTGTGTTTTTTACTTGTAGGTGAATGTTCTTCGTCTGTCTTTCGTTTGTTCGTTGTTGAAGAGGT
The DNA here is from genome assembly GCA_032433765.1 of Megaustenia siamemsis. Classification (NCBI taxonomy): domain Eukaryota; kingdom Metazoa; phylum Mollusca; class Gastropoda; order Stylommatophora; family Ariophantidae; genus Megaustenia; species Megaustenia siamemsis. The sequence goes on along the minus strand of JAVIAB010000139.1, from coordinate 10,810,525 downwards.
CGATGGGGCAATGGGTGATGTTGTATCCGTTGCTGATGGTAAATTTTAGAGCTCAAGTTCGCCGCTCCCACAACAACTCCTCTACAAGTTATTGTCTACACCAAGTTGGATTAAGTACTCGAGGTGTCCAAGACACGAGAGGTTCTAACAGACTACGCTGTTTGAGAAAATAAACACGGGGGATAGTTACAGTCACTTGATGTCCGATGTTTTCGTTCGACGTTGTTCCCTTGTTAGTGTCCTCCATAAAGTTTTTGAACAATGTAGATCACGCTCATATCTCTGTGATGACTACCTTTGGTGAATAATTTTGTTACCCTCTCTGGCTAACTAATCTAACTGCCTAACTTCTGGCCGCTATTTCGGGGTTCTAAATGGCATATATGACTACTTTCATTTACCTGAGTTAATATTGTTCCACGAGTCTTTATTGTGTACTGCGGTGATGTCATTTTCTTTGTTGCTACCATTACATCTGTCTTGTTGCTATTAAAGCTGAGTCCTTAATTTTTTTATGACATCACTATAAACACAGATAATTAAGAAATTGTTGGGTAACTCATGGTTGAATGACGGTCATAAAACTACCAATCAAATGGAATCAACATTCATAAGATCTTCAGCAGATAGCAGTCTCCCTCACCTCAGAAGATACTAATATTCAGAAGCACCTGGAAAAGGTAGACCTATGCGACGATAAATGGATGGTATACGAGACACCAGAACAAGCACGATGTAAATAGAGCATTGATCTTGCACGTCATCATTCGATAATTAAAGGAATATGCCTCTTTGTCCTACGACCTTAAAAGCACGTTAAGTGAGAATGGAGATACGTTGTGCTTTTCAGTAGAACTGTGATATTTGTGTTTGTCAGTCCAAACATCCGACTTCAGCACGGTATTTTTGAGTACCGGGTTTCCTTCCCTCTCAATCCATATTCATTTGGCTAGACGACTGGTTAGTCTGTTCGTTGCCCCTGATATCTCTGAGCCTGCCCGTTGAGGGGGAATAGCCCAAAGGCTGTGACGTTTTCAGCATTGCGAGCAGATACGGTTCTGGGTCAAATTACGTCACTCGTCTATAGCTCGCATAGCTCAAAACGTCACAAGTATTTGGTTGTTTTCGGGAAAACCTCGTCCAGCAGGCTCAGAGATACCAGGGAGACAGTATAATCTGGATAATTCTGGTACACCGATCCAGTCGGCAGCTATGATTTGCTGATAGCTTTCAGCCCTGTTACATAGCAGTACCTTAGCCCATGCATAAACCCTTCACAGAATGGCATTAAGGAGTTGAGAGCTGGAAAACGTCATGTTTTCATTGATCTTTTAAATTGGCCCTTACAACCTTTTCACAATCAGCAGAAATAGACTCAAAATGCAACAAAGAGTATCAAATCATTGGACAGCTATTACCACTATTGTCCAACAAGGAAATAACTCTAGAGACAAAACGGGCACTCTACAATACAATCTTCATCTCAATGTTGTGCTCCTGGATCCTATATGCAAGAACAATAAGAAAAATAACCTCTACTGAGATGAAATGTGTTAGAGAAAGACAGGAAACAGCCTGCGAGATGAGATCAGAAATGAAGAACTGAGAAAAAGCTAGGAATAACGAACGTTGAAAGGCAAATGAGGAAAGTAGAAGAAAAGGCTCTTCAAAATTTGTGCTGTGCATGTATTTTCTTCCAATTCATCTTGAAAATAGAAAACTCGTAATTGTCTCGGGTATACAGTGTCCCTAATAAATGTAGATATACGGACAATGTGCCTTCATCAGAGCCTTTCTGTGCTGTCGACATGGTGGCTCTTCTATTTGGAGACAAATAACAATAAATTAATATTATTATGCAGGGAAACTTCCGAGGCGATAATCAGCGAATCAATTCAGAGGAAGAGGTATATTTACAGCACTCGGAAAAATTGACAAATAACAACAGAAAAAAATATGGACCAAAGCAGGATCGAACCTGTACTCAGTGGCACAGCGCCTTGCCACGAAAAGCCAAACGCTAGGGAACACTGCCACTCAGCTAACTAAAACATTAGCTTCGTAGGCAATGTCTTTTCGCGCAGGTTTTCTCATGACTATAGCATAAGGCTGCGATCACAGCTCGGAAATACATAGTGTATCTGTATTTTTTCCTGTTAAGTCAAGTATCTCCCGGATAGGGTATGGCTGAATATCTGCGTTGCAGACAAACATTTAGGACGAAACATTTATAAATATTTATTATTATTTGTCTCCAGTCTAAACCACTGGAAACTGCTATTCGTGCTGTTTCGTCCTAAATGTTTGTCTGCAACGCAAGTATTCAGCCATACCCTATCCGGGAGATACTTGTCTTAACAGGAAAAAATACAGATGCACTATATGTTTCCGAGCTGTGATCGCAGCCTTATGCTATAGTCATGAGAAAACCTGCGCGAAAAGACATTACCTACGAAGCTGTTTTTTTAGTTAGCTGAGTGGCAGTGTTCCCTAGCGTTTGGCTATTCGTGGCAAGGCGCTGTGCCACTGAGTACAGGTTCGATCCTGCGTTGGTCCATATCTTTCTCTGTTGTTGATTATTTGTCAATTTTTCCGAGTGCTGTAAACATACCTCTTCCTCTGAATTGATTGGCTCTTCTATTTGTTTATTTGAAACGACGAGACATTAAACCCGAACACAAATCATCGTCTGATCACTTTGTAGGGGGCAGTACTTCCCCCCCCCCCCACACCCCCCCACACTCCTCTGAGACTCACACGATGGTATCTAGACAATATGTATGTACATCGCTAGAGGTAGAAAGTCAAGACATGGTTTCCTGTTTAAATCAAGCTTGACTATAAGAACTAAACAAACTACCACAGTTTGGGGGTCAACAGGAAGCAGGTGTTGTGTTATTTCACAGTAAATCTTAAATTTAAAATTACACCCAAAAAACACATAAAACACACAAACGTATTGTGTCCGACGTTCGTATGTACGTGTTTCACACTGGGCAACCATTTACAAGAAAGTGATTATAATAAATTATTTTATTTCTGAGGATTAAAAAAAAAAGAAATGCTTTTAACAAATTAGAGAAGGATAAGGATAAAAACTGTTTTTAAGAGAAGTTACTGGAGTAAATGAATTTAAATGCATGAAAACAATGTTAACCTCAGATGGTAGATGTACAAAAAAGGTGAGATGTTAGGTGTACAACAGAGGTGAGATGTTAGGTGTACAACAGAGGTGAGATGTTAGGTGTACAACAAAGGTGAGATGTAAGGTGTACAACAGAGGTGAGATGTAAGGTGTACAACAGAGGTGAGATGTTAGGTGTACAACAAAGGTGAGATGTAAGGTGTACAACAGAGGTGAGATGTAAGGTGTACAACAAAGGTGAGATGTAAGGTGTACAACAGAGGTGAGATGTAAGGTGTACAACAAAGGTGAGATGTAAGGTGTACAACAGAGGTGAGATGTAAGGTGTACAACAGAGGTGAGATGTAAGGTGTACAAAAAAGGTGAGATGTTAGATGTACAACAAAGGTGAGATGTTAGATGTACAACAAAGGTGAGATGTAAGGTGTACAACAGAGGTGAGATGGTTGGTGTACAACAGAGAAATAAGGTGTATTGGTAGGTGTACAACAGAAGTGAGATAGTAGGTGTACAACAGAGGTGAGATGTAAGGTGTACAACAGAGGTGAGATGGTTGGTGTACAACAGAGAAATAAGGTGTATTGGTAGGTGTACAACAGAAGTGAGATAGTAGGTGTACAACAGAGGTGAGATGGTAGGTGTACAACAAAGGGGAGATTGGCAGGTGTACAACAGAGTTGAGATGGTAGATGTACAACAGAGGTGAGATGGTAGATGTACAACAGTGGTGAGATTGTAGTTGTACAATAGAGTTGAGAGTTTACTCTGGGAAGGTGAGGAATGCCACCTCGCATCGTGAGTTTTGATACCTGAAGCGACACTATCCAACCGTTTCCGAACACTTCTGGATAGTCGGCCGAGCACATGTGAGTGAAAACTGGCGTGCTAAGACGCCGATTCAAATCTCGTACATTACCTTTACCTTTAGTTGAGATGGTAGATGTACGACAGAGGTGAGATACAGAATTGCTCACACAAAAGCAGCTTCCAAAAAATGAGGAAGATACTGTGCACTCCAATTCTTGCAATGAAAACAAGGAAAAAAGTTCTTAACTGTTCTGTAGAACCAGTCTTAACATATGGATGTGAATCATGGACAATAGACAAGATAAACACTGGAAGCTGTAGAAATGTGGTTTTACAGAAGAACGTTGAGAACACTATGGGCATCTAAGAAGCGTAGTAAAAACGTTATGAAAGAGGCCAAAGCAAACAGAAAGCAAATTTTAAATATTAGGAAGAAACAATCATCATTTTTGGCCACGTAAAGAGAAGGGAACAGCTGGAATATATTGTAACAACTGAGGGTCAAAGAGATAGAGGGAAGCAAAGCGGAAATATACCAGACAGCTTAAGAGAATGGCTTGCCAGGTCAACAACAGAAATGATAAATAACTGTCGAGATCGAAAACTGCTGAGAGACATGATCACCAATGCCAGCAGGCATGGTACTTGATGATGATGATGATACTGGAATAAGTGAATGTGTCGTTCTGTCCAGATTGAGGAAAGGAAAAACTCGTCCTTCACTCCTTGACAGCACGAAGCACATCTCACTACCCGCAGTACAAATCATCTGTCAGGAATTTTAACCGCCATCTGCTTAGCAGATGTGTTTTGATCCACAATCCCCACAACAATAACATCTATTGATATGTTGTCTTCAACGCGACAGATTATTTCTTATCATCGTTTAGATGTAAATACTTTAAGCACGATACATATTGAAAGGAATTTGTGACGCGAAAAAAAAGAAAGATACCATGGAATGATTTAATATTGTTGGTATGATAGTCTTGAGTCTCGTAGGCTTGGCGGCCATTGAAGAACTGTGGTCGTCGGCATGCCTCGTCCAACCTGCACGAAGATATGAGCACAGTTAATCATGTCTTTGATGCCATCTTCCCACCCTTCCTTTATCTGCCTTGGCTTCATTTGCCAGGCACTGTGCTCCGTAGTAAGACTTGTAGATCTTGCAATAGGAGAAACACCTGTGTCGATCGGCCACGTGGTCACATAGAAAAATGACTACCGTCAAATTACCTGGAAACGTTCCTGATGACGACATCAAGTTTAACGTTCGTAAGTTTAGGTCAACACGAATCGCGTCGTCTGTCAAACTCTAGGACAGAAGCGTACAATTGGCGACTGGTTAGTGTGTGTGTAGGGAGCCGCGATAGCTTAGTGGTTAGTGAACTGGACTACCACGGACAAGGGGTAGGGTTCGATCTCAACCGACGGCTTCCAGGCTCACCCAGCCTTAAATGGGTACCGGATTTTTTTCTGGGAAAGTAAAGCAGCATGAGCGGAATACCGACCACATTACCCCAAAAATCATGTGCTGAAGGTCTGTAAAATATAGGGTCACTAACACCATATTTCCCTATACGTCACTTGGCGTGACGAGGGTACTTTACTTTCCTTTACTTTACTTTAGTGTGTGTGTGTGTGTGTGTGTGTGTGTGGTGTGAAATGGGTGGCATAGAGTTAAAACGTCCAGCTCTGGATACAAAGGTTTCAGGTTCGAATCCTGCACAAACGATACTTGTTATCTTCGAATATGTGGTGTCTTCGTGGATCCCCGATCTCTGGGTGGCAAGATTGCTCCTCTAGGGTAGAGATGGAATATAGAAGTCTCGAGTGCACTCTGCGCATGTTGAAGAACTTTTGATATTAAAGTTTATCAATTAAAAATCTACCCATACCGATGACGGGTTCGAACCAAAAGGCGCATATATCGTGGCTGGCGTAAATATTGCGACACAGTGCATCCATGGCCACTTGACGGATGAAGGCTGAAGATGATGAGCTAGGACCAGACAGAAAAAAAAAAACACAATGTGTACTTGAAATAAAATGACGAATTGGAGTGTCACTTTTGGTTTGCGGCACCGAAAAATCTGGAATGCCAATATCAACAGTTTAGTCGACGGGTCATCCTCATTGCTCGTCGGACACATCAGTGCTCAGATCTCCTCCCCAGAATGTCCCTTCAGTGTGTGGGGGCAGATTACTCCAGTTCTGTTATTCTACTGTGTCTTCCAACAAAGCGCTCCTTTCTAGCGTCTCCAGCCATGACTTGATGTTCACGTAGTCTTGACATGGTTCATGATTAATGATCATTGACTGAATCATCAGATCGCCCTGCCTTCCTCAGGGCATTCAGAACGTCAGCCTGGTCCATTGCACGGCCACCAGCAGTTTCAGCCAGGCTGTCAGCTCGTTTGTTTCCCTTCACACTCGAGTGTCAAGGAACGAAAATGAAACATACCAGTCATATTACCTGAGTTCTTTATTAACACCAACCACTGTCATCGAACAGTCCTCTTCGATCTTCCGGAGCGTGCTCATCGAGTCACTCAGAAAACACACAAGAGTAAAATGCTGTTTCTAGCCAGGCTGCCGCTTTAGTTCTGGACATGATCAGCGTGGCCAAACTACTTGTAGCCACCGAGAAAACACCACTCTCTCATCTTTCACTGTTTTCCCCTTGACGTGGACTGTGAAAGCACACGAGCTCCGACTGTGCCGAACAACAGACCCCATCTGTGTAGATAACTGCCGAACCCTCAGGTGAGTTCTCATAGATCAAGGCCTGCACCTGCACCTCCAAAACCACCAAGTTATGTTGTCTACATTCTCTGTCTTTGATAGTGGGAAAAATCAAGGAGATACAGCATCGTCCTGCACGGAGTGGTTTTCGTGCATGAACACATATTGTATTTGTTCCTATCTTTCAGTCTACGAGCAGCTGAGAGAGAGAATCGTCAGTGAATACTCAATAATAGAAACTACAAGTCCCTGGTATAGGAGGCCAAGTAGAATATTAACAGTGATAGTTTTATGTTCTGTTATTTCATCAGGAAATATAAGTTTGGGATGTAAGATAGCAACTATGTTCAACTCACTCATGTCTATAAACTGTCATATCAATGTGAGATGTAAGATAGCAACTATGTTCAGCTCACTCATGTCTATAAACTGTCATATCAATGTGGGATGTAAGATAGCAACTATGTTCAGCTCACTCATGTCTATAAACTGTCATATCAATGTGGGATGTAAGATAGCAACTATGTTCAACTCACTCATGTCTATAAACTGTCATATCAATGTGGGATGTAAGATAGCAACTATGTTCAGCTCACTCATGTCTATAAACTGTCATATCAATGTGGGATGTAAGATAGCAACTAAGTTCAGCTCAATCATGTCTATAAACTGTCATATCAATGTGAGATGTAAGATAGCAACTATGTTCAGCTCACTCATGTCTATAAACTGTCATATCAATGTGAGATGTAAGATAGCAACTATGTTCAGCTCACCCATGTCTATAAACTGTCATATCAATGTGAGATGTAAGACAGCAACTATGTTCAGCTCACCCATGTCTATAAACTGTCATATCAATGTGGGATGTAAGATAGCAACTATGTTCAGCTCACCCATGTCTATAAACTGTCATATCAATGTGAGATGTAAGATAGCAACTATGTTCAGCTCACCCATGTCTATAAACTGTCATATCAATGTGAGATGTAAGATAGCAACTATGTTCAGCACAATTCATGTCTATAAACTGGCATACCAATGTGAGATGTAAGATAGCAACTATGTTGAAGCTCACCCATGTCTATAAACTGTCATATCAATGTGAGATGTAAGATAGCATGTTCTGTTGCAAAATAATGTAATCAAGACAGCCTAGGTCACTATGCTCATCGTCCACCACAATATGCCTGACCTTTGCACCAAACCTAACAATTCTAACTCTGAAGCCCAGCCATTAGGACAAGTGGGTTACGAGTTTTCATCACAGGAAAACAAGGCAGATTACTTCTCTTTTCCTAGTCCTGAGCGGTGCACATCTGATTTTTTCTCAACCACAAAAGGCCATGTTAATTAGTAGAAGTTTACACAGATTCATAACTCGTACAATTCATAGGCATATGATCTTTACTTTGTAGTGAAGTCTCTACAGAGTTATGCTGTTGTATGGTGTCAGAGCTGAGAAGTATCACCAAGAGACAGTTTAAACAAATGTTTCTCAGTCAAATGATACTTTTCTTCCCTTCTTGATACTATTTTGTTAATTGGAATCAGACACACAGATACCTGTATGTTTATGTTAGAGATAGTTGATTTCTTCATTTGTCTGATGGTTTAGCTACAGGGGCAGATTGAATTATGAATGTGATTGTCCTCCAGTTTGCAGCAGTAACATATTTGCTGCAGATGTGAAGATTATGTACAAGTGGCAGCCTGTGGGAATGTGTCAACAAAACAAAATTGATGATACTGGAGATCCATAGCAGACAATTTACAACATTAACACAACATCTAACTTGAGCTCAAACTCAACAAAGAAATCACTACAAGCTCATTTATCTGTTTAATGAAACAAATAATAAATGTTTAATATCCATGTTCTGGCACAAGTTGCATTACCTGGTTTGATAAGTAACAGCAGTAACAACACATAAAGTGAATACAGACACCAATAACTACAATTTTATTATTATTATCTTGTGATAACTTGATTGTACTCAAATTAAAATAAGTTTGTAAGAAGCATCATAATTATGAATGGCCACAAGCATAAAGATGGAGATTTTTCTGGGAAGTAATGGTGGCCTGATGTAATACCGACCACTTCAGCCAACAATGTGCCCTTGTCATAGAAAAAAATCTGGCCACTAACACAATATTAACACCTATCAAGGCACGGGAGGGGACCTTGACTTTGTTTACAAGCATAAAGTATGCATGGACAAATGAGTAATGAAAGTATCACACAATTTACTCATCTGTTAAATAAATGTCATACATTACAGTGATATAAATCTATACAAATATTAAAGTTTACCCAAAGATGGTCTATATAAAACATAGAAAAGAAATATTTTCTGGCCATGGTGAAACAAACACACTCACACAGCTTCCCCTGATTATATCAGATTACAGGAACACAATGCATACAATTTTGTTTAAAATGAAGCAAAAATAGCTTCTCAAAGATGCAAGACCTCTTTAAAATCAAAAGTGACCAAGCAAAGTGGACACCCAAACCAGCAGATTTGGTTATTCTACTCCAAACACAATAGTTCAACTACATCATCCTTCTGTCTACAATACAAGCTCTATAAAATCCATGAACAAAGTCCATTTCCTGGTTTAGAGGACAAAGTCACAATTTTAGAAAGGGAATTGGTTTCTTCATTTCATAATTTGAATTGTTTATCAATAAGAAACCATTTCAGGTACAGAGAAATATATTACAAAAATGGTAAGTACAAATAAACACTAACATTTTAAAAAAGAAAATGACTAAAAAGGGCTTAGGAAAAGCTGACTAGACTAATTTTACAAAGACATAATGTTGACACTCAACCATTAATTTAGAAAGATTCTATGAAGGTTTTGGTGTTCCTTCAGTTTTTGGTTCTCCTACAAATTTTGAATGTCTGCCTTGAGCAACTATTTGGCCCGTGTGAGTTTTGGTGATGTCCACGCTGCTAAAAGCGATCGTCTTCCCACAATTCAGTGTCCTTGCTGTGATGGTGATCACTTCATTCACTTTCACAGGTCTGAGATAACTAGAGAAAAAACAAGATTATAACTGTAATCGCAACCATGTGATTATCACTTTTAGTATGCAAACAGGTTTCCGGTTGTTTCCAAAATGGAGGAATTATTTTTCTCCGGCTTGGTATAGAACCGTTGATCAGAGGTTTAACAAGCCGCTATCGTAAAAACGATGTTGTTAATGAAACGTAGACCTGATACAGAATGTGTAAATTAGCAGTAGATAGTAGTGATAGTTTTTTCGGCCCTAAAACAACAACAAAAATAGGATTCTGGAATGTGCGAACAATGGCCGCTCCGACGAAACATGCACAGGTCGCGAGCGAGATGGACAGATACGATCTAGATATTTTAGGATTAAGCGAAATGCGCTGGCCTGGAACAGGTAGGAGATCTATTGATAATAAAATAGTAGTTTTTTCTGGAAGGGAAGATGGAAAACACCGTGAAGGAGTAGGCATAATGATGACAGACAATAGAAACTGGGGTTAAACAAGGATGTATTTTATCGCCCTTGTTATTTGGAATTGTTATGGACTTCATAATGAAGAAATGCTGCACTGGTAATAAAGGCATCGAATGGATACAAGGAGACCATTTGGAGGACCTGGACTTTGCTGATGACATAGTTCTCATCAGCAATCAGATAAAAACGATGCAGGAAAACACAAATGAACTATCATCAATAGCCAGCAAAATTGGGCTTGAGGTCAATCATGAAAAGACTAAAGTCATGAAAAGTTTAATTCCAACAAGTGACAAAATATACATGGAAAACAAACCAGTAGAAGAGATCGATCACTTCATCTATCTTGGAAGTCACATTGATCGAGAAGGGGATACGAGCAAAGAAATTAGAATCAGACTGGCTAAAGCAGCAATGTCTTTCAGAAGCCTTGAAAAGTTGTGGAAATCAAAACTCATTAGCACAAACACAAAACTTAGGCTATTCAAATCAAATGTACTATCAACCCTTACGTATGCGTGTGAAAGCTGGAAAACAACAAGAGATATAGAAACAAAGTTGAACGCATTCGAAAATAAATGTCTAAGGAAAATACTTGGTATAGAATGGAACGAATTCAAAACAAACGAGGAAATTAGAGAAATCGCCAATCAACCACTAATATCTTCAGTAATAAAGAAAAGACGATGGTCATACGTTGGACATGTGATGAGAAGAGATAATAATCGAATAGCAAAGCAAGCCCTCATATGGGAAACAACAGGTAAAAGAAAAAGAGGAAGACCCAGGGAGACACTGAGAAGAACATTGATGAGAGAGGCAAGAGCAGCAGGAATCGGCTCCCTCAATGAGATAGAACTGCTTGCACAGAACAGAGACAGATGGCGAGATTTGATAAAATATCTTTAAAAGAAAACTGCTAGAACAAAAATTCATATAGGAGAAGGTGTATCTTGGTCTACGCCCTATGGGCCGGTTACGGCTCGAAAGGTCAATAGATAGATAGATAGTATGCAAACTCTAAATTTTAGAAACAATTAGAAAAAGTTGTATAAAAAACTGCAATTATTTTACAGGGAAAATAAAATCAGGAAGGAAGAAAGATAACACACCTCGATGCTGAGAGGCAGATGAGGAAGGAAAGAAGAAGAAGAAGAAAGATAACGTGGACAAAATTGTTTTTTTAGTTGTCTACTTTTTTACTTGTTTACTTCTCTGGACAGCAAAAAGATGAATGAAAACAATACTTTACAATGTCAAAACACAAAGAGATAACACACACTAACAAAAAACAAAAAAAAACTTTTTTAACATTTTACAGAAAAGTGAGTTGAAATGTTGAACATATAGTGACAACAAGCAAAATACAAGGTAAGAAAGGCAGTGGACAACACTGAGAGATGATAGTCATCTGATACAATGGCATGGCAGAAGAATTGATACATGAAACTGTTGGCTAGAAATTGAGCAAAGACATATTCACGTATGCAATCGAGACAGCATATTATGAAAAAGATGAATGAGTGCACAAACAAAAGTTACCTAAACTTTCTATGGATTTGACAAAACAAAATTACAATAGGTCAGGTCAAACTGACTCACTTCTTGCTCAATTACATTACCACTATTTTATAACATCCAATGGGACACAGGCTATCATCATAAGATTATAAATTTTGTCTGTTCCTTGGTCTCATTGGTTAGAAATTTACCCACCTGTCTATGGAAACTGATGATTCATTTCAATTAAGAAAGTATTTCCTATGCTGGTGAGTCTGTATATTTTTCTGCAAAACCAAGCCTGTAGTGAAACATTCATTTGCATCTCAGAGACACAAGTTAGCAACTCAGATCTGATCTAAGACACTGTAGCCAAGATAAAGTTTAATGAGACACAAGTTAGTAACTCAGATCTGATCTAAGACACTGTAGCCAAGATAAAGTTCAATGAGACACAAGTTAGTAACTCAGATCTGATCTAAGACACTGTAGCCAAGATAAAGTTCAATGAGACACAAGTTAGCAACTCAGATCTGATCTAAGACACTGTAGCCAAGATAAAGTTCAATGAGACACAAGTTAGCAACTCAGATCTGATCTAAGACACTGTAGCCAAGATAAAGTTCAATGAGACACAAGTTAGCAACTCATATCTGATCTAAGACACTGTAGCCAAGATAAAGTTCAATGAGACACAAGTTAGTAACTCAGATCTGATCTAAGACACTGTAGCCAAGATAAAGTTCAATGAGACACAAGTTAGCAACTCAGACCTGATCTAAGACACTGTAGCCAAGATAAAGTTCAATGAGACACAAGTTAGCAACTCAGACCTGATCTAAGACACTGTAGCCAAGATAAAGTTCAATGAGACACAAGTTAGCAACTCAGATCTGATCTAAGACACTGTAGCCAAGATAAAGTTCAATGAGACACAAGTTAGTAACTCAGATCTGATCTAAGACACTGTAGCCAAGATAAAGTTCAATGAGACACAAGTTAGTAACTCAGATCTGATCTAAGACACTGAAGCCAAGATAAAGTTCAATGAGACACAAGTTAGCAACTCAGATCTGATCTAAGACACTGTAGCCAAGATAAAGTTCAATGAGACACAAGTTAGTAACTCAGATCTGATCTAAGACACTGTAGCCAAGATAAAGTTCAATGAGACACAAGTTAGTAACTCAGATCTGATCTAAGACACTGAAGCCAAGATAAAGTTCAATGAGACACAAGTTAGTAACTCAGATCTGATCTAAGACACTGAAGCCAAGATAAAGTTCAATGAGACACAAGTTAGTAACTCAGATCTGATCTAAGACACTGAAGCCAAGATAAAGTTCAATGAGACACAAGTTAGCAACTCAGATCTGATCTAAGACACTGAAGCCAAGATAAAATTCAATGAGACACAAGTTAGTCACTCAGATCTGATCTAAGACACTGAAGCCAAGATAAAGTTCAATGAGACACAAGTTAGTAACTCAGATCTGATCTAAGACACTGTAGCAAAGACAAAGGTCAATGAGACACAAGTTAGTAACTCAGATCTGATCTAAGACACTGTGGCAAAGACAAAGTTTAATGAGACACAAGTTAGCAACTCAGATCTGATCTAAGACACTGTAGCCAAGATAAATTTCAATGAGACACAAGTTAGCAACTCAGATCTGATCTAAGACACTGTAGCAAAGACAAAGTTTAATGAGACACAAGTTAGTAACTCAGATCTGATCTAAGACACTGTAGCAAAGACAAAGTTTAATGAGACACAAGTTAGTAACTCAGATCTGATCTAAGACACTGTAGCAAAGACAAAGTTTAATGAGACACAAGTTAGTAACTCAGATCTTATCTAAGACACTGTAGCAAAGACAAAGTTTAATGAAACACAAGTTAGTAACTCAGCTTTGATCTAAGACCCTGTAGCAAAGACAAAGTTTAATAAGACACAAGTTAGTAACTCAGCTTTGATCTAAGACACTGTAGCAAAGACAAAGTTTAATGAGACACAAGTTAGTAACTCAGATCTGATCTAAGACACTGTAGCCAAGATAAAGTTCAATGAGACACAAGTTAGTAACTCAGCTTTGAACTAAGACACTGTAGCAAAGACAAAGCTCAGTGAGACACAAGTTAACAACTCAGCTTTGATCTAAGACACTGTAGCCATGACAGTGTTCTGTGTGTTTTTCCCCACCACAAACATCCTGCTGATTGCATGCGAGGTCTCCAGACCTCAGACTTTCAATGTTAAACATAGGGACTGTCACATCCTGAGCCACTGTGCCTCTATGAAAGATTTCAGCCACAAGAAAACAATTGGCATTCTGGTCTCCTACTCTGTGCAGCACAGTTTTGGTTCCTTCCAATCTACAAAGAGTGCTTACATATATATAATATGTCAAATATCTGTATGTCAGAACTGACTAATATAATATTTTTGCTTTTCCTGTCATATGATTTGCTACGGTAGTTTTGTTGGGAAAACCACCCCACTATATACTGACATTCAGACAATCTGTGTTTGATTCTTACTGGAAGCAGTGTAAACTGTATTCGTGGTTGGAAAAAAAGATACCCCCATGGTCGACCCAGCAACTGGCAGAAATAGGCACCAGGGTTCATACTCCGGGAAGGTGACCAATGGTGCCTTGCTCGTGAGTTACGATGCTTAAGGTGACACGAGACGGGAGTCTCAAGCACTTCTAGAAAGGCGGCCGAGCACATATGAGTAAAACCCCATGTGCTAAGAATCCAATTCAAGTCTCGCACCTTTCTTTTTACTTTTATCCAAGTGAAGTTAAACTACTCTGCCTTCATCATCATCATCATGTACCATATTGGTTGGCATAGGCGATCATGTCCTTCCACAATCTTCTATATACAGTCAATCATATCAGTTCTGTTGTTGACTGTTTTCCATGCCATGACACCAAGCTATCTAGTATTTTCTCTCTTTGTCATCCATAATCTCTCTTTCCTTGTATTTTGCAAGTTGTAACCAAGTATTCCAAGTATTTCCTCTTCTCATTATGTGCCCAAAAAATATTGATTGTTTCTTTCTAATGTTTTTTAGGAGCTCCTTTTTTGTGTTTGAGAATTTCCTCATTGGTCTTTTTAGCTGTCCCGGGAACTTTCAACGTTGTAGATATTAAGTTGTGTTTTGGCATAATTATAATAGGCAATACAAGAAGGTATTTTGCCATTCTTTATCTTCTTGGCGGGAGCCGCGATAGCTCAGTGGTTAGTGAACTGGACTACCACGGACAAGGGGTAGGGTTCGATCCCAACCGACGGCTTCCGGGTTCACCCAGCCTTAAATGGGTACCGGATTTTTTTCTGGGAAAGTAAAGCAGCACGGGCGTAATACTGACCACATTACCCCAAAAATCGTGTGGTGAAGGTCTGTAAAATATAGGGTCACTAACACCATATTTCCCTATACGCCACTTGGCGTGATGGGGGTACTTTACTTTACTTTACTTACTTTTCTTCTTGGCAGTGATTGTACTAGTCAGAGATCACTGCCATTGTCTTCATACATGAGGTCCTCTGTCTGCCATTGTGGAGTTGGGACTATAACCGGCACTACTTGTCGGCTGCTCCCACAAGACCATCTCCAATGGTTTCATGTAACCCTGATAGGGGAGCTAAATGGGATCTCCAACTTGCTCAAGGGTGTCCTGAAGACTAGCAGAGGAAAGGAGACGTCTTACTGCTCCTTTGGTAGGGCAGAACTCTACCCTGCTAACCATCTGCCTTAGTTCATTCTTACTCCTCAATTAATGTCTTATTTTTTTGTTCACTTTTAGGTACATGCATTAACCAATACTCCTGTGTGTTACCGGGGCCTCATTATAAGGGAAGTAAAGAATAGTGACACTGTGACCTTCCAGGCATGTCGTAAGAGGCAACTAAGAAGGTTGATCGATGGCTTGACAAGCTGTCATTGTAAAAAGTATTGTTATGGAAACAGAGCCATAATTTTTGGAAGCAGTTATCTCAGCAATAAGTGCTATTCTGGCATGCAAGGTTTCTGTTTTTGAGATTGTGGTTCTGCCCTATGTGCCGTCTTCGGCTCGAAAGGACGATAGATAGATAGATTAACCAATATCATTATAATATGGCGACACAAGTGAGCTGTAGAGCAGAAGTGGTCATGGCCATTAAAAAATGTATTTCTGGCAAATATTTCTAATATTGAAACAATTTATAAAAACTATATCGAAGTGATAAATTTGAAACAATCATCACCATCACGCCCACATAAAAATTAACTAAACAAATCTGAAACAAGTGCAAAGTGTCAAATACTTGGCTACAATAACATCAGATGAAAGATGCACAACAGAAATAAAAAGTAGAATAGCTCAGGCAAAAATAGCTTTTCAGAAAATGAAAAATATCTTACGTGACAAATCTATGTCAATGGAAGTGAGAAAAAGAGTTCATCAGTGCTGTGTAGAGCAAATTTTGACTTATGGAAGTGAATCATGGATAGTAGACAAACAAATAAAAAGATGATTAGAGGACACAGAGATAAGATTTTTCAGAAGAATGTTAAAAGTTCCCTGGACAGCTAAAAAGACCAACAAGGAAATTCTCAAAGAGGCCAACACAAAAAGGGAGCTCCTAGAAAACATCAGATGGAAACAATCAACACCTTTCTGGCATGTCAAAAGAAGAGGAAAGTTGAAGTACTTGGTTACAACTGGCAAAATACAGGAAAAGAGATCACTGACAACAAAGAGAGAAGATACTAGATAGCTTGGAACCATGGCATGGAAAACAGTCAACAACAAAAATGATATTATGTACTTAGGATAAAAGATTGTGGAAGGACATGATCACCGGCATGGCACATGATGATGAAATTACTAACTATGACAAGAATAATGATAACACTCTTTGACCAGAATAATGATGAAGTGACACTCTTTGAAACAAGAATAATGATGAAATGACACTCTTTGACAAGAATAATGATGTAGTGACACACTTTCACCAGAATAATGATGAAGTGACACACTTTGACCAGAATAATGATGAAGTGACACACTTTCACCAGAATAATGATGAAGTGACACACTTTGACCAGAATAATGAAGTAACACACTTTGACCAGAATAATGAAGTGACACACTTTCACCAGAATAATGATGAAGTGACACACTTTGACCAGAATAATGAAGTGACACACTTTGACCAGAATAATGATGAAGTGACACACTTTGACCAGAATAATGATGAAGTGACACACTTTGACCAGAATAATGAAGTGACACACTTTGACCAGAATAATGATGAAGTGACACACTTTGACCAGAATAATGAAGTGACACACTTTGACCAGAATAATGATGAAGTGACACACTTTGCCCAGAATAATGATAAAGTGACACACTTTGACCAGAATAATGATGAAGTGACATATTTTGACCAGAATAATGAAGTGACACACTTTGACCAGGATAATGATGAAATGACACTCTTTGACAAGGATTTAGAATTTAAAGGAAACAGTTTATCTTTAGGTGAGTTCAATGGAGTAATTATTTATCTGATTCTCAATAAATGTTACACACTGATTCACAAATGTCAGTGGCTTGAGTGGATGACACAAAAAGTTTCACATCTTAAAAAGCTCATATCTTCTTCTTCTTAGCATTTACCCATTAAGTTGGTGTGGATATCACTAGTTTACAGCACAGCATTGATATCTGTACCTTTTAGCCAGACCCATCTCTCTATTTCCAACATGGTGGAATGAGGTTCATGTTCTCTGTGAAAAAGGGTTGAGGTAAAGGGATGGAGAGGTTAGATAAGAGGGAATTAGACGGAAGAGGTCAAGGGGTGAGTTTAGATATGATTGTAAACAGAGAACAACTCAAAACCCACGGGATAGGGGAATTATCGGGTGAGCGGGTCGTGAACCATGAAGTTTGGAGGACAAAGGTTTTTCAGTAGGAAGAAAGATTCAGTTGAGATTGGGCGAGCGCTCTGTGCGGACGGGTTGTGAGTTAACAAGCCGATACCGGGGGCGGGATTAGAGGTAGTTTGGCAATGCCCAGAAGGGTTGTAACTTAGTTAGTTAGGATGTGACAGTCAAGCACAGGACAGGACTGAGAGGGAAACAATATTTTCAGTCACTAACATGGTGAATTGTGCTAGAATAAGGAGGAAAACTATTCCAGAGATGTTTTGTGTAGAATAGGGAATAGATAGACTCTGCAATCCTGGACAATGTAATGTGTGTTTAGATTAAGGACTCAAGTAATCAGTTAGTGTAGGACTAGTACACTAGTAAGAGACACCGTTCAGTGGATAGTTGAACTGGTGGGAGTGCATGGAGTTATGATACTCGCACTCAGGAGCTTTATGTGGAATTAGTGAGCTAAGTAGTGCCCACTAGCGTGGAAGGTTTAATGGTAGCCTGTCCAATGAACAATTGGTCAGTAAATTGCATCGCTGGAAAAGGGGATGCTAAAAGCACTCAAGTTACAATAGTAAGTTGTGAAGAGACTTTACGGAACATGTTTTGTTCCCACTATAGTAGGCTGACTGTAAGCCATCAAGTTACGATAGTAATTTGTGAAGAGACTTTATGGAATGTGTTTTGTTCCCACCATAATTAGGCTGACTGTAAGCCATCGAGCTACAGTCGCATGAACTTAGTATTAACCATGTTGTGGAGAGACTGAAGGGAAAATGGGAATAGACTATGTGTAGGGTGATTAATGCAGCAAGGGGTGGAGAGCAGTTGCCGTTGAGGTTGTGTTGTTATCAATGGCATAAAGGTGTATCAGCATATTACTAGTTTTGACACCAAGGGTGCACATGTGCTAGAGAGAGTGTGTCCTTGGGAAACACACCAGACATTGTAGGAAGGGTGTTATGACATGAACGTTATGTTGTGAGAAATGTTGAATTTCACGATGTCATGTGGCAGGCCAACAAGAGTGGTCTGAGATTGAATAAAGTAAACGTGTGCAAAGTTCTCTGTTGTCAATTCCATCATTCAT
This sequence comes from Megaustenia siamemsis, assembly GCA_032433765.1. Lineage (NCBI taxonomy): Eukaryota > Metazoa > Mollusca > Gastropoda > Stylommatophora > Ariophantidae > Megaustenia > Megaustenia siamemsis. The sequence goes on along the minus strand of JAVIAB010000139.1, from coordinate 10,791,798 downwards.
ATTTGTCGCTGTAATTGTGTCACCGTGAAGAACGAACACTGGTGTCGCGGGTCACTATCATCACAACGTGAGGTCAAGACTAATCTGATCATGGGCTACGGGGGAGGCAGGTTCTGGGTGAATCTGCCCAGGCAGTCCAACTGCACCACAAGGCGGGCTCCAGTCTCAAAGAGCCTGGTTTGAATCTACAGCGGTCTGTTCCTAGCATGACCAAGAAGTGAGAAGTCTTGGTCAAACACTAGGAGGGCACAACCGGCCAGCGGGTGAGGGCTCTAATCTTACGAGCCTATCCAGTTGCAGGAGTTTCGGGTTCCAGTACACGATCAAAGTGCTGGTCACCAAGTTGCTGACCAGGAGAGGAATGTCAAGGTGAAGACGAGGTCAAGTCCTTCTATGCTGACACACAGTGTTGGGGAGTCCTTGGTGCCCGTGTGCTGGATCAGCGCCTTTGAAGTCTTACTGCTGACTGGTTGTCTGTCGGTCAGTCGGTCAGCTATAGATAGCAAAGGAGTGGGGCCTGCTACACTCTGGACCGCTGCAGGAATTGCATTTGGGGACTGATTAGTTTCAGCTCTTCAATGCAATTTTCTGCGTTAGAGTCAATCTGATGATCCACTTAACAAATTTTGCCGATGATGCTGAGTCGTACACACCTTAATGCTTCACTTAGTCAAGTCCAAGTTTGTGAATGCGATCTTTCCCCGTCTAGAGTTGATATGCGGTTTACGTCAACACATTGAGTGTTGGTCCAAGGCCATTGTTGGAATTGTTTGACGCCAAGTATTTACATGCTACAACTCATTAATATGGACTGCTCTGCCAAGTCATTCGCAGTTTTCATTTTAGAGATTGTGCAACACCTTTCGTGCGCTGTTGGCTGCATTTGTTAGAGTAGTTGGGATTTTATGGGCGCAGCCATTGTTGTGTGTGCTACGTCATCACAATGGCTGTTTGTATATCCCTAAAACAGCCATATGCTAATAGTGAAAGGCGGAATGGAGTTTCGTATATGGCATTGCAGCACCGGGGTCACTCTCGAAGGTTCATGTTAGTCAGGAGGGATTCATAATTTCACAAATTCACATTGCAGGGAGATCTTACAGTCTGATGTTTGATGTGCGATGGGGATAGTCCGATGACTGTGTTTCACATGTTCAGATTTGTAGTCAGGGTGATGTCCTGGCATCATCAAGCGCAATACTTTTTTTTTTTTTAATGACAATCATCATTTTCAGGAGGACGTGAACTTCCGATCAATATGGTGGATAGGTGGCAGGAACCATTAAAGGTTATGTCTGAAAAGTGTTCCATGTTGCAGTTTCCTCATATTCCAAGTCTGGCTTGTTGCAGGAGCTACTGAGTTAAGTGCTCTGTGCACACTGTGAGCTGTGCATTTCATCTGTTTTGATTGTTTTTCGATATTCTGATTGTTTAAGATGAATGATGATATAGTATATCTGTGCGGTTTCGCCTTACGTCTTTTGGCGTGTGCTGAGACTGCCATGATGGGGAATACAGCTACCTTTCTTTGCTTGGGAGATGAAATAGTAATTCGGATGATTCCACTGGCACGGGCGGTTGAGCAATGATGGATTTTAATTCATTTGCAGTGATACCAGGGCCTTCCATAACTATAACTATCTCTCTTCAGCATGAATAAATTTTGTTTAACAATTGTTATCTTCTTCTTCTTTCCTTCCTCATTTGCCTTTCAGCGTCGAGAGGAGATATAATTTGCAGTCTTTTGCTCTTCTGTTCGCCTCTGCTGCTGTTATGTTTCCTAGTGTTTCTTTTATACTGTCGTTCCATCTTTTTCATGGTCGGCCATTTGGTCTGGTGTTTTCGCAACATTTAGTGAAGGCTCGTTGAGTTGTGTTTTAATCTATTTGCCTTGTCATGTGGCCAAAACATTTTATCTGTTGTTTCTTTCTATATTCTATGGTGGGGGGTTATTCCTAGCTTTTTTCTCAGTTCTTCATTTCAGATCTTGTCTCTCATGCTGTTTCCTGTCATTCGTTTGACACATTTAATCTCAGTAGAGGTTATTTTTCTTATGGTTCTTGCATCTAGGGTACAGGACTGGCATTGGTAGCACAACATTGGGATGAAGATTGTATTGTAGAGTGCCATTTTGCCTCTAGAGTTATTTTCTTGCTGGACTATAGTAATAATAGCTGTCCAATGAGTTTAAAAGTTTGTTGCATCTTGAGTCTATTTCTGCCGCTTATGAATTGTCATTTGTCTCTAAACTTCCTAGATAATTAAATTCCTCTAGTTTTTTTAGATGTCTGCCGTCTATAGTTATGTTGATATTCTGTTTCTCTTTTGCAATTTTCATGTTGTATTTATTCTTGCCTGGGCTATAGCTTTTTTGGCCTACAATTTTAGACTTTAAACAGTCGAGAGTTCTTTAACGTGCACACGGGACCTCCTGTGTTTTGCCCTTTTCGAAGAGGGCTAGACATCAGATCTTACTACCCAGAGACCAAGGGAGGGTTAAGACACAATGAAACCCCAGATTCAGTATTTTGACAAATTCTCACAGCCTCTGGTGGGAACTGAACCCAGGACCTTCCTGTCCAGAGGCCAACATCTTACCTCTACACCACCCAATACCCCAAAAAACTCATTAAAATGCTGTTCAGCTCATGCAGGAATTTGAAAGTGTTGATATGCTGGTCTCAGGCTCAGGGTCATATACTGAAGGCCCTTAAAAGTTGTATTTTGTAAACAGAAAACACTCTTCTGTGAAGGAAACAAAACAAAAACATATAAACAGACAGTAAGGGTTAGCACCAACCTAATGTTGAGATCAATACTGCTTCCAGGTCGTCCTGAACCTGTGGTAATTAGGGCATAGGTAGAAACAGCATCAACTAACGTGGCAGTTACCCCACCATGAAGGGTACCAGAATCATTCAGCATTTTGGGGCTAACTGTTAACTCACAACTACAATTTCCATCACCCCCCGATACAACTTTCAACTGTGAACAAAAGCAACCACATTTTTATTTTAGTCACAAAGGTCAAAGATCAAAATGTTTCAGACATGAAATCATGTCTTCTAGTTTCTGAGATGCACATTTCTGGTTATGTATTTATAGTCTATAGATAAGTGTGTGATGAAACTTGAGTGGCAGATAAAATAGAGCTCATTTCAAATACACAGGAATTATATTGGCAGTCTGAACAAAACTAAACAAGATATGAGCAATCACAGATTTTTTTCAAGTTAAAAAGTTCATTATACAACATTTTATCTACTCAAAAATATTATCTGCAATATTTTTTTCACTTAAGTTTATTCTTCTTCATAATCTTCTACAACCTTTGAGTGTCAAAGGATATGCAATAGTCTAACTGTTTCTATTCTGGCAGACTCAAATGTTTTGTGAACCTGTTATTGACTTCAAGGTGTTGTCACTCCAGGAAAAATTAAAAAATAGAAAAAAATGGTATGCAAGAAGCTTTACGTGATAAGTGGACGACACAGATTAAACGACGTTTCGCCCCAATAGGCCTTCAGCAGGAACAAACAAAAAAAACACATACACAAAACTAATAATGAAACAACCAAAACAAAAACAATCGAAATGTGTTAAAGAAAACAAAAATGTCTATCCTGTGTGTCAAAACGAAAAGGAAATAGCAACCAAGTGCGGCTGTCTTGAACGTACAGAAACGTGCAGAAATGTGCGCAAATGTACACAGAACCAGAGGAGTTCACACAGGGGTCAGTGTGCAAACACAAAGGAGAAAGAAAAGAACAGCAGACCAACAGGTGCTCAAAAGGCAGCAAGAGTGAAATGCCCGAGAGTGGGGTACAATAAAAACAAATGAGGGGTAAGGAGCACAGAAAAAAGGTATAGAGGAGAACACTGAAGCATCTCATTGGGGACTCGAGGAGGAGAACTATAAATAGCATGGCTTAGTAAATAGACCAAAGAACCCAAATATGTGCAGTAGAGAAGGCTATGCAAAAGGGAAGGAGCAACCAAAAGGAAACTATGTGTATGAGTGTGATACATTCATACCTTGTGAGGTCAGCGAACCATACTGGACTATGAGGCGATTTTCCTAAGTATAGCGGCTGCGGTCGCCAGAGTGACAAAGGACAATACCAGTGACACGGATGTCGTCTATGCCCTTGTGATCAGGGGAGTTGAAGTGGGAAGACACCGGAGTACCAGTATTCTGTTGGAAATCACGTAGATGTTCACAAAATCTTTTCGCTAATCTTCTCCCAGACTCACCAATATAGGTCATGTGGCATCGTAGGCATATGATGGCATAAATGATGTTGCGGGACACACATGTGAAGCTATGCTTGATCTCGAACCGTCCATTAGGGAACAAGACCGAGTCAGTAGGGAGCACATAGGCACAGGTGATACAGTTACGACCACAAGGGACTGTACCAAAGTGTTGAGGGTGGGAGCAAGGGAGATAACTCCTAACCAAAATATCTCTCAGATTCTTGTTGCGCTTAAAAGCGATCATCGGGGGATCACTAAAAAGTAGACGGGTAGTGGGATCAGAGAGGAGAATGGAACGGTAGCGGTTGAGTAGCGGTTGATTGTTGTCACACCACCTTACTGTGAATCTGCTTCATGATGTGTTCCTCACCCTTTTTAATGATGCAGCTTATATCTGCTCATTGTTATCTCTAAGATGGTCTTGACCAAGTCACTAGACCTTGCAACAAGTGTGCTCCTCTTTCTATTTATGCTATATATATCTGCTCATTGTTATCTCTAAGATGGTCTTGACCAAGTCACTAGACCTTGCAACAAGTGTGCTCCTCTTTCTATTTATGCTATATATATCTGCTCATTGTTATCTCTAAGATGGTCTTGACCAATAGACCTTGCAACAAGTGTGCTCCTCTTTCTATTTATGCTATATATATCTGCTCATTGTTTCTCTAAGATGGTCTTGACCAAGTCACTAGACCTTGCAACAAGTGTGCTCCTCTTTCTATTTATGCTATATATATCTGCTCATTGTTATCTCTAAGATGATCTTGACCAATACTAGACCTTGCAACAAGTGTGCTCCTCTTTCTATTTATGCTATATATATCTGCTCATTGTTTTCTCTAAGATGATCTTGACCAATAGACCTTGCAACAAGTGTGCTCCTCTTTCTATTTATGCTATATATATCTGCTCATTGTTATCTCTAAGATGGTCTTGACCAAGTCACTAGACCTTGCAACAAGTGTGCTCCTCTTTCTATTTATGCTATATATATCTGCTCATTGTTATCTCTAAGATGGTCTTGACCAATAGACCTTGCAACAAGTGTGCTCCTCTTTTTTTTTTGCTATATATATCTGCTCATTGTTATCTCTAAGATGATCTTGACCAATAGACCTTGCAACAAGTGTGCTCCTCTTTCTATTTATGCTATATATATCTGCTCATTGTTATCTCTAAGATGGTCTTGACCAAGTCACTAGACCTTGCAATAACTTAGCACCAGCAAAGTTTTTTCTTTACCAATGTAAGAAGCACTTCGTGCCAACATATACTATTAGTGATGGCTTTATTAACTTCTTCATTCATGATATGGTCTCCATTTGAGAATCTGATGATCTTATGGTGACGCCTTTTGCCATAATTTCTTTTTTCGTTTCTAAATCTGATTTAACTAATAAAAAATTAATATTACCAATGATTTAGTTAGTCAGTATGGCAAGAACTTCTAGGACTACTAATGTCAGCCTCGGTGCTCACTTCCTGAACAAAGGGTTCAATCCCCAGAAGTGGCGGATTTTTTTCCCAGACCGACAAGGCTCTGGGGTTCACCCAGCCTCTAAAAATGGGTACCAGATATTTTTCTGACTCATTTTCAGTACTGATTTTCTCTACCGTGATTTTTATATATTTAGGATAACTTAAGGCATTACTTTGCTGGCAAGATTAATTTGGCTGTTCAATAATTCTGGCATAGTTAGGGGTGGGGGAAGTTGTCTTGTTCTCTGTAATGATTCATGATTCAATGAATGAAATGTAGTGTTGTGCACAAAGGGCAGTTTAAAGAAGCATTTGAAATAAGAACAGGAGTAAGGCAGGGATGCCTTTTATCTCCATTTCTCTTTCTGCTGGCCATAGATTGGATTATGAAATAACTCAGAACAACATAAATGGAATCCAGTGGTCACTGACCAAGCAACTTAATGACTTAGAATTTGCTAATAAAAAAAATTAGGTTAAATACAAAAATAAAAATGTTCAACTCCAATGTTAAGTCAGTCCTATTATATGGCTGTTAAACATGGAAAACAAAAAATGACAATCACGAAGATACAGACCTTCATTAAAGGATGCTTGCGCAGAATAAAAGGATGGAAATGGCAGGACAAAATCACTAACATAGAATTAGGTGAAAGTACCAGTGAAAATACCGGTAGATAAAAAGATACAATGAAGACGTTGGTACTGGATAAGATACACACTGTGGTAACCAACTGAGAATATTACACGACAGGCCCTTTTTATGGAATCCCAAGAAAAAATACAAAGAGGAAGATCAAAATATTCTTGGAGAAGATGGAAGCAGAGATGAAGATAATGGGGAAGACATGGAATGATCTTAAAAGAACGGCAAGAAACAACGGCTTGGAAAGTGTTTATTGAAAACCTATGCTCCACAGGGAGTTGAATGGAGGAAGACGATGGCATTACTTTGCCTGCATGATTAATTAGGTTGTGCAATAATTCTAGCATAGTTTGGGGGATGGGGGTGGGGGAGGTTGTCTTGTTCTCCATAATGATTCATGGTTGGGTCCACATTTTTGGCCATACTTTGCCAGATTCTGATACATCTTACAGCGAGTACATTGTATACTATTTCTCCATCACATTTAATTAGCTCATTTGGTATACAGTCGATTTCTACTGAACTGTGATAATTACAGATGCTGAATGAAGACAAAGTGTATTTGCTTACCTGATCAAAGATGCTTTCAAAACCTTGACACTTAACACGGTCAGCAACCAATTTCCTCAAGGCATCAAGGGTTAACCTTCTGCCAGCCATTTAAAATATCTGGTACAGCTTCAGGTTGAATGCATGCAGCTTATGTCATTCTTAAGTATAAAAATTAAACACTAAAATTAATATTGAAAGATTCAGATACACAAATTAAATTTATAATGAGGTACAGTTATATCCTCATATCATATGTTAATGGTTTGCAGAACACGCATCTTTCCATAAAGGCAAACATACAGACATTGAGTGTTATCAGTAGATAGAAACAAATATGTGCTGCATAAAATTACTTCATATACCTGAATTTTATCAAAGATATTGCACCCCTAGCACGCAGCCACAACCAATTGAAAGACAATCTACAGGAACTAAAAGTAAACTGCCTAAATGGGACCACAGATTAATATTGATAAGATAATGACACATAACAACACATGCCAGAACCCAGTAGAGATTGAAGAAGCATCAATCGAGGAAGTTGATCACTTGACATATTTTGGCAGCTTCATCTACAAAGGAGGAGGAGCAGAGAAAGAGACATTAAGTAGAAAACAAATATTGCAAGAACAGTTTTCATCCAATTTAATAAAATATGCCAGCAAAAAACATAAAAACAAGCACCAAGATAAGACTATTGAATACAAATGTAAAAACAGTCCTCTTTTATGGCTCAGAGATGGATGTTGAATGAAACAATCAAAAATTACAAACATTATAACCAATTGTTCGAAGAAGATTAAGAAAATCAGATTGTACGACAAGATCAGAAATAAAGATACTTGGGAAAGAACAAAACAAGGGTAAACAGAGCTACAAATTATGAACAGAAATTAGAGATGAATTGAACATGCACTTAAAAAGCCAGCATAGAAAGACAGGCATTGTCATGGATTCAACAGGGAAAAAGAAAACCTGAAATGTCCAGGAACACATGGAAAAGAGAAGTCATGGGCACCCTCAAGAACACTGGCCTCAACTGGAGAGAAATAGAGAGAGTGTCCAAGAATAGCGATAGATGGCATGACCTTGTCCATGGCCTATGCTTTAAAGGAGGTCTATAGGTCTTTGATTTGATGTGCTGCCTACTATGGTTTGTGCTACATCATATTAGTCAATGTCTCTGTCTCAATGTTTGATTGAAACTAATCTGCAACATCAACTGTCTCTGTCTCAAAGGTTGATTGCAACTGACCTCCAACGTTAACTGTCTCTGTCTCAAAGGTTGATTGCAAATAATCTCCAACATTAACTGTCTCTGTCTCAAAGGTTGATTGCAAACTGATCTTCAACATTAACTGTCTATCTCAAAGGTTGATTGCAAACTGATCTTCAACATTAACTGTCTATCTCAAAGGTTGATTGCAAACTGATCTTCAACATTAACTGTCTCTGTCTCAAAGGTTGATTGCAACTGATCTCCAACATTAACTGCTTCATCATGCTCAGTGATTACTTCTCTTCATTGTTCATTCCTAGAATAATATTAGGCTGTCATAATTTGCAGTGTGCTGTGGTTTTAGTGGTGCCCTTACAGCCAAAACATCTGACCCCAGCTTGGCATTGTTGTATACCAAGTTACTTTTTTCCATATCTCTGTTCACTTGGCCAAACCATTTAGTCTTCACGACCAGCAATTGGAAGTGGAGGAGGGTCTTCATCAATTCTTGTTCACTAATCCTGGTGTCAACAGCCAGTTTTAAGTTCCCACCATTTCTATTCAACTCAGGAGCTACCCTGTGTTTTGCTTACCCCTTATCTTACTGCTGTATTTTAACAGGACATGATCGCCTACGCCTGGTATGGCACATAATGATGATGATTCATGTTCTGTATATATGTTTTTATATTATTTAGCAATCAATACTAATCATATTCATGACTTGATCTAGTAATTAAATTAATTTATTCAAGTTTGTAATAATAGATGTAATTTACGAGTTTAGCATCCTAATTTATTTATGTTCTGAATAACATTCCCTTGCACTTTATTTGATTGTCCTCTAATCTGACATTAGAAGACCTCTGGTTAAGAATACCTGTGTTGAAAAAAAAAAATGTAATGCACAAAAAATAGAAATAGTTGATTCAAATACATGTAGTCAATCAGGGGAAATCACTGGTTTAGCAGAAATAATTTAGGATACTAATCTCATTAATTACCTAATAGACTATCATTAATAGAAGATTTCTCATCTACAATTATATAGGAAGAGAAGAAGGACATGTGCTGGGAGGAGACAAAAGAATTTCAAAATATTGCATATTTATATGTTATATCAATAGGTGTAAAGTTCTCTTTGTTAGATTTAAATTATTGCTGTTTGCTCCCGGTACAAATTACATATTTGTTGTATGTCTATGTCATCTAGATGCTTATCTTTTAGGCAGTCTATAAGTTGTTTATGGTATATTCTATCAAAAGCTTTGGTGTAGTCTATGAATCAGGCATATAGTGGTTCAATATCCTGATCACCAGCCTGGTATCATGCTCCTCTGACAGCCACAGTCGATTCACTCTAGAGAATTGTATGATCGCTCATTGGGGATGCCTCACCCCTCGTGGCATCAATGTATCCCTGTCCCTCTGAGGACCCCTCTTCCTCCCACTCCCTCCTCTGTACTCCACTACCTATTTCACTTTTTTCTCTGTCTTTCTACTTCTAGTCTACCCCTTCTTTCCCTATCCACTTTGAGTAACCCCTTATCTTGCCTTTTTCATCTAGTACAACCCCCTCTCTACGGACAACCTTCCAGTGCACCACTTCCTTATTACTACACACACTGCTAGTGTACTACCTCTCTATGTTGGTTGTACCATCTCTCCGCCCACTTCCTTATTACTACACACACTGCTAGTGTACCACCTCTCTATGTTGGTTGTACCATCTCTCCGCCCACTTCCTTATTACTACACACTGCTAGTGTACTACCTCTCTATGTTGGTTGTACCATCTCTCCGCCCACTTCCTTATTACTACACACACTGCTAGTGTACTACCTCTCTATGTTGGTTGTACCATCTCTCCGCCCACTTCCTTATTACTACACACACTGCTAGTGTACTACCTCTCTATGTTGGTTGTACCATCTCTCCGCCCACTTCCTTATTACTACACACACTGCTAGTGTACTACCTCTCTATGTTGGTTGTACCATCTCTCCGCCCACTTCCTTAATACTATACACACTCCTAGTATACTACCTTTCTATGTTGGCTGCACCATCTCTCCACCCACTTCTATTGATCTACGTCTAACCCGCCACTTCTCTATTGATCTACTTCTAGTTCACCCCTTCCCTTTCTATTCATTTGCAGTCACCACTTCTCTAGACCTACTATTCCAGTACTCCCCTTATCCTGATGTCAACTTTTAGTCCTCTTCTAGGACTCCACTTGTCTGTTCATCAGCCCCTTAGACACCTCATCTCTTTGTATCCACCTCAGTTTCACCATTTTCCAACTTCTCAACCTCTCTATGTACTAACTTCCTGCGCACCACTCCTCTATTACTCTTCTTCTTACAGACTCCTCTATCTTTCCACTTCTGGCCCACAGTCTCTCCTCCAATCCACTTTATACATACCTGTTTCTTATTCTTCCTATCCGTATCTCCTTCTCTGGTGTATATTTCTTCACTCTCCCTACTTCTTGGTCACTACTTCTCTCCCTTTTTTTAAACCCACCCCCCTCCTCCCCTCTTTGGATCTACTTCTCTATTCATCCACTTCTAGTCCATCCGTTCTTAGCACACTATATCTCTTATTCATCTCCCACTTCACTACATTGCCTTTTGATTCACTTTTTCTTTGGTCCTCCTTAACTTCTTGCCTAGCTAATTTCTTGTCTTCTTCTCGGGACTTCACTAGTTTTCCCTCTTTGGTTACACCTCCTTTATTGTCCTAGTCCCTTTATGGGGCCCCTTAACTCCCACTTCTCCAGGCCATTGTCTATAGCATAGGTCCTATCCTATGCACATTGTTTACAGTGGTTTGGCTAGCTCGTCATCCCCCCCTCCCCCCCCTTTTTTTACAGTTGTTATCCTACGACTCCGTTCTTTGTCTCACTTGACCATGCTTGTTCCTACCGCGTGATGTTTTCCCGAAGTAAGCGTGAGCATACCAGTCATTCAGATGAATTCCATCACGTAGGACAGACCAGTCTTTCCAGCTAAGTCATTTTTATATACTTTTGTAGTTACATAATTTACTATTTACATTTCATCTTTAGTTTTGAGCTCCTCCTCATTTTCGAATCTTACGATTTTATATATCTCTACACTCATCCTACCTCCCCTCATGTAACACACCTTTCTTTACTTTTTATCTCACCATCCTTCTAAGAAAGTTGTGTGGAACCACATGGGGTGCGAGTGGAAAAACTCAGTAAAGTTTACCAACAGAGTATACGCCCACATTTAGAATATGGATCATCCGCATGGTGCTCAGCATCAAACACCACATTGCAAGAACTGGATAAAGTACAAAACCAGGCACTTAGGGTCATCACAGGAGCAATGAAATCAACACCAATATTGGAGATGGAGAAATTGTGGAGGATACCAGCACTGAGAGAACGGAGAGACACAAAGGTGCTGATACAGGCAGAAAAATGTGTATGCATGCCGAGACATCCAATGAAGGACAGATTCCAAAATCTTGCATTGGGACGACTTAAGAGAAGCAGCTTTATCCACCAAGCCAAGCGTATTAGTAGACAAACACCAGACATGCCAAGAGTTGTTAAACCCCTTCTGCCCATACCAGAACAGACTCCCTGGACAGATGAATCAGGATTATCAGTTCAAATACGGACAGAAGTAAAGGAATAGTTGACAAGAGGAACAAAATAGTCTACAGCGAAAAACAATAGCTCTCAGTTTCCTGGATGAAGAATACCCACAAGACCTATGGATCCGTGTGTACACAGATGGATCAGCACAGAATGCAGTAAAGAATGGGGGAGCAGGTGCATATATAGAGTACCCAAATAACACTAGGGATATGAATAAAATAGCAACAGGGAAATATTGTCACAATTATGATGCAGAATACAAGCAATAAAGTTGGCAATAGAAAAACTGCTGAACAGTAATCTTAGCCCACAGCCTGTAGTGTTTTTGACAGATGCAAGATCAGTACCCCAGGCACTACAATCCAGAAAATTACCACATCTGCAGACCTTATTGACTGAACTCTGCAAGCACCACAGGGTTGCCCTGCAGTGGATCCCGTCTCACTGTGGAATACCAGGAAATGAGAAAGCAGACCAGTTGGCAAAGGAAGGTTCAACAGGCACACAACTAGATACACCAGTTACATACCATCATAAGAAACAGATAATCAAATCAATCAGAGGACCACAAGCCCCAAATCAGGATGCCTTTCATAATATGGATATGAACAAGTTATCATTATACGCCTCAGAACAGGACATAATTGACTCCATAGTCACATGTATACAAAATTCAAGATCGACACCTCAACTACTTGTACATGTGGTCAGTCGCCCTAGACTGCTGAACACATACTTCAAGACTGTACTGAATATATTAGACCTAGGAAAATCCATTGGCCCATAGATACAACTCTACAGACAAAATTATATGGGCCACCGCAAGAATTACAAAAGACAGTAAAATTTATACAGGAAACGACATTACAGATATAGACAATACTTTGGACGAACGAAAGATAGAGAAGTTAGATAGGAAGAAACAATCATCATAGTTTCTTGGCCATGTAATGAGAAGAGAACAGCTGGAATATATTGTAACAACTGGGAAAATTGAGGGATGAAGAGATAGAGGGAAGCAAAAAGAAAAAAAAGATATCAGACAGCTTAAGAGAATGGCTTGGAAGAAGGTCATCATCATTGAGTGCCGTCTCCGCATCGAAGATTGGCTACCATGGAGCGCCATTCCACTCTGTCTCTTGCTTTGATGGTGCAGATTGTCATAGGCTGACTTGTCCATCTTTTGGTGTTACTCGTCCATGTTAGTCTTGGTCTGCCTCTGCCTCTTTTACCATGTATTTTCCCTTCCAATATTACTTTTATTAGGCTGTAGTGTCTTTTAACACGACCCAAAAATTTCATTTGTCTTGCTCTAATTGTTTTTAGTAGTTCTCTTTTAATTTTTAGTTGTTTTAAAACTTCCTCTTTTCTTTGTTTATGATCATAGTTTTAGTCTTTTTTCATATCTAGTCCATATTTTTTGCTTGTCATGTTTATTTCATTAAGTCATTGTTGTAGATCTTTAGGATTTTCTGCTAGTAGAACAGTATCATCAGCATATCATAGGTTATTGATTATCTTTCCATTAATGTTTAGGCCTGGCAACTCTATGATGTTTTTGAAGATTTGCTCAGTGTATAGATTGAACAAGCTTGGTGATAGGATGCATCCTTGTCTTACTCCTCTTTTTATGTCCATGGGTGTAGAGTTCTCCTTGTTATATTTTATTATTGCTGTTTGCTTCCAGTACAAATTTACATATTAGTCGTTATGTCTGTGTCATCCAGATTTATATCTTTTAGGCATTCTATAAGTTGGTTATGGTGTATTCTATCAAAAGCTTTGGTGTAGTCTATGAAGCAGGCATATATTGGTTTGTTTACTTCTGTGTACTTTTCAATCAATGTCCTCATGCTGAATATGGCTTCTTTTGACCCACTGTTTTTCCTGAATCCGAATTGCTGCTCATCTGGTAGAAGGTCAACAACAGAAATTATAACTAACTGTCACTGTCGAGTAGTGTCGAAATCGAAAGCTGTGGAGCGGCATGGTGATGGGTCACCTTACAGCCTTACTAATAATAATACTTGATGATAGCTTTTTCCGATTTTATAATAATCTGACGTAAAAAAAAGAATAATAAAGTACCCCTGTCACGCCAAGTTGCGCATAGAGAAATATTACGCCCGTGCTGCTTTACTTTCCCAGAAAAAAATCCGGTACCCATTTAAAGGCTGGGTGAACCAGGAAGCCGTCGGTTGGTGTCGAACCCTACCTCTTGTCCTTTGTAGTCCAGTTCACTAACCACTGAGCTATCGCGGCTCCCATTCTGACGTACATTTTATAATTGGTTTCTTTTCCCTTTCTTCATAAAATAATTATGTTATATATTTCTGCCATCATTGATTGATATCTTTCCACTTTCTTGTCTGTACTGTTTAGATTAGAGTTAGTTCATCATCATCATCATTGAGTGCCGTCTCCGCAACGAAGGTTGGCTACCATGGAGCGCCATTTTGCTCTATCTCTTGCTTTGATGGTGCAGGTTGTCATCGGTTGATTTGTCCATCTTTTGATGTTACTCGTCCATGTTAATCTTGGTCTGCCTCTGCCTCTTTTACCTTGTATTTTCCCCTCCAGGATCACTTTCAGTAGGCTGTTGTGTCTTTTAACATGGCCTAAGAATCGCATTTATCTTGTTCTAATTGTGTTCAGAAGTTCTCTTTTCATTTTTAGTTGTTTTAAGACTTTGTCATTTGTTTTCTTTTCCTTCCATCCAATTCTACCTATTCTTCTATATATCCACATTTCAAAGGCTTCAATTCTCTGTTCTGTTTTCTTGTCTAATGTCCATGTTTCAGCACCATATAGGAATATTGAGAAGATGTAACATTTTGCTATTCTTAGTTTTAGCTCTGGTGTTATTTGTTTTGATGTTAGTATGTCCTTCATGACATTAAAATTACTTTTTGCCATTCCTATTCTTTTGTTTATTTCAGTTGTACATTTTCCATCACTGGTTATAGTATGTCCAAGGTAGTTATAGTTCTGAACTGTCTCAAGGTCTATTCCTTCAATTTTGATATCCACTTGTGGGTTTTGGGTATTTTCTTTGTTTATGATCATAGTTTTAGTCTTTTTGATATTCATATCTAGTCCATATTTTTTGCTTGTCGTGTTTATTTCATTAAGTAATTGTTGTAGGTCTTTAGGATTTTCTGCTAGTAGTACAGTATCGTCAGCATATCTTAGGTTATTGATTATCTTTCCATTAATTTGTAGGCCTGGCAACTCTATGATGTTTTTAAAGATTTGCTCAGTGTATAGATTGAACATGCTTGGTGATAGGATGCATCCTTGTCTTACTCCTCTTTTTATATCAATGGGTGTAGAGAACTCTTTGTTATATTTTATTATTGCTGTTTGCTCCCAGTATAGATTGCATATTAGTCGTATATCCATGTCATCTAGATGTATCTCTTTTAGGCATTCTATAAGTTGTTTGTGGTGTACTCTATCAAAAGCTTTGGTGTAGTCTATGAAGCAGGCATATATTGGTTTGTTTACTTCTGTGTATTTTTCGATTAATGTTCTCATGCAGAATATGGCTTCTTTTGTCCCGCTATTTTTCCTAAATCCAAATTGCTGCTCATCTAATTCAGTATTGATTTTATTCTGAATCCTTCCTTGTATAACTTTTAGCAAGATTTTGTAACATGGCTCATTAGGCTTATTGTTCTAAAGTCACTGCATTCAACTGCACCATTCTTTTTAGGCAATGCAATGAAAGTTGATGTTTTTAGTTCATTTGGTAAGTATCCTGTGTGGTATATGTCGTTGCATATGTCTGTAATCACTTCAATGCCAAAATCTTCAAGTGCCTGTATCATCTCTATCTGTATGCTTTCAGGTCCTGCTGCTTTTCCCCTTTTCATTGTTTTTTATAGCTTTTTCCACCTCAGATTTTAAGATTTTATAGCCTGATGTACATTTTATAACTGGTTTCTTGTCCCTTTGATCATGAAATAGTTCTGTTATATATTCCTGCCATCTATCTATGATATCCTTATTGTCTGTTAGCATTTTTTCCTTTTTTTGTCTGCAATGCATCCACCTTCTGTGGCTTTTTTATTTTTATTAGTCATTCTCTTTATTTCTGTGTGCATTCCTCTTAGGTCTTGTTTGCTTTCCATAGTTTCTATTTCTCTACATTTTTGGCTGAGCCAGTCTTCTTTTGCTTTTTTGCACATTTTGCGTATCTCATTATCTATTTTATTGTATTGGGCAGTGTTCTTCGCTTGTCTCCTTTCTTCCATTTTTTCTAAGATGGTGTTAGTCATCCATTTTTGTTTTTTGTTCTTTTCTCTTTTGGGTAAGGTGTCGCAGGCTTTTTGTATGCTTTTCTTTATGCATTGCCATTTGGTTGTTACTTTTTCATCAGGATTTTCTCTTCTGTATTGTTCAATTCCTTCCTCTAGCAGCTTCTGGTATGTGTTCTTTACTTGTATTGTATAGGTATCTTTAATATCTTTTTGATTTAAAGCTGTTATGTCGAGTGGGTTTGTTGATGAATCAGATTTTGATTCAGATTCTCTTGAATCAGAGTTAGTTATAGGCCATAATTAATAGGCTATTCCAAACCCTAACCCAGGGGTGAGGGGTCTTTCAATGACAAATTTGAGAGCGAATAAAGTAAAAGGGGACATTACTCCCAGCATAAATAATTTGGGACACTGAACAAGACCTTTACCGACCTGTGTTTCATGTTGTGACTTTAATACCTGAAATATGATATATAATATCTTTGTTACGTACAAAAAAGCTGTGTCGCCTCCAACTTCCCCAAAGTCACAGGTCAATACCAACTCCCATTACGACATCTCCGGATCCTATTCGCATGCCAGCTGGAAATTACTCCTCCATGGCTACGAGCAATACTTAATAATCGTTTTTATTGGTTAAATATTTTTTATTTGTCCAATGAAACGTGAGTTAATATTTTAATTATGGTCGTAAGCTGTTTGCCTAGCAACGCAGAAACATTTCGTTCATTTCATTACTTGCAAAACGGTGCTTACTGTTGATTGTCAACGGTTTACATAATTACTGAAGAGGTTTGTACTTACTATCAATATCATACTGTTCATTAACCTTTGTCGATGTAAGCTAGTACATAGTTTAGTTGACTACTGTAACGGGTTTAGTGACATTCACTATTCACATTAGTGAGTAGTTCATTTACGAGGCTACAATTACATCGCCAGCCTTAACTAAAGTTATTTGCGGGCGGGTCATCATCATTGCACCCCGAACATGTCCATAGGTGCTCAGATACTAGATACCCTCCTCAGCAAGTCCTGCAGTGTCCAGCGACTGACGAATCCAGTTCTGTGTTGGATGATAAGTCCTCTAATACGTCATCTCTCTTTTCTGGCTGTGCGGGTGCCCATCTTAACTCCCATCTCTTTCATCTGAAGGAGTGACGTGGACTCATTTACTCATGTTTTAAAGTACTTTACTTAAACTAACGGTAGTATTTATTTTTTGAAATGTTAAATGATTTATATATACATTTTTTTTTATTACTTAGAAGGTTTAACTACATCTTTGTTACTAAATATAGATTTACTGTGTTCAACTTATTATTGAATAACATGTCACACAGCCGTGACTGTGACAATACTAAAACTTGTTACATTGTATAATAATATTTGTTATAAAGAATTGTAACATATAATTTTTTGTACCATCAAATATACTAATATTGTATATCTATCATTTTTTATTTCAAGAGCAATGGCTACTGAAGTTAGGCAAATTGTAAGACATCAACCTCCTGACTGGTTCACAGAAATCTACACACAGTCTACAAATGCAGAGCGCCAAAGGTCAGCCTCACACCAAGTAAGTACTGTTATTTATTTTAATTACCCTATTTTATTGACATGATTACTGCTTTTAATTTATTTTTAAAATATTATTACATGCACTTTTATTAACATTATACCAAATGTTTTTATATTAATATAAATACTTCTAATATGATTATTATTATCATACTCTGCCATTTTTACTATATTACACAAGTACTTATAATGTTATTATAACTATTTTCAGCACTTTTATATTGTTACAGGTACTTTAAATATTATAATTTATACGGTTTTAACATATTATCATTATCAGGTCACATGTCCTTAACAGAACTTTGCATTTACTACAGCCCGTCTGAAAGAATCTCTGTCTCTAGCCAGATCTCCCACTTCTTCTGTTGTTGTGTTCAAGGTCTCCTTGGTGTCTTGAAACCACCTTCTTTATCTGCCCCTGATGTGTCACCCAGGAACCATAAAAAAAAAAGTAAAGTACCCCCGTCACGCCAAGTGGCGTATAGGGAATATGGTGTTAGTGACCATATATTTTACAGACCTTCGGCACATGATTTTTGGGGTAATGTGGTCGGTATTACGCCCGTGCCGCTATACTTTCCCTGAAAAAAATCAGGTACCCATTAAAGGCTGGGTGAATCCGGAATCCGTCGGTTGGGAACGAACCCTACCTCTTGTCCTTTGTAGTCCAGTTCACTAACCACTGAGCTATCGTGGCTCCCCACCCAGGAACCATGCCTTCCAATATTGTTCTTTCCAGCCAGCTGTGTCTTTTGACATGGCCATAGTATTTTAATTTCCTCTGTACATATCATTGTGATTATACTAACTGCATTATTAATAAACAAAAGGATATTGGTGTCAATATAATTGCATCAAATAATATATTTGCTCACTTTTTACATTTTCAGGCTAGATTTGAACTACATATTAAATCAATTATCATTAATTAAACTCGGTGGTTAGAATTAGACTACAAGTGACAAGAGGAAGGGTTCAATTCTGATTAACTGCTTCCAGGTTCACTTAACCTTAAATTGGTAATACATTTTTTCTTGGAAATAAAAGTGACATGATGTAATACTGACCAAATTGCCCCCAAAATAATGTGTCAAAAGTCTACTAAAAATATGGACCCTGACACCATATTCTCTACACACCACGTATTGTGACAGGGCTGTTTTCTTTACTATGATTAATTATAATAATGATCTGAGATTTCGCATTAATTAATATAAAAGATATTTCCTTAACATCCTTAACATTTATATTTTTTTAATGAGTGTGAAGGTGTTTAGAATACTGGACACAAATATTTAAATTCATGTGGACAGTGTTATTCCTACCTGTTATTACTTTCTAGTTATGAGCCAGGTAGTCAGTTATCTTGACAGCTGAATAAATAAGAGAGTACAAACCAAAATTGATTAGGTATCTTTAAAGCTTGAAACCAGCAAAGCCACTATAACACTAAAACACGGATGCAAACTTTTGCTTTATAAAATTATTTACATAAACATTCTTATTTGTTTCTTAACAAAGCACAGTAACTTAATTACAGGTACTTAATTAAAGTACAGTTACTTAATTTTTGTATCAGCTAGTGGGAAATAATGTGTTCTTCTAAAGTGTCACTTGAGTCAGTATCTCCATTAGGGTGTTTCAGTTAAAAACAGCTACCTTCACAAGTCCTCCATTTGTTTACAGGAATAGTATTTTCCAGGCACTACATATTTAGAATAATGACTAAGAAAATCTCTCACAAATTCTTCAAACTCATTTTTGGAAACGTTGATGAAATAAACACATACAATACAGGATATTGTTTATTTATTTACAAATAAGCAGATCAATTGTAGAGTTCTTATGTTCTATACTTTCTAAGATTTATTTACAAATAAATTTTAATGTTTCCAGGTTCGACAAGAATCCAGGTTTTTACGAAATGAGACGGACAGTCAGACCAAGTGGGACCAGTACTCCAATGATGTCAGGTTGGCAGATAGAGTAGATCATATCAGGAAGTGGAAGGAGATTCTCGAGCGAACACTGGGGCAGCTAGATCAAGAAATTGCAGACTTATCTGAAGCAAAAGAAACTACTGAGAATGCCCTGGAAGCAATGAATCTTCCTACAGATGTGAATATTGAATGTTTAACTTTGCGAGAGGGACGTAGAAATATTGATGTTGTGCAAGATGAGCCTGAAAATCAACTTCACAAGGTTGGTAAAGAAAAGTTGTTTTTTTAAATTGTGTGTTAAATATATTTATTTAATCAAAAACTTACAAATGTTTCATATAATGCAGACAATAGTATTACTACTATTAGGTAGTCTATTTTTGGAAGAATATTACTCTCTTATTGCTAGTCTGAATGTTTCTTATTGTCTAGAAGAGTTTCCTACCTTAGTGAATGTAGTTTATCAACATTCCTTGATATCTTATAAGGCACCTCTTTTTTCACTTTTCTGGAAATATATCCTTCACTTTTGCTTTTTCAAGACCTCTATGGTGTTTTATATGGTCAAAATATGTGAGTTTTCTTTGTTTAATTAAATCCACTAACCAGTTTTAATTCTCCTAAGATACTTTTCTTGGTTCTTTTTGTCTATCCATAATTTTTGGAAGATCTTTCTGTAGCTTTCATCACAAATGATATTTCCTTTTTAGATACATGAGTTAAAATTCAGAAGTCTTGTTTACAGGTTCCAATTGGAAACAAAAATCAGGCCCTTAGCTTAAGAATACAGTTGGTGTTTTGACATAGATGTGTCATTTCTATAGAAATACAAACATAGAATACAATGAATTTATTTAAATTTAAAAAAAAAAACATCATGAAGTGAAACCAACTTTGGTTAGAAAAGATATTGTGAGGTAAAGTAGTAGTAGGAACCTCCATCAGTCATAGTTGACTATGGATTTTCAGCACCCCTAGAAAATGTTATGTTTTTTATTTACTTTCACTGTGTATTCTCTTTTTCTACACCTTGTGTCTGAGTTTTTATTTCACCTCTGGTTGGAAAAAACTGTTGACCTTACTGAGATTTAAACCCTCATTCTCCTGCTTTGAAACATGATGAGTTATCAATTCGGCCACCTGCTACATATAAAATGTTTTATTATTTATGCATATGTATAAAGAAATGTGGTTTGCATTTATGAAGGGCCTCATTTAACTCGTAAAATTTATCAATTGTTTCCTCTAGACTGTCTGCTGTTGGTGCATAAACTTGTATAAGATTTATGTCTATTGGCTTTCCATTCAATTTCACTAAAAGGACTCTGTCAGATATTGGGTAAAAGCCTTTCACTGTTCTTGCTCTTTCTGCATCCAAGATGATACCCACTCCTCTTTGGTGTTCAGTGCCTCCAGAATAGATTATTTTATGTTTATCAGAATATATCTCCCCTGATCCGGTGTATCTCATTTCGTAAAGTCCCAGTAATTGTAAACCCATTCTTTTCATTTCTTGTATGATGTTTTCTAGTTTACCCTTCTGCATGAATGTTCTCACATTCCACGTACCTATCTTTAGAGTTTGTTTAATGTGAGACATCACCTCAGTGCAAAATAAAGACAAGTGAAACAATATTAAAACAGGTAAATGAATTTAAGTATTTGGGAACTTTGTTAATCTCAGATGGAAGATGTACAAAAGAGGTGAGATGCAGAATGGCTCAGGCAAAAGCAGCTTTCCAAAAAATGAGGAAAATACTATGCAATCCATTTTTGACAATAGAAACAAGAAAAAGAGTTCTTAAATGTTACGTAGAGCCAGTCTTAACATATGGATGCGAGCCATGGACAATAGGACAACAGACAAGAAAAACACTGGAGACTGTAGAAATGTGGTTTTACAGAAGAATGTTGAGAATACCATGGACAGCTAAGAAGAGTAATGAAAATGTTCTGAAAGAGGTCACAGCAAAAAGAGGGCTAATTTCCAATATTAGGAAGAAACAATCATTTTTTGGCCATGTAATGAGAAGAGAACAACTGGAATATATTGTAACAACTGGAAAAATTGAGGGATGAAGAGATAGAGGGAAGCAAAGAGAAAAAATAACAGACAGCTTAAGAGAATGTCTTGGCAGAAGGTCAACAACAGAAATGATAAAGAACTGTTGAGATAGAAAGTTGTGGAGAGACATGATCACCTACGCCAGTAGGCCCGGTACTTGATGATGATGATAAAGAAATACTTATTATGTTAAGTTACCTCCTTAAGAGCGAGGCTTTAAAACAGCTCTAAAATTAGACAATACCTTCGATTTTCCAATGTAGACTTGACTTTTCAAATATGAAAGAATATATATAATGTTTTCTTCATAGATTTACTATATAATATATGTGAAATAAGTGTCACTGATCAAATATGTACAATTAATCATTCTTGTTTAAATATATACAATTAAAACTTCATGGTCAAATATATGCATTTAAAACTTCATGGTCAAATATGTGCGATTAAAACTTCATGGTCAAATATGGACAATTAAAAAATTGAGAATTAAATGCATTACCACTCAGTTTGTATGTGGATGATACTTTGAAAACAAAACAAGTTAAACTAATGAATTTCTGATGTTTGAATTTCTTATGGGAACTAAGGTGTCCAACAGCAACAGAGCTGAAAGCTGTTTGCAGCTCATAACTGTTGGCTTGTGCCAGGATTGTTGAACTACTCCACCTCTTTGCAGTACCCCTAGTAGCAGACTAACTGGTCTAGTCTGGCCAACTGAGTAGAGATTGAGAAGGAAGACAACCTGGTACTTTTTCTGAAGACAGATGTGTTGGACCGAAAGGTGCTAATATCACAGTTATACTGCAAATGGCTACATAATGCATTTACATCCAAGTAACGTCCTTTTAAGGACAGATGACAAAGAGGCGTAACTCTTCCTTTAATCACCTAGTGAAAGCAAAGAAGAAGAGGAGAACTTCTTATCCTATGATCAGAAACATATTTTGGGGAGTTGCATTTTCTTTTTTTCTCTCGCTAAAAAACAAAACAAAAACTTACATATTAATCAGTCAATTTTCAGTCAGTCAGTCCAGTTAATTGGGATCCGCGATAGCTCAGTGGTTAGTGAACTGGACTACAAAGGACAAGAGGTAAGGTTCGATCCCAACCGATGGCTTCCAGGTTCACCCAACCTTTAATGGGTACCGGATTTTTTTCTGGGAAAGCAAAGTGGCACAGACGTAATACCGACCACATTACCCCCAAAAATCATGTGCCGAAGGTCTGTAAAATGTATGGTCACTAACACCATATTCCCTATGCGCCACTTGGCGTGATGGGGGTACTTTACTTTTTTTAACAGTCCAGTTAATTAGTTAGTTAATAGTATGTCCATATTAACATCATTTTGTTCTTGTGTAGAATTTTCTCTTGAATCCTAGATTATGATATCTATCTGTGGTTAAAGTGTTTATGATACCATAGTAAAAATAACTGCCATTTAAATGTAACATTAGGTGCTCTAAAATAGTATTTTCTCTGAACTTTTGACACACAGCCATGTGTTCACACTAGGTGAGACACAGGGACACATAATTCCTGGTTCAGTTATGACCTGAGTTTGATCTCATGGACTGGATATGTTACAATGTCTATCGGTACGGTTACTGTCTATCAGTATGTTCGGCTACCTCATAACATTATTCGCTGCGTTTCCCAAGTTACAAAGGGTTGTTTAGATGTGAACCGACAACCAAAAAAATTTCCTTGGTCACAGCAAATAAAATGACTAATTTGAAAATTTGTTCTTTTTTTCACATTATATGAGATTGCTTCTCATGAAATCTGGGGAAGGAAAAAATTCTATATCGATAAAAACAAATCCAACACTCATGACTAGCTATAAGTAGTAATTAGGAAGGTACACGGAGGGGGCTAATGTTTGACGGCAGCAATTTGTCATATTTTGAAGAATTTGTATTTTGATGCAGTAATTTTTACTCCAGTATCGTAATCTATGGTCAAACTGATATAAAACATGATAGGTTTGGATTAATTAAAAGAAATCATACAGCCATTTTAATTTGATGACCTAGTAATTTCATAATTTCAGGAGAGCTAATTCTATTCAAACCACACAAACAATTCTGAAAGGAATTACATGTACTGTAATTAATCTATCAATCAAAGCCTTTTTACCCCTAACTGGAGCATATGCTACAGATGAGGACTCTCCATTCATCCCTGTTCTTGCGCACATGTAGCTATAAAATATCATGTCATTCTGATTAATATCAAATATTGGTCATTATTTTTATTTCTTTAACTTTTTAGGAAACTGAGGTTATCAATGGAATTAAGAAAGCTCTACAGCAGAGAATATCAGATTCATTTGAACAGCTATGTTTGCTTCAGGAAGCTAGACAACAGGTACTGGCAGATCTACAGGACAAGAACATTGCCCTTGGTATTGACATTGATCAGTACAACTTGTCTGATCGCTCCCCAAACATTAGCTACAAGCCTAATGCCTTGCGTGTACCTAAGGGGTGAGCCATTGAATGTGATGTTGATGAAAGCTCAAACAGGCAATCAAATGACAAATTATTATAATTTTTTATGTCTCCAGTCATCACAACATAAGTGTTATATTCAGCATGCAAAATTATAAGCTTGTAATATATTTTATTGTTCATACAATATTTAGTTGTGAATTCTCAATCGGGTGAATAAAAAATGTTAAAAGTGGTAATTGTTTAACTGAAAGCACACAGTGGTGTGCAATATAATTTGAAAACTCTTCTCCAAAGATGTTTTTTTTTGTAAACTTTCTAAACTATGCTTTGTGTTACTGAACTTGAAATTGCTAATTCACAAAACAGGTTGGTCAGCTGTGCTGTTGCCGAAGATGGTCAACCAATAGATGTCATTAATGCCCACTGAGATGCGGGAAGGGCACAGGACATCATCAACTATGAGTCTACATCACCCCTTCATATGGAAGAGATGGGAGTTAAGATGGGCACATAGTGAGCGTATATAACATAACTTAGTGAGCGTATAAAAGGACTTATCAACCAACAGAGAACTGGAGTCATCAGTCGCTGGACACTGCGGGACTTGCTGTGGAGGGAACCTGAGCACCTATGGACATGCTCCGAGAGCAGTGATGATAACCCACAAATAACTCAATCACTCAGAACTGTAACGCAGTACCTAAAGATTCTGTAAACCTCAGGCACCAAAATGAATGGGTGGCAGCAATTAGGTGTTTGACAGAAACCACAGGCAAAATATTTAATAAAATAAAATATATTATAAAATAATATATAATAAATAATATATAAAATAATATAAAAATATTAATTTTCAGAAGCACTACACCTCAACAATGGGAAGACTTTAGTCGCTATAACAAAGAGCGGGCAGAGGCTGAGATGAAGTCATCCAATCGGCTTAGAGAGCAGATTCATCACACTCTGCACCAAACAGCTAATGATCTAGAAGCTCAGAAGCAAGCAACAGAATACGCTCTCAGAAAGAGGATCCATGAATACGAGCGTGCGAAGGATGAGCTGGAGTGGCAGAAGAAAAATGTAAGCATTATTTTACTATAGAATCCTAGAGTTTATACTTTGCTTCAGCCAAACATTTATTTTAGATAAGAAATTATTTGTAATTTACAACTAGAGCACAGAAAAATTAACTATAGAAATATTACCTTTCTTTGATCCAAATGATGAGGTATATGTAGATTTTCAGGACTAGATTGTTGATCTTTTTCAAATTGTTCTCCATATTTGTGTCTGAGCAAATAAACATAAAGAGAGCTGCAGTAATTTTATTAATTATGTGAATGTTTATGCTTTAGATAAACACATTACAAGTGAGGTGGAAAGGAGCAATAAACATTATCATAATCTAGATGATTGTAAAATCATTTTTTTTTAAAAACCTAATAAATACATGCCCCTGTAATCAAATGGTAAAGAAGTAAATAAAGCATGTAACATTGATTTCCTTTCATTTCAGACAGAAAATGAGATTGCAGAGCTGGAAAATGATATCCGAGGCATTGAGGAGGCCATTAGGAACAAAATAAGACCCACCAAAAAGGCAGAGACCAGACTGGAAAACCGCACGTATCGTCCAAATGTAGAACTATGCCGTGATGCTGCACAGTATGGCTTGGTGGATGAAGTGAAGCAACTTTATGCCTCTAAGAGTGCACTTGAGGAAAAACTAAAACAGTCCCAGTATGTTTGTACTGTTGTTGTTACTTCACTGTTATTGTTACTTCACTGTTGTTACTTCACTGTTGTTGTTACTTCACTGTTGTTGTTACTTCACTGTTGTTGTTACTTCACTGTTATTGTTACTTCACTGTTGTTGTTACTTCACTGTTGTTGTTACTTCACTGTCGTTGTTACTTCACTGTTGTTGTTACTTCGCTGTTACAATTTTAAAAATATGGTTAAATTAAGGTGAGACTTATCTCAGACAATCCAGAAGGACACTGTGTGGGTGACTAAAGTCGAATATGGATGTGATGAGATGTGAGAGAGGAAGGGGGGGGGGAACCAGTCTTGTGACTAGAGGAGAGGTCTGATACGAGTTGCAGGTGATAACAAGGTGTCAATGGTGATCAAGAATCCCCCATTACATTGAATTCTCTCCCTTGCTACTCAACATCTTGTCTGGCTTTGTTTGCTCATGTTTTCATGCCCTAGTATACATTGCTCTATCTCAGCCGATACCTGTCTAATTCTTGACCACCATTCACACCTTGTTATCACCTGCGAATGCTATCAGACATCTCATCACCTGACTGGTTCCTCCCCCCCTCGCTATCTCACGTCTCATGACATCCGCATTCGACTGTGTTCCACAGAAATCCACAGTGTTCTCCTGGGGTATATCAGTCTCACATTAATTTAGCCTTATTTTTAACTTAAATATTATTATATATTATCTATTTTTATTGAACAGCTGTAATATATTGTAACAACTGGGAAAATTGAGTGACGAAGAGATAGAGGGAAGCAAAGAGAAAAGATACCAGACAGCTTAAGAGAATGGCTTGTCAGAAGGTCAACAACAGAAATGATAAATAATTGTCGTGATCGAAAGTTGTGGAGAGACATGATCACCTATGCTAGCAGGCCCAGTACTTGATAATGATGATGATAATGATTTTTATTGTCTTAATATATAGTACACTCCCTTTTATTTCATCATCTCATTTCTTATCCTTATTTTTATCTCTCTTTTTAATTACTTGTCCTGCTCATTCCTGATGTAGTAGAGTGTATACTTATTTTGTTGTCTGTGTTTGTCTAGTTTTCTGAAGAAGGCTGGCTGCATGTAGGCCAAAACATCAGTATTTTAATGTTTCTTCTTTATAAAGTTGTCACCATACCTTGTAGGAGTGTACATTACACCCCACCACTTGCTCACTATGAAGATGTGGTGTGGGGTCTAATTAGTTCTGGTTCACAGATCCTGGAGCAAACCATCAGCTATTAGTTGCTGTCAACTTTCAGCCCTGTTGCTGTTATGCATAAAAATTTATTTTATTTTTTAAGTCGTTCTTTTCAAAGTTCTTATTGATGTTCACATGGAAAACAAAATTTAAACCCACATTTTGAAAAAAAAAAATAGGGAGCCACGATAGCTCAGTGGTTAGTGAACTGGACTACAAAGGACAAGGGGTAGGGTTCGATCCCAACCGACGGCTTCCAGGTTCACCCAGCCTTAAATGGGTACCGGATTTTTTCTGGGAAAGTAAAGCAGCACGGGCGTAATACCGACCACATTACCCCAAAAATCATGTGCTGAAGGTCTGTAAAATTTAGGGTCACTAACACCATATTTCCCTATACACCACTTGGCGTGACGGGGGTACTTTACTTTTTTTTTACATTTTGAAAATGAACAGATAGGCCATCTTTGAAATAGTGTTAGTATCATCATCATCATCAAGTACTGAGCCTACTGGCGTAGGTGATCATGTCTCTCCACAACTTTCTATCTCGACAGTTCTTTATCATTTCTGTTGTTGACCTTCTGCCAAGCCATTCTCTTAAGCTCTCTGGTATTTTCTCTCTTTGCTTCCCTCTATCTCTTCATCCCTCAATTTTTGCAGTTGTTACAATATATTCCAGTTGTTCTCTTCTCATTACATGGCCAAAAAATGATTATTGTTTCTTCCTAATATTGGAAATTAGCCCTCTTTTTGCTGTGACCTCTTTCAGAACATTTCGTTACTCTTCTTAGTTGTCCATGGTATTCTCAACATTCTTCTGTAAAACCATATTACTACAGACTCCAGTGATTTTCTTGTCTGTTGTCCTATTGTCCATGATTCACATCCACATGTTAAGACTGGCTCTACATAACATTTAAGAACTCTTTTTCTTGTTTCTATTGTCAAAAATGGATTGCATAGTATTTTCCTCATTTTTTGGAAAGCTGCTTTTGCCTGAGACATTCTGCATCTCACCTCTTTTGTACATCTTCCGTCTGAGGTTAACAAAGTTCCCAAATATTTAAATTCATTTACCTGTTTTAATATTGTTCCACTTGTCTTTATTTTGCACTGAGGTGATGTCTTTTTCTTTGTTGTTACCATTACTTCTATCTTTTTGCTTTTAAGGCTGAGTCCTTTATTTTTGCTTTCCTTCACTACAATGTCCAACATTTCTTGTAACTCATTTTCACTCTTAGCAATTAATACTGTATCATCAGCATACCTTAGAACATTTATATTATGACCTCCAATTGTTATTCCAGGCATGCCCCTTATGGATCTTAAAATAATCTTACTATAAATATTAAACAAATCTGGTGACACAACCTTGTCTAACACCCTGTTTTATTTGTTGAAACATTCCCAATTGGTTTCCAGTTCTTATGGCCGCTGTTTGTTGCCAGTACATGTTCTTTAATATTCTTAGATCTTTGCTGTCTACGTTTATGCTTTCTAAAATTTTGATTATTTCTTTGGTGCTTTACTTTGTCAAATGATTTGGTATAATCTATGAAACATAGGTATAGATCTGTTTTCACCTCTATGGCTCTTTCTACTAAAGATCTTATGATATATATGGCATTGCTCATTCCTTCACCTCCAACAAAACCACACTATTCATCGCTAATTTCTGGACTGATTTTGTTTCGTACTCTTCGCATGATGATTCTTAGTAATATCTTAGTCATGTGACTCATAAGGCTTATTGTGCGATGATCATCGCATTCAATCGCACCAGATTTCTTTGGTAGAGCTATGGATATTGATTTGAGCATGTCGTCTGGTATATACCCGCTGTTGTAGATATCATTCATATTTAATTATTTCTATTCCAAAATCACCCATGGTTTCAATCTCTTCTTTAGTTATATTATCTGGTCCAGGAGCTTTTCCTGCTTTCTTATTGCGCAAGGCGTCTTTCACTTCTTCTCTGAGTATTTCTGGTCCTCCATTATCCTTAATATTTATTTCTGTTTGTTCATCATTATAAAGATCTTTAATGTATTCTGTCCATCATTCCCTTATGCTTTCTTGTTCTATCAACAGTTCTCCTTCCTTTGATCTTAAACATCCAGTTTTTTATTGCATTTTTCTTCCTGTTAATTCTTCAATTTGTTTGTATATAGCTTTAGCATCTCCTTTTTGTTGCATTTCAATCTCTTTGCATCTCTCTTTTAGCTTCTTGCTTATGCTTCTTTTGCTTCATTGCATTTTATTACAATTTCTTTATTTAATCTCTTATACTCATCTTTATTTTCTTTATTTCTTCTTCTTGTATCCATTAGCTACAAAATGTCATCTGTCATCCATTTCTTTCTTGAACTTGTACTCACTGGTGGTTTGCACTCTTTTGATGTTTGTTACATTGATTCTTTTAGCATTTCCCACTGTTCATCAATGCTTTGTATCTTCTCTATTGCATTGTACCGGTTCTGAATTGTGATTTTATATTTGTCTTGCATCTTCTTCTCTGATTTTAGTAAATCTAAATTTAACTTGATGTTAACTGCGGCTCGTTTTGTTGTTTTTAATTTTACTCTAAGCTTTCCCACAACTGGTACATGATCACTATTGCAATCTGCCCCTGGTCTAGTTTTCACACACACCAGACTGTTTCTAGATCTATTGCTTATCATTATGTGATCAATTTGATTACGTGCGTTGTCTCCTGGGCTTTTCCATGTCCACAGATGTCTTGGATGTTGCTTAAACCAGGTGTTTCCTATCATCATGTTGTGTGTTCTTGCCCAGTCAATAAGTTTCTCACCTCTTTCATTCCTCTCGCCTAAGCCATAATGACCAACAACTTCCTCAACTCTTTCCTTTCCTACTTTTGCGTTAAAATCCCCTAGAACTATGGTGTTTTCATGTGGTTTGCATTCATGAAGTGCCTCATTTAACTCATCGTAAATTTATCAGTTGTTTCCTCTAGACTGTCTGCTGTTGGTGCATAAACTTGTATAAGATTTATGTAAATGGTTTTCCATTCAATTTCACTAAAAGGACACTGTCAGATATTGGGTAAAAGCCTTTCACTGTTCTTGCTCTTTCTGCATCCAAGATGATACATACTCTTCTTTGGTGTTCAGTACCTCCAGAATATATTATTATATGAATATCAGAATACATCTCCCCTGATCCGGTGTTTCTCATTTCACAAATTCCCAGTAAATGTAAACCCATTCTTTTCATTTCTTGTATGATGTTTTCCATTTTACCCTTCTATATGAGTGTTTTCACATTCCAATCATCACAGTGTTAGTATAGTAAAAATAAAAACACAATAATCACCAAAGAGAGAGAGAGAGGATGCTTGGCAACCAAGCTAGAAAAACACTGTGAAAATGGGTAATAGCTTCTGTTTCTTTATGTTATTTTGTATTTATTTTTATGGGTGCCATAACTGTAAGCCTATATGTTATTTATTTATGAAGATATGATAGCTGAATATGGGATGATCATTCTGGTTGCATCGCTCATGCAATACCAGAGCCCGGAAAGGAAGTAAAGAATTGTAGCGCTAATCCCTACCAGGCATGTTTGTAAGAGGCGACTAAGGAGGGTTGGGTATGGAATTGGCTGTCCTGTACTGTAAAAAAATAAGCTGCAAAAACTTCACAAACATGGACAAGTCAAAGAAAAGAAAAAAATTAAATCCGCCATCCAGGAAAGATAAGGGCTCTCTGTCTAAGAGATGTATGACACAATCCAAAGAAAGGCGTACGGAGTCCGGGTCACAGACTCACCTTTTGTTTATGAGTAAATCCTCCAGAATTGTCACCTGGAATGTATAAAAAGTAAGTAAAGTAAAGTACCCCCGTCACGCCAAGTGGCGTATAGGGAAATATGGTGTTAGTGACCCTATATTTTACAGACCTTCAGCACATGATTTTTGGGGTAATGTGGTCAGTATTACGCCCGTGCTGCTTTACTTTCCCAGAAAAAAATCCGGTACCCATTTAAGGCTGGGTGAACCCGGAAGCCGTCAGTTGAGATCGAACCCTACCCCTTGTCCTTTGTAGTCCAGTTCACTAACCACTGAGCTATCGCAGCTCCCTACACCTGGAATGTATGTACTCTAAATAATAAAGAAAAAGCTGCACAAGTAGCAGCAGAAATGGGAAACTACAAAAAGATAATCTAGGAATGTGCAAAACAAGATGGTTAGGAACAGAAAGGATAAAACTAAACACAGGAAAGATGATTTCATCAGGATACCAGGAATCTGGAGCACAACATAGTGAAGGGGCGTCTATAATGTTATCAAGGGAGGCACAGAAAATACAGACAGAATGGAAAGCAGTAGGGCCAAGACTAATAACAGCAACATTTAAAACAACAAAAAACAAAATAAAAATACACATTATCCCATGCTATGCACCCCAATTCCCAAGGAAAAAAACAAAGTGGAAGACCAAAATAATCTTGGAGAAGACAGATGGAAGCGGAGATGAAGGGGAAGACATGGATTGATCTTAAAAGAATGGCAAGAAGCATAACGGCTTGGAAAGAGTTTGTTGAAGACCTATGCTCTACAGGGAGTTGTAAGATTAGAAGAGGGAGGTTCTGGGTGCATACCATCCTGCCTTTGCATGGATTGTTGGCTAATTCCTGAACTGGACAAATACTCTACTGTTGACTCAGCAGTAAAAATGAGAACGTGGACTGTAAAATTAGGAAAGGCAATAACAGCAAGTAAGATAACTTGCTACTTCGCTCCTACATGCTGCACCTTAATATGGTGAGGTTTCAACATTTCACTGACTTATACAAGCTGTTTTTTTCATTGAAAGAGAGAAGCACCCTTTGCCTTATGTTAGTGATGATCTACTTTACTGTTGTTATTATGACAATGACCTTTTTCAGTTTTTTTGTTTCTGCACATGATTTTTTTTCATCAACACATCACAAGCATGTTCAAGCACTGATATTGTAAGTCTACATATTGCTATATTTTTTATTACCTTTCTTTTACTTGACTACATTTGATCCTTTACCTTTATGCAGGCATGCTCTGGATGGCTTATACAAGAACTTACATCATTTGAATGATGACATAGCACTCAAGACACAGTCTCTACGTTTGGACAATCAATGTATGGATGTACGCCAGAAGTTGAATTCTCCAGTGAAGACACAAGTACAGAACAATCTTACCCTCACAGGAATTGAGAGGATGAAATCAGCCATCCTTGCCTGAAGTGTCTATGTTGTTACAGAATTAATTTCCATTTAAATATTAGTTTAGTGAATAAAAAAGTCCTATATATAAAGAACACTCTAAACATTAATGTGCATGAAAGACTATAAGAACCATTACAGTGAACTTTTGAGCTAAAGAATTGAATTATTCCGGTCAAAATTAGATTCTTACAACCAGAAATAAATCTACGTTTCCAACTTGGCATTTTAGTATATCACACACCATTACTGATTATGATAAACATAATTATAAAATGTTAAAGGACAGCTTCAAAATGACACAACAAACTGACAAAAGTTTTGACATATTCGTATATACATAGTTGTAACAGAATAATAATGATTACTGTGTCTCTGAGGTCATTTAAAGCTGCTTTTTTTAGTGCAAATATTGTTTTATTTAGCTTTACACATGACGTGCATATACAAAAATTTCACATGCGTATACACATTTTTTTTTTCTATTTATTTAACTTTCATTCTGTGTTGTTTTCTATTTTCTAGAAGAGATGTTATCTTCACTATCTAAATCATGATATAACTATCAGTAGTCATGGGTGTTTAGTGTGGCTTTTTTGTTGTCTTTACCCTTCAGTATAATTAACTTTCCGTACGTTTCACTGCACTGTGCGCCACGCTGATTTCAGCCATGTACGTTTCGCCGCATAGAGCATCACTCTCAATTTGATTAGTGTGAACCGTCATCAAACCATATTATTTTTACATATCTTGCATCATCTTGGTATTTGTGAAATCTAATTCTTTTTTCAATTAACTAAAACTTCATATATAATACATTATATGTTAGATAAATATAAATATGTAGATTGATTCTTAAAACCATGAAAAATGTTGTCATTGAAATCTCATCCATTGCATTGATAAAAAGCTTCCTTATGGAAAGAGTTAACTGTTGTTAACATCAGATTTTCTTCAAACTCCTTTTTGTTGAATTTTAGAACGATCACCACTCTGAAAATTAGAATGAGCTTTTCAGCTCATATGTCAAATATGTCCTTATGGGTGGCAGAAATAACAGTATATAAATGCAAATATCACAAAGACCAGGTTTCTTTGCCATTAAATTTGAAATATGGCCATAATTTGTAAATAAGCTAAAACTTTCAAAAACAAAATGAAGCAATCAATAAAGATATTTTTGACAAGAGAAAAATAAAAGTCTCACTGTCTTTGGTAATCAAAAAAAAAAAGAAAAAAAACAAGAAAAAAATGCTATAAGAGAAAAACAAACTCCAAAACACCTTGTAAAATAAGTTAAGAAAAAAAGTTGCCCAAAACAAATATATGTGGAAAGTAATGGCTACAAATTTATGTTATACGAAGGAGAGTAAAATGTGTATGTTTGACATATCACTTGCACAGTTGAATGGTCTTCCACCATATATTGTAAGTATAAGCATCACTTACATCTGTAATAGGGCTGTCTTGTAACAAAACCAGCCCTACTGTCCTTCAATCTGTTGACGTGGTGTCTTGTAACGGAACCATTCAAGTTCATCATCATTCATTATTATATAAATATTGTCACATGATGTGAAATTACGTTAATTGTATTAGATTGATCACATAAAAGAATTGTTGAATATACATGCGTTTCTTGCTTTAAAATGTGTGTTAATTAATACCTTTGCTAAATAAGACTTTAGTTTACTTATACAAGAAATATAGAAAGATACAGACTATTGACAGAATCAGTTTGGACAACAACAAAAAATATGAGAATAAAGAACAAAACAAAAGATTTCATTACATTAATAATAAAAGATTTTGAATAAATTAATTTGACCTGTTTGTTAATGATGGCAGAATTAGAAATAAAGTAAAATGGTTTTGGTTCAAACTGAAATGGTCTAAGTGAGAAGTACTATTGAATCGTGTAATGCTGTGTGTTGTGTGTTTAGTACTGTATGGAAACATGCAGTCCTTCTGTAAAACAGAATCTGCTTAAAATAAAGTTAGTTTGGAAACGTATTTGTTTTATTTTTTTACTTTTTCAACAATGTAATGAGTGTTCAAATCATTGCTGAGACATTAAAAATAAAATACTGTACTTATGTTGCTGAAAGGGTCAAGATCTTAAGAGGACATAAATGTTCATAAACATTCACATATTGCAGTGCTTATAGCAAGCAGAGTTAATTGGATTTTATCACATAACAACATAAAGTGGAATGGACTTTAAATGAGCCAATTTTCTTGTTTTCATCTTTCACAAGAGGAATGTAATGATTAATTATGCAGTTTACTTTTATGTTCATTTATGAAACTTTCATCATCAGCAGAAAGCAGGCCAGCAAGTCATGATCTAAGTCTGCTTCATCTGCCCAGATGACTTCACATTCAGGAAATATGTTATCATCATGGCATGTTTCTGGGGCTTTTCTGTCCTTATGTGTATGTTAATAAAGAGAACAAGACAAAGGCAATGTGTATGTTAATAAAGAGAACAAGACAAAAAGTGTATGTTAATAAAGAGAACAAAACAAAGATCAAATGTATGTTAATAAAGAGAACAAGACACAGACAATGTGTATGTTAATAATGAGAACAAATCAAAGACAATGTGTATGTTAATAATGAGAACAAGACA
This sequence comes from Megaustenia siamemsis, assembly GCA_032433765.1. Lineage (NCBI taxonomy): Eukaryota > Metazoa > Mollusca > Gastropoda > Stylommatophora > Ariophantidae > Megaustenia > Megaustenia siamemsis. Next base: position 10,756,869 of record JAVIAB010000139.1, on the reverse strand, counting down.
AAAACCAATTGTATATTAATAAAGAGAACCAAAAAAAGATCAAATGTATGCTAATAAAGAGAACAAGACAAAGGCAATGTGTATGCTAATAAAGAAAGCAAGACAAAGGCAATGTGTATGTTAATAAAGAGAACAAGACAAAGACAATGTGTATGTTAATAATGAGAACAAGACAAAAATCAATTGTATATTAATAAAGAGAACCAAAAAAAGATCAAATGTATGCTAATAAAGAGAACAAGACAAAGGCAATGTGTATGCTAATAAAGAAAGCAAGACAAAGGCAATGTGTATGTTAATAAAGAGAACAAGACAAAGACAATGTGTATGTTAATAATGAGAACAAGACAAAGATCAAATGTATGTTAATAAAGAGAACAAGACAAAGACAATGTGTATGTTAATAATGAGAACAAGACAAAGATCAAATGTATGCTAATAAAGAGAACAAGACAAAGATCAAATGTATGTTACGTGCTGAAGTCGGATGTGTTGGGCCGAAAGGCGCAAATATAACAGTTATACTGCAAACCACAACACAACGCAGACACGTCCACTACGTCCTTGTAAGGATGGATGATGAAGAGGAATATTCTAGTCTACCATGATACTCTAGAATACTTTAGTCATCGGGCGAACGCAACCACCAAATGTATGTTAATAAAGAGAATAATACAAAGTGTATGTTAATAAAGAGAACAAGACAAAGATCAAATGTATGTTAATAAAGAGAGCAAGACAAAGTGTATGTTAATAATGAGAACAAGACAAAAATCAATTGTATGTTAATAAAAATAACAAGACTAAGACAATGTGTATGTTAATAAAGAGAACAAGACAAAGATCAAGTGAATGTTAATAAAGAGAACAAGACAAAGATCAAGTGTATGTTAATAAAGAGAACAAGAGGAAGGAAGACTAAAAGAGCCATGGTATGGGTTGGCTGATAGAGAACTGAAGGAAAAAACATTCACATACAGATCTGGTGAGCTTGGAAGGCTGGCTCAAGTCACAAATAACAGGATCTCTAGTGATGCCTTTATGTGCCAGAGGGTATAAATGGGACTAAGTAAGTGTATGTTAATAACAAAGGTGACATACACAGCTCATACGTTTATCTTCAATGTTTTAGTTAGTCATTGATACCACGCTTTCACATATTTGCTATAGTAGGTGAAAACAAAAGAGTAATCATGTTCCACCCATGCTTAAGACAAATATGATGTTGGTGCCCATATTCTTCATTGACATGAGGTTAGTGCCTATATCTTTCATTGACATGGGGTTAGTGCTCATATTCTTCATTGAGATGAGGTTAGTGCCTATATCTTTCATTGACATGAGGTTAGTGCCCATATCTTTCATTGACATGGGGTTAGTGCCCATATCTTTCATTGACATGGGGTTAGTGCTCATATTCTTCATTGACATGAGGTTAGTGCCCATAATCTTCATTGACATGAGGTTAGTGCCCATATCTTTCATTGACATGGGGTTAGTGCCCATATCTTTCATTGACATGAGGTTAGTGCCCACATCATTCATTGACATGAGGTTAGTGCCCATATCTTTCATTGACATGGGGTTAGTGCCCATATCTTTCATTGACATGAGGTTAGTGCCCACATCTTTCATTGACATGGGGTTAGTGCCCATATCTTTCATTGACATGAGGTTAGTGCCCACATCTTTCATGGACATGGGGTTAGTGCCCATATCTTTCATTGACATGAGGTTAGTGCCCATATCTTTCATTGACATGGGATTAGTGCCCATATTCTTCATTGACATTTGGTTAGTGCCCATATCTTTCATTGACATTTGGTTAGTGCCCATATCTTTCATTGACATGGGGTTAGTGCTCATATCTTTCATTGACATGGGGTTAGTGCTCATATTCTTCATTGACATGGGGTTAGTGCTCATATCTTTCATTGACATGAGGTTAGTGCCCATATCTTTCATTGACATGAGGTTAGTGCTTATATTATTCATTGACATGAGGTTAGTGCCCATATATTTCATTGACATGAGGTTAATGCTCATATCTTTCATTGACATGAGGTTAGTGCTCATATCTTTCATTGACATGGGGTTAGTGCTTATATTATTCATTGACATAAGGTTAGTGCCCATATCTTTCATTGACATGAGGTTAGTGCCAATATTCTTCATTGACATGAGGTTAGTGCCCATATTCTTCATTGACATGAGGTTAGTGCCCATATTCTTCATTGACATGAGGTTAGTGCCGATATTCTTCATTGTCATGAGGTTAGTGCCCATATTCTTCATTGATATGAGGTTAGTGCCCATATTCTTCATTGACATGAGGTTAGTGCTCATATACTTCATTGATATGAGGTTAGTGCCCATATTCTTCATTGATATGAGGTTAGTGTCCATATTCTTCATTGACATGAGGTTAGTGCCCATATTCTTCATTTACATGAGGTTAGTGCCCATATTCTTCATTGACATGAGGTTAGTGCCCATAATTCTTCATTGATATGAGGTTAGTGCTCATATTCTTCATTGACATGAGGATAGTGCTCATATTCTTCATTGATATGAGGTTAGTGTCCATATTCTTCATTGACATGGGGTTAGTGCCCATATTCTTCATTGACATGAGGATAGTGCTCATAATCTTCATTGATATGAGGTTAGTGCCCATATATTCTTCATTGACATGAGGTTAGTGCCCATATTCTTCATTGTCATGAGGTTAGTGCCCATATTCTTCATTGATATGAGGTTAGTGCCCATATTCTTCATTGACATGGGGTTAGTGCTCATATCTTTCATTGACATGAGGTTAGTGCCCATATCTTTCATTGACATGAGGTTAGTGCTTATATTATTCATTGACATGAGGTTAGTGCCCATATCTTTCATTGACATGAGGTTAATGCTCATATTCTTCATTGACATGAGGTTAGTGCCTATATTCTTCTTTGATATGAGGTTAGTGCCCATATATTCTTCATTGACATGAGGTTAGTGCCCATATTCTTCATTGATATGAGGTTAGTGCCCATATCTTTCATTGACATGAGGTTAGTGCCCCTATTCTTCATTGACATGGGGTTAGTGCTCATATTCTTCATTGACATGAGGTTAGTGCCCCTATTCTTCATTGACATGAAGTTAGTGCTCATATTCTTCATTGACATGAGGTCAATGCTCATATTATTCATTGACATGAAGTTAGTGCCCATATATTTCATTGACATGAGGTTAGTGCCCATATTCTCCATTGACATGAGGTTAGTGCTCATATTATTCATTGACATGAGGTTAGTGCTCATATTCTTCATTAACATGAGGTTAGTGCCCATATTCTTCATTAACATGAGGTTAGTGCCCATATTTCTCATTGACATGGTGTTAGTGCCAATATTCTTCCTTGACATGGGGTTAGTGCCAATATTCTTTAATGACACGGGGTTAGTGCCCATATTCTTCATGAACATGAGGTTAGTGTCCCTATTCTTCATTGACATGGGGTTAGTGCTCATATCTTTCATTGACATGGGGTTAGTGCTTATATTATTCATTGACATAAGGTTAGTGCCCATATCTTTCATTGACATGAGGTTAGTGCCAATATTCTTCATTGACATGAGGTTAGTGCCCATATTCTTCATTGACATGAGGTTAGTGCCCATATTCTTCATTGACATGAGGTTAGTACCGATATTCTTCATTGTCATGAGGTTAGTGCCCATATTCTTCATTGATATGAGGTTAGTGCCCATATTCTTCATTGACATGAGGTTAGTGCTCATATACTTCATTGATATGAGGTTAGTGCCCATATTCTTCATTGATATGAGGTTAGTGCCCATATTCTTCATTGACATGGGGTTAGTGTCCATATTCTTCATTGACATGAGGTTAGTGCCCATATTCTTCATTTACATGAGGTTAGTGCCCATATTCTTCATTGACATGAGGTTAGTGCCCATAATTCTTCATTGATATGAGGTTAGTGCTCATATTCTTCATTGACATGAGGATAGTGCTCATATTCTTCATTGATATGAGGTTAGTGTCCATATTCTTCATTGACATGGGGTTAGTGCCCATATTCTTCATTGACATGAGGATAGTGCTCATAATCTTCATTGATATGAGGTTAGTGCCCATATATTCTTCATTGACATGAGGTTAGTGCCCATATTCTTCATTGTCATGAGGTTAGTGCCCATATTCTTCATTGATATGAGGTTAGTGCCCATATTCTTCATTGACATGGGGTTAGTGCTCATATCTTTCATTGACATGAGGTTAGTGCCCATATCTTTCATTGACATGAGGTTAGTGCTTATATTATTCATTGACATGAGGTTAGTGCCCATATATTTCATTGACATGAGGTTAATGCTCATATTCTTCATTGACATGAGGTTAGTGCCCATAATTCTTCATTGATATGAGGTTAGTGCTCATAATCTTCATTGACATGAGGTTAGTGCTCATAATCTTCATTGATATGAGGTTAGTGTCCATATCCTTCATTGACATGGGGTTAGTGCCCATATTCTTCATTGACATGAGGTTAGTGCCTATATTCTTCATTGATATGAGGTTAGTGCCCATATATTCTTCATTGACATGAGGTTAGTGCCCATATTCTTCATTGATATGAGGTTAGTGCCCATATCTTTCATTGACATGAGGTTAGTGCCCCTATTCTTCATTGACATGGGGTTAGTGCTCATATTCTTCATTGACATGAGGTTAGTGCCCCTATTCTTCATTGACATGAAGTTAGTGCTTATATTCTTCATTGACATGAGGTCAATGCTCATATTATTCATTGACATGAAGTTAGTGCCCATATATTTCATTGACATGAGGTTAGTGCCCATATTCTCCATTGACATGAGGTTAGTGCTCATATTATTCATTGACATGAGGTTAGTGCTCATATTCTTCATTAACATGAGGTTAGTGCCCATATTCTTCATTAACATGAGGTTAGTGCCCATATTTCTCATTGACATGGTGTTAGTGCCCATATTCTTCATTGACATGGGGTTAGTGCCAATATTCTTTAATGACACGGGGTTAGTGCCCATATTCTTCATGAACATGAGGTTAGTGCCCCTATTCTTCATTGACATGGGGTTAGTACTCATATCTTTCATTGACATGAGGTTAGTGCCCATATCTTTCATTGACATGAGGTTAGTGCTTATATTATTCATTGACATGAGGTTAGTGCCCCTATTCTTCATTGACATGAAGTTAGTGCTCATATTCTTCATTGACATGAGGTCAATTCTCATATTATTCATTGACATGAAGTTAGTGCCCATATATTTCATTGACATGAGGTTAGTGCCCATATTCTCCATTGACATGAGGTTAGTGCTCATATTATTCATTGACATGAGGTTAGTGCCCATATATTCTTCATTGACATGAGGTTAGTGCCCATATTCTACATTGATATGAGGTTAGTGCCCATATCTTTCATTGACATGAGGTTAGTGCCCCTATTCTTCATTGACATGGGGTTAGTGCTCATATTCTTCATTGACATGAGGTTAGTGCCCCTATTCTTCATTGACATGAGGTTAGTGCCCATAATTCTTCATTGACATGAGGTCAATGCTCATATTATTCATTGACATGAAGTTAGTGCCCATATATTTCATTGACATGAGGTTAGTGCCCATATTCTCCATTGACATGAGGTTAGTGCTCATATTATTCATTGACATGAGGTTAGTGCTCATATTCTTCATTAACATGAGGTTATGCCCATATTCTTCATTAACATGAGGTTAGTGCCCATATTTCTCATTGACATGGTGTTAGTGCCCATATTCTTCATTGACATGAGGTTAGTGCCTATATATTCTTCATTGATATGAGGTTAGTGCCCATATATTCTTCATTGACATGAGGTTAGTGCCCATATTCTTCATTGATATGAGGTTAGTGCCCATATCTTTCATTGACATGAGGTTAGTGCCCCTATTCTTCATTGACATGGGGTTAGTGCTCATATACTTCATTGACATGAGGTTAGTGCCCATATTCTTCATTGACATGAAGTTAGTGCTCATATTCTTCATTGACATGAGGTCAATGCTCATATTATTCATTGACATGAGGTTAGTGCCCATATATTTCATTGACATGAGGTTAGTGCCCATATTCTCCATTGACATGAGGTTAGTGCTCATATTATTCATTGACATGAGGTTAGTGCTCATGTTCTTCATTGACATGGGGTTAGTGCTCATATCTTTCATTGACATGAGGTTAGTGCCCATATCTTTCATTGACATGAGGTTAGTGCTTATATTATTCATTGACATGAGGTTAGTGCCCATATATTTCATTGACATGAGGTTAATGCTCATATCTTCATTGACATGAGGTTAGTGCTCATATCTTTCATTGACATGGGGTTAGTGCTTATATTATTCATTGACATGAGGTTAGTGCCCATATATTTCATTTACATGAGGTTAATGCTCATATCTTTCATTGACATGAGGTTAGTGCTCATATCTTTCATTGACATGGGGTTAGTGCTTATATTATTCATTGACATAAGGTTAGTACCCATATCTTTCATTGACATGGGGTTAGTGCTTATATTATTCATTGACATAAGGTTAGTGCCCATATCTTTCATTGACATGAGGTTAGTGCCAATATTCTTCATTGACATGAGGTTAGTGCCCATATTCTTCATTGACATGAGGTTAGTGCTCATATATTCTTCATTGATATGAGGTTAGTGCCCATAATCTTCATTGACATGGGGTTAGTGCTCATATTCTTCATTGACATGGGGTTAGTGCCCATATTCTTCATTGACATGAGGTTAGTGCCCATATATTTCATTAACATGCGGTTAGTGCCCATATTCTCCATTGACATGAGGTTAGTGCTCATATTATTCATTGACATGAGGTTAGTGCTCATATCTTTCATTGACATGGGGTTAGTGCTTATATTATTCATTGACATAAGGTTAGTGCCCATATCTTTCATTGACATGAGGTTAGTGCCAATATCTTTCATTGACATGAGGTTAGTGCTTATATTATTCATTGACATGAGGTTAGTGCCCATATATTTCATTGACATGAGGTTAATGCTCATTTCTTTCATTGACATGAGGTTAGTGCTCATATCTTTCATTGACATGGGGTTAGTGCTTATATTATTCATTGACATAAGGTTAGTGCCCATATCTTTCATTGACTTGGGGTTAGTGCTTATATTATTCATTGACATAAGGTTAGTGCCCATATCTTTCATTGACATGAGGTTAGTGCCAATATTCTTCATTGACATGAGGTTAGTGCCCATATTCTTCATTGACATGAGGTTAGTGCTCATAATCTTCATTGATATGAGGTTAGTGCCCATAATCTTCATTGACATGGGGTTAGTGCTCATATTCTTAATTGACATGGGGTTAGTGCCCATATTCTTCATTGACATGAGGTTAGTACCCATATTCTTCATTGACATGAGGTTAGTGCCCATAATTCTTCATTGATATGAGGTTAGTGCTCATAATCTTCATTGACATGAGGTTAGTGCTCATATTCTTCATTGATATGAGGTTAGTGCCCATAATCTTCATTGACATGAGGTTAGTGCCCATATTCTTCATTGTCATGAGGTTAGTGCCCATATATTCTTCATTGATATGAGGTTAGTGCCCACATTCTTCATTGACATGAGGTTAGTGCTCATATTCTTCATTGATATGAGGTTAGTGCCCATATTCGTCATTGACATGGGGTTAGTGCCCCTATTCTTTATTGACATGGGGTTAGTGCCCATATTCTTCATTGACATGGGGTTAGTGCCCATATTCTTCATTGACATGATGTTAGTGCCCATATATTCTTCATTGATATGAGGTTAGTGCCCATATTCTTCATTGACATGAGGTTAGTGCCCATAATTCTTCATTGATATGAGGTTAGTGCCCATATCTTTCCTTTGACATGAGGTTAGTGCCCCTATTCTTCATTGACATGGGGTTAGTGCTCATATCTTTCATTGACATGAGGTTAGTGCCCATATCTTTCATTGACATGAGGTTAGTGCTTATATTATTCATTGACATGAGGTTAGTGCCCATATATTTCATTGACATGAGGTTAGTGCCCATATCTTTCATTGACATGAGGTTAATGCTCATAGCTTTCATTGACATGAGGTTAGTGCTCATATCTTTCATTGACATGAGGTTAGTGCTCATATACTTCATTGATATGAGGTTAGTGCCCATATTCTTCATTGACATGGGGTTAGTGCTCATATTCTTCATTGACATGGGGTTAGTGCCCATATTCTTCATTGACATGAGGTTAGTGCCCATATTCTTCATTGACATGAGGTTAGTGCCCATAATTGTTCATTGATATGAGGTTATTGCTAATAATCTTCATTGACATGAGGTTAGTGCTCATATTCTTCATTGATATGAGGTTAGTGTCCATATTCTTCATTGACATGGGTTTAGTGCCCATATTCTTCATTGACATGAGGTTAGTGCCTATATTCTTCATTGATATGAGGTTAGTGCCCATATATTCTTCATTGACATGAGGTTAGTGCCCATATTCTTCATTGACATGAGGTTAGTGCCCATAATTCTTCATTGATATGAGGTTAGTGCTCATAATCTTCATTGACATGAGGTTAGTGCTCATATTCTTCATTGATATGTGGTTAGTGTCCATATTCTTCATTGACATGGGGTTAGTGCCCATATTCTTCATTGACATGAGGTTAGTGCCTATATTCTTCATTGATATGAGGTTAGTGCCCATATATTCTTCATTGACATGAGGTTAGTGCCCATATTCTTCATTGATATGAGGTTAGTGCCCATATCTTTCATTGACATGAGGTTAGTGCCCCTATTCTTCATTGACATGGGGTTAGTGCTCATATTCTTCATTGACATGAGGTTAGTGCCCATATTCTTCATTGACATGAAGTTAGTGCTCATATCTTCATTGACATGAGGTCAATGCTCATATTATTCATTGACATGAGGTTAGTGCCCATATATTTCATTGACATGAGGTTAGTGCCCATATTCTCCATTGACATGAGGTTAGTGCTCATATTATTCATTGACATAAGGTTAGTGCTCATATTCTTCATTAACATGAGGTTAGTGCCCATAATCTTCATTAACATGAGGTTAGTGCCCATATTTCTCATTGACATGGTGTTAGTGCCCATATTCTTCATTGACATGGGGTTAGTGCCAATATTCTTTAATGACACGGGGTTAGTGCCCATATTCTTCATTAACATGAGGTTAGTGCCCATAATTCTTCATTAACATGAGGTTAGTGCCCCTATTCTTCATTGACATGGGATTAGTGCTCATATCTTTCATTGACATGAGGTTAGTGCCCATATCTTTCATTGACATGAGGTTAGTGCTTATATTATTCATTGACATGAGGTTAGTGCCCATATATTTCATTGACATGAGGTTAATGCTCATATCTTTCATTGACATGAGGTTAGTGCTCATATCTTTCATTGACATGGGGTTAGTGCTTATATTATTCATTGACATAAGGTTAGTGCCCATATCTTTCATTGACATGAGGTTAGTGCCAATATTCTTCATTGACATGAGGTTAGTGCCCATAATTCTTCATTGACATGAGGTTAGTGCCCATATTCTTCATTGACATGAGGTTAGTGCCAATATACTTCATTGTCATGAGGTTAGTGCCCATATTCTTCATTGATATGAGGTTAGTGCTTATATTATTCATTGACATGAGGTTAGTGCTCATATACTTCATTGATATGAGGTTAGTGCCCATATTCTTCATTGATATGAGGTTAGTGCACATATTCTTCATTGACATGGGGTTAGTGCTTATATTATTCATTGACATAAGGTTAGTGCCCATATCTTCATTGACATGACGTTAGTGCCCATAATTCTTCATTGATATGAGGTTAGTGCTCATAATCTTCATTGACATGAGGTTAGTGCTAATTTTCTTCATTGATATGAGGTTAGTGTCCATATTCTTCATTGACATGGGGTTAGTGCCCATAATCTTCATTGACATGAGGTTAGTGCCTGTATTCTTCATTGATATGAGGTTAGTGCCCATATATTCTTCATTGACATGAGGTTAGTGCCCATATTCTTCATTGATATGAGGTTAGTGCCCATATCTTTCATTGACATGAGGTTAGTGCCCCTATTCTTCATTGACATGGGGTTAGTGCTCATATTCTTCATTGACATGAGGTTAGTGCCCATATTCTTCATTGACATGAAGTTAGTGCTTATATTCTTCATTGACATGAGGTCAATGCTCATATTATTCATTGACATGAGGTTAGTGCCCATATATTTCATAGACATGAGGTTAGTGCCCATATTCTCCATTGACATGAGGTTAGTGCTCATATTATTCATTGACATGAGGTTAGTGCTCATATTCTTCATTAACATGAGGTTAGTGCCCATAATCTTCATTAACATGAGGTTAGTGCCCATATTTCTCATTGACATGGTGTTAGTGCCCATATTCTTCATTGACATGGGGTTAGTGCCAATATTCTTTAATGACACGGGGTTAGTGCCCATATATTCTTCATTAACATGAGGTTAGTGCCCATATTCTTCATTAACATGAGGTTAGTGCCCCTATTCTTCATTGACATGGGGTTAGTGCCAATATTCTTCATTGACATGAGGTTAGTGCCCATATTCTTCAATGACATGAGGTTAGTGCCCATATATTCTTCATTGACATGAGGTTAGTGCCGATATTCTTCATTGTCATGAGGTTAGTGCCCATATTCTTCATTGATATGTGGTTAGTGCCCATATTCTTCATTGACATGAGGTTAGTGCTCATATACTTCATTGATATGAGGTTAGTGCCCATATTCTTCATTGATATGAGGTTAGTGCCCATATTCTTCATTGACATGGGGTTGGTGCTTATATTATTCATTGACATAAGGTTAGTGCCCATATCTTTCATTGACATGAGGTTAGTGCCAATATTCTTCATTGACATGAGGTTAGTGCTCATATACTTCATTGATATGAGGTTAGTGCCCATATTCTTCATTGATATGAGGTTAGTGCCCATAATCTTCATTGACATGGGGTTAGTGCTCATATTCTTCATTGACATGGGGTTAGTGCCCATATATTCTTCATTGACATGAGGTTAGTGCCCATATTCTTCATTGACATGAGGTTAGTGCCCATAATTCTTCATTGATATGAGGTTAGTGCTCATAATCTTCATTGGCATGAGGTTAGTGCTCATATTCTTCATTGATATGAGGTTAGTGTCCATATATTCTTCATTGACATGGGGTTAGTGCCCATATTCTTCATTGACATGAGGTTAGTGCCTATATTCTTCATTGATATGAGGTTAGTGCCCATATATTCTTCATTGACATGAGGTTAGTGCCCATATTCTTCATTGATATGAGGTTAGTGCCCATATCTTTCATTGACATGAGGTTAGTGCCCCTATTCTTCATTGACATGGGGTTAGTGCCAATATTCTTCATTGACATAAGGTTAGTGCCCATATTCTTCATTGACATGAAGTTAGTGCTCATATCCTTCATTGACATGAGGTCAATGCTCATATTATTCATTGACATGAGGTTAGTGCCCATATATTTCATTGACATGAGGTTAGTGCCCATATTCTCCATTGACATGAGGTTAGTGCTCATATTCTTCATTGACATGGGGTTAGTGCTCATATTCTTCATTAACATGAGGTTAGTGCCTATATTCTTCATTAACATGAGGTTAGTGCCCATATTTCTCATTGACATGGTGTTAGTGCCCATATTCTTCATTGACATGGGGTTAGTGCCCATATTCTTCATTGACATGGGGTTAGTGCCAATATTCTTTAATGACACGGGGTTAGTGCCAAAATTCTTCATTAACATGAGGTTAGTGCCCATATTTCTCATTGACATGGTGTTAGTGCCCATATTCTTCATTGACATGGGGTTAGTGCCAATATTCTTTAATGACACGGGGTTAGTGCCCATATATTCTTCATTAACATGAGGTTAGTGCCCATAATTCTTCATTAACATGAGGTTAGTGCCCCTATTCTTCATTGACATGGGGTTAGTGCTCATATCTTTCATTGACATGAGGTTAGTGCCAATATTCTTCATTGACATGAGGTTAGTGCCCATAATTCTTCATTGACATGAGGTTAGTGCCCATATTCTTCATTGACATGAGGTTAGTGCCGATATACTTCATTGTCATGAGGTTAGTGCCCATATTCTTCATTGATATGAGGTTAGTGCTTATATTATTCATTGACATAAGGTTAGTGCTCATATACTTCATTGATATGAGGTTAGTGCCCATTTTCTTCATTGATATGAGGTTAGTGCACATATTCTTCATTGACATGGGGTTAGTGCTTATATTATTCATTGACATAAGGTTAGTGCCCATATCTTTCATTGACATGAGGTTAGTGCCAATAATCTTCATTGACATGAGGTTAGTGCCCATATTCTTCATTGACATGAGGTTAGTGCCCATATTCTTCATTGATATGAGGTTAGTGCCCATAATCTTCATTGACATGGGGTTAGTGCTCATATTCTTCATTGACATGGGGTTAGTGCCCATATTCTTCATTGACATGAGGTTAGTGCCCATATCTTCATTGACATGACGTTAGTGTCCATAATTCTTCATTGATATGAGGTTAGTGCTCATAATCTTCATTGACATGAGGTTAGTGCTCATATTCTTCATTGATATGAGGTTAGTGTCCATATTCTTCATTGACATGGGGTTAGTGCCCATAATCTTCATTGACATGAGGTTAGTGCCTATATTCTTCATTGATATGAGGTTAGTGCCCATATATTCTTCATTGACATGAGGTTAGTGCCCATATTCTTCATTGATATGAGGTTAGTGCCCATATCTTTCATTGACATGAGGTTAGTGCCCCTATTCTTCATTGACATGGGGTTAGTGCTCATATTCTTCATTGACATGAGGTTAGTGCCCATATTCTTCATTGACATGAAGTTAGTGCTTATATTCTTCATTGACATGAGGTCAATGCTCATATTATTCATTGACATGAGGTTAGTGCCCATATATTTCATAGACATGAGGTTAGTGCCCATATTCTCCATTGACATGAGGTTAGTGCTCATATTATTCATTGACATGAGGTTAGTGCTCATATTCTTCATTAACATGAGGTTAGTGCCCATAATCTTCATTAACATGAGGTTAGTGCCCATATTTCTCATTGACATGGTGTTAGTGCCCATATTCTTCATTGACATGGGGTTAGTGCCAATATTCTTTAATGACACGGGGTTAGTGCCCATATATTCTTCATTAACATGAGGTTAGTGCCCATATTCTTCATTAACATGAGGTTAGTGCCCCTATTCTTCATTGACATGGGGTTAGTGCCAATATTCTTCATTGACATGAGGTTAGTGCCCATATTCTTCAATGACATGAGGTTAGTGCCCATATATTCTTCATTGACATGAGGTTAGTGCCGATATTCTTCATTGTCATGAGGTTAGTGCCCATATTCTTCATTGATATGTGGTTAGTGCCCATATTCTTCATTGACATGAGGTTAGTGCTCATATACTTCATTGATATGAGGTTAGTGCCCATATTCTTCATTGATATGAGGTTAGTGCCCATATTCTTCATTGACATGGAGTTGGTGCTTATATTATTCATTGACATAAGGTTAGTGCCCATATCTTTCATTGACATGAGGTTAGTGCCAATATTCTTCATTGACATGAGGTTAGTGCTCATATACTTCATTGATATGAGGTTAGTGCCCATATTCTTCATTGATATGAGGTTAGTGCCCATAATCTTCATTGACATGGGGTTAGTGCTCATATTCTTCATTGACATGGGGTTAGTGCCCATATATTCTTCATTGACATGAGGTTAGTGCCCATATTCTTCATTGACATGAGGTTAGTGCCCATAATTCTTCATTGATATGAGGTTAGTGCTCATAATCTTCATTGACATGAGGTTAGTGCTCATATTCTTCATTGATATGAGGTTAGTGTCCATATATTCTTCATTGACATGGGGTTAGTGCCCATATTCTTCATTGACATGACGTTAGTGCCTATATTCTTCATTGATATGAGGTTAGTGCCCATATTCTTCATTGATATGAGGTTAGTGCCCATATCTTTCATTGACATGAGGTTAGTGCCCCTATTCTTCATTGACATGGGGTTAGTGCCAATATTCTTCATTGACATGAGGTTAGTGCCCATATTCTTCATTGACATGAAGTTAGTGCTCATATCCTTCATTGACATGAGGTCAATGCTCATATTTTTCATTGACATGAGGTTAGTGCCCATATATTTCATTGACATGAGGTTAGTGCCCATATTCTCCATTGACATGAGGTTAGTGCTCATATTCTTCATTGACATGGGGTTAGTGCTCATATTCTTCATTAACATGAGGTTAGTGCCTATATTCTTCATTAACATGAGGTTAGTGCCCATATTTCTCATTGACATGGTGTTAGTGCCCATATTCTTCATTGACATGGGGTTAGTGCCCATATTCTTCATTGACATGGGGTTAGTGCCAATATTCTTTAATGACACGGGGTTAGTGCCAAAATTCTTCATTAACATGAGGTTAGTGCCCATATTTCTCATAGACATGGTGTTAGTGCCCATATTCTTCATTGACATGGGGTTAGTGCCAATATTCTTTAATGACACGGGTTAGTGCCCATATATTCTTCATTAACATGAGGTTAGTGCCCATAATTCTTCATTAACATGAGGTTAGTGCCCTATTCTTCATTGACATGGGGTTAGTGCTCATATCTTTCATTGACATGAGGTTAGTGCCCATATCTTTCATTGACATAAGGTTAGTGCTTATATTATTCATTGACATGAGGTTAGTGCCCATATATTTCATTGACATGAGGTTAATGCTCATATCTTTCATTGACATGAGGTTAGTGCTCATATCTTTCATTGACATGGGGTTAGTGCTTATATTATTCATTGACATAAGGTTAGTGCCCATATCTTTCATTGACATGAGGTTAGTGCCAATATTCTTCATTGACATGAGGTTAGTGCCCATATTCTTCATTGACATGAGGTTAGTGCCCATATTCTTCATTGACATGAGGTTAGTGCCGATATACTTCATTGTCATGAGGTTAGTGCCCCTATTCTTCATTGATATGGGGTTAGTGCTTATATTATTCATTGACATGAGGTTAGTGCTCATATACTTCATTGATATGAGGTTAGTGCCCATATTCTTCATTGATATGAGGTTAGTGCCCATATTCTTCATTGACATGGGGTTAGTGCTTATATTATTCATTGACATAAGGTTAGTGCCCATATCTTTCATTGACATGAGGTTAGTGCCAATAATCTTCATTGACATGAGGTTAGTGCCCATATTCTTCATTGACATGAGGTTAGTGCCCATATTCTTCATTGATATGAGGTTAGTGCCCATAATCTTCATTGACATGGGGTTAGTGCTCATATTCTTCATTGACATGGGGTTAGTGCCCATATTCTTCATTGACATGAGGTTAGTGCCCATATCTTCATTGACATGAGGTTAGTGCCCATAATTCTTCATTGATATGAGGTTAGTGCTCATAATCTTCATTGACATGAGGTTAGTGCTCATATTCTTCATTGATATGAGGTTAGTGTCCATATTCTTCATTGACATGGGGTTAGTGCCCATAATCTTCATTGACATGAGGTTAGTGCCTATATTCTTCATTGATATGAGGTTAGTGCCCATATATTCTTCATTGACATGAGGTTAGTGCCCATAATCTTCATTGATATGAGGTTAGTGCCCATATCTTTCATTGACATGAGGTTAGTGCCCCTATTCTTCATTGACATGGGGTTAGTGCTCATATTCTTCATTGACATGAGGTTAGTGCCCATATTCTTCATTGACATGAAGTTAGTGCTCATATTCTTCATTGACATGAGGTCAATGCTCATATTATTCATTGACATGAGGTTAGTGCCCATATATTTCATAGACATGAGGTTAGTGCCCATATTCTCCATTGACATGAGGTTAGTGCTCATATTATTCATTGACATGAGGTTAGTGCTCATATTCTTCATTAACATGAGGTTAGTGCCCATAATCTTCATTAACATGAGGTTAGTGCCCATATTTCTCATTGACATGGTGTTAGTGCCCATATTCTTCATTGACATGGAGTTAGTGCCAATATTCTTTAATGACACGGGGTTAGTGCCCATATATTCTTCATTAACATGAGGTTAGTGCCCATATTCTTCATTAACATGAGGTTAGTGCCCCTATTCTTCATTGACATGGGGTTAGTGCCAATATTCTTCATTGACATGAGGTTAGTGCCCATATTCTTCATTGACATGAGGTTAGTGCCCATATATTCTTCATTGACATGAGGTTAGTGCCGATAATCTTCATTGTCATGAGTTTAGTGCCCATATTCTTCATTGATATGAGGTTAGTGCCCATATTCTTCATTGACATGAGGTTAGTGCTCATATACTTCATTGATATGAGGTTAGTGCCCATATTCTTCATTGATATGAGGTTAGTGCCCATATTCTTCATTGACATGGGGTTAGTGCTTATATTATTCATTGACATAAGGTTAGTGCCCATATCTTTCATTGACATGAGGTTAGTGCCAATATTCTTCATTGACATGAGGTTAGTGCCCATATTCTTCATTGACATGAGGTTAGTGCTCATTTTCTTCATTGATATGAGGTTAGTGCCCATAATCTTCATTGACATGGGGTTAGTGCTCATATTCTTCTTTGACATGGGGTTAGTGCCCATATATTCTTCATTGACATGAGGTTAGTGCCCATATTCTTCATTGACATGAGGTTAGTGCCCATAATTCTTCATTGATATGAGGTTAGTGCTCATAATCTTCATTGACATGAGGTTAGTGCTCATATTCTTCATTGATATGAGGTTAGTGTCCATATATTCTTCATTGACATGGGGTTAGTGCCCATATTCTTCATTGACATGAGGTTAGTGCCTATATTCTTCATTGATATGAGGTTAGTGCCCATATATTCTTCATTGACATGAGGTTAGTGCCCATATTCTTCATTGATATGAGGTTAGTGCCCATATCTTTCATTGACATGAGGTTAGTGCCCCTATTCTTCATTGACATGGGGTTAGTGCCAATATTCTTCATTGACATGAGGTTAGTGCCCATATTCTTCATTGACATGAGGTTAGTGCCCATATAATCTTCATTGACATGGGGTTAGTGCTCATATTCTTCATTGACATGGGGTTAGTGCCCATATTCTTCATTGACATGAGGTTAGTGCTCATATACTTCATTGATATGAGGTTAGTGCCCATAATCTTCATTGATATGAGGTTAGTGCCCATATTCTTCATTGACATGGGGTTAGTGCTTATATTATTCATTGACATAAGGTTAGTGCCCATATATTTCATTGACATGAGGTTAGTGCCAATATTTTCATTGACATGAGGTTAGTGCCCATATTCTTCATTGACATGAGGTTAGTGCTCATTTTCTTCATTGATATGAGGTTAGTGCCCATATTCTTCATTGATATGAGGTTAGTGCCCATATTCTTCATTGACATGAGGTTAGTGCTCATATACTTCATTGATATGAGGTTAGTGCCCATATTCTTCATTGACATGAGGTTAGTGCCCATATTCTTCATTGACATGAGGTTAGTGCCGATATACTTCATTGTCATGAGGTTAGTGCCCCTATTCTTCATTGATATGGGGTTAGTGCTTATATTTTCATTGACATGAGGTTAGTGCCCATATCTTCATTGACATGAGGTTAGTGCCCATAATTCTTCATTGATATGAGGTTAGTGCTCATAATCTTCATTGACATGAGGTTAGTGCTCATATTCTTCATTGATATGAGGTTAGTGTCCATATTCTTCATTGACATGGGGTTAGTGCCCATAATCTTCATTGACATGAGGTTAGTGCCTATATTCTTCATTGATATGAGGTTAGTGCCCATATATTCTTCATTGACATGAGGTTAGTGCCCATAATCTTCATTGATATGAGGTTAGTGCCCATATCTTTCATTGACATGAGGTTAGTGCCCCTATTCTTCATTGACATGGGGTTAGTGCTCATATTCTTCATTGACATGAGGTTAGTGCCCATATTCTTCATTGACATGAAGTTAGTGCTCATATTCTTCATTGACATGAGGTCAATGCTCATATTATTCATTGACATGAGGTTAGTGCCCATATATTTCATAGACATGAGGTTAGTGCCCATATTCTCCATTGACATGAGGTTAGTGCTCATATTATTCATTGACATGAGGTTAGTGCTCATATTCTTCATTAACATGAGGTTAGTGCCCATAATCTTCATTAACATGAGGTTAGTGCCCATATTTCTCATTGACATGGTGTTAGTGCCCATATTCTTCATTGACATGGGGTTAGTGCCAATATTCTTTAATGACACGGGGTTAGTGCCCATATATTCTTCATTAACATGAGGTTAGTGCCCATATTCTTCATTAACATGAGGTTAGTGCCCCTATTCTTCATTGACATGGGGTTAGTGCCAATATTCTTCATTGACATGAGGTTAGTGCCCATATTCTTCATTGACATGAGGTTAGTGCCCATATATTCTTCATTGACATGAGGTTAGTGCCGATAATCTTCATTGTCATGAGGTTAGTGCCCATATTCTTCATTGATATGAGGTTAGTGCCCATATTCTTCATTGACATGAGGTTAGTGCTCATATACTTCATTGATATGAGGTTAGTGCCCATATTCTTCATTGATATGAGGTTAGTGCCCATATTCTTCATTGACATGGGGTTAGTGCTTATATTATTCATTGACATAAGGTTAGTGCCCATATCTTTCATTGACATGAGGTTAGTGCCAATATTCTTCATTGACATGAGGTTAGTGCCCATATTCTTCATTGACATGAGGTTAGTGCTCATTTTCTTCATTGATATGAGGTTAGTGCCCATAATCTTCATTGACATGGGGTTAGTGCTCATATTCTTCATTGACATGGGGTTAGTGCCCATATATTCTTCATTGACATGAGGTTAGTGCCCATATTCTTCATTGACATGAGGTTAGTGCCCATAATTCTTCATTGATATGAGGTTAGTGCTCATAATCTTCATTGACATGAGGTTAGTGCTCATATTCTTCATTGATATGAGGTTAGTGTCCATATATTCTTCATTGACATGGGGTTAGTGCCCATATTCTTCATTGACATGAGGTTAGTGCCTATATTCTTCATTGATATGAGGTTAGTGCCCATATATTCTTCATTGACATGAGGTTAGTGCCCATATTCTTCATTGATATGAGGTTAGTGCCCATATCTTTCATTGACATGAGGTTAGTGCCCCTATTCTTCATTGACATGGGGTTAGTGCCAATATTCTTCATTGACATGAGGTTAGTGCCCATATTCTTCATTGACATGAGGTTAGTGCCCATATAATCTTCATTGACATGGGGTTAGTGCTCATATTCTTCATTGACATGGGGTTAGTGCCCATATTCTTCATTGACATGAGGTTAGTGCTCATATACTTCATTGATATGAGGTTAGTGCCCATAATCTTCATTGATATGAGGTTAGTGCCCATATTTTTCATTGACATGAGGTTAGTGCCCATATTCTTCATTGACATGAGGTTAGTGCTCATTTTCTTCATTGATATGAGGTTAGTGCCCATAATCTTCATTGACATGGGGTTAGTGCTCATATTCTTCATTGACATGGGGTTAGTGCCCATATTCTTCATTGACATGAGGTTAGTGCCCATATCTTCATTGACATGAGGTTAGTGCCCATAATTCTTCATTGATATGAGGTTAGTGCTCATAATCTTCATTGACATGAGGTTAGTGCTCATATTCTTCATTGATATGAGGTTAGTGTCCATATTCTTCATTGACATGGGGTTAGTGCCCATAATCTTCATTGACATGAGGTTAGTGCCTATATTCTTCATTGATATGAGGTTAGTGCCCATATATTCTTCATTGACATGAGGTTAGTGCCCATAATCTTCATTGATATGAGGTTAGTGCCCATATCTTTCATTGACATGAGGTTAGTGCCCCTATTCTTCATTGACATGGGGTTAGTGCTCATATTCTTCATTGACATGAGGTTAGTGCCCATATTCTTCATTGACATGAAGTTAGTGCTCATATTCTTCATTGACATGAGGTCAATGCTCATATTATTCATTGACATGAGGTTAGTGCCCATATATTTCATAGACATGAGGTTAGTGCCCATATTCTCCATTGACATGAGGTTAGTGCTCATATTATTCATTGACATGAGGTTAGTGCTCATATTCTTCATTAACATGAGGTTAGTGCCCATAATCTTCATTAACATGAGGTTAGTGCCCATATTTCTCATTGACATGGTGTTAGTGCCCATATTCTTCATTGACATGGGGTTAGTGCCAATATTCTTTAATGACACGGGGTTAGTGCCCATATATTCTTCATTAACATGAGGTTAGTGCCCATATTCTTCATTAACATGAGGTTAGTGCCCCTATTCTTCATTGACATGGGGTTAGTGCCAATATTCTTCATTGACATGAGGTTAGTGCCCATATTCTTCATTGACATGAGGTTAGTGCCCATATATTCTTCATTGACATGAGGTTAGTGCCGATAATCTTCATTGTCATGAGGTTAGTGCCCATATTCTTCATTGATATGAGGTTAGTGCCCATATTCTTCATTGACATGAGGTTAGTGCTCATATACTTCATTGATATGAGGTTAGTGCCCATATTCTTCATTGATATGAGGTTAGTGCCCATATTCTTCATTGACATGGGGTTAGTGCTTATATTATTCATTGACATAAGGTTAGTGCCCATATCTTTCATTGACATGAGGTTAGTGCCAATATTCTTCATTGACATGAGGTTAGTGCCCATATTCTTCATTGACATGAGGTTAGTGCTCATTTTCTTCATTGATATGAGGTTAGTGCCCATAATCTTCATTGACATGGGGTTAGTGCTCATATTCTTCATTGACATGGGGTTAGTGCCCATATATTCTTCATTGACATGAGGTTAGTGCCCATATTCTTCATTGACATGAGGTTAGTGCCCATATTCTTCATTGATATGAGGTTAGTGCTCATAATCTTCATTGACATGAGGTAAGTGCTCATATTCTTCATTGATATGAGGTTAGTGTCCATATATTCTTCATTGACATGGGGTTAGTGCCCATATTCTTCATTGACATGAGGTTAGTGCCTATATTCTTCATTGATATGAGGTTAGTGCCCATATATTCTTCATTGACATGAGGTTAGTGCCCATATTCTTCATTGATATGAGGTTAGTGCCCATATCTTTCATTGACATGAGGTTAGTGCCCCTATTCTTCATTGACATGGGGTTAGTGCCAATATTCTTCATTGACATGAGGTTAGTGCCCATATTCTTCATTGACATGAGGTTAGTGCCCATATAATCTTCATTGACATGGGGTTAGTGCTCATATTCTTCATTGACATGGGGTTAGTGCCCATATTCTTCATTGACATGAGGTTAGTGCTCATATACTTCATTGATATGAGGTTAGTGCCCAAAATCTTCATTGATATGAGGTTAGTGCCCATATTCTTCATTGACATGGGGTTAGTGCTTATATTATTCATTGACATAAGGTTAGTGCCCATATCTTTCATTGACATGAGGTTAGTGCCAATATTTTTCATTGACATGAGGTTAGTGCCCATATTCTTCATTGACATGAGGTTAGTGCTCATTTTCTTCATTGATATGAGGTTAGTGCCCATAATCTTCATTGACATGGGGTTAGTGCTCATATTCTTCATTGACATGGGGTTAGTGCCCATATATTCTTCATTGACATGAGGTTAGTGCCCATATTCTTCATTGACATGTGGTTAGTGCCCATAATTGTTCATTGATATGAGGTTAGTGCTCATAATCTTCATTGACATGAGGTTAGTGCTCATATTCTTCATTGATATGAGGTTAGTGTCCATATATTCTTCATTGACATGGGGTTAGTGCCCATATTCTTCATTGACATGAGGTTAGTGCCCATATTCTTCATTGACATGAAGTTAGTGCTCATATTCTTCATTGACATGAGGTCAATGCTCATATTATTCATTGACATGAGGTTAGTGCCCATATTTTCATTGACATGAGGTTAGTGCCCATATTCTCCATTGACATAAGGTTAGTGCCCATATCTTTCATTGACATGAGGTTAGTGCCAATATTCTTCATTAACATGAGGTTAGTGCCCATATTCTTCATTAACATGAGGTTAGTGCCCATATTTCTCATTGACATGGTGTTAGTGCCCATATTCTTCATTGACATGGGGTTAGTGCCCATATTCTTCATTGACATGGGGTTAGTGCCAATATTCTTTAATGACACGGGGTTAGTGCCCATAATCTTCATTAACATGAGGTTAGTGCCCATATTTCTCATTGACATGGTGTTAGTGCCCATATTCTTCATTGACATGGGGTTAGTGCCAATATTCTTTAATGACACGGGGTTAGTGCTCATATTCTTCATTGACATGGGGTTAGTGCCCATATTCATCATTGACATGAGGTTAGTGCCCATATCTTCATTGACATGATGTTAGTGCTTATATTATTCATTGACATGAGGTTAGTGCCCATATATTTCATTGACATGAGGTTAATGCTCATATCTTTCATTGACATGAGGTTAGTGCTCATATCTTTCATTGACATGGGGTTAGTGCTTATATTATTCATTGACATAAGGTTAGTGCCCATATCTTTCATTGACATGAGGTTAGTGCCAATATTCTTCATTGACATGAGGTTAGTGCCCATATTCTTCATTGACATGAGGTTAGTGCCCATATTCTTCATTGACATGAGGTTAGTGCCGATATACTTCATTGTCATGAGGTTAGTGCCCATATTCTTCATTGATATGAGGTTAGTGCTTATATTATTCATTGACATGAGGTTAGTGCTCATATACTTCATTGATATGAGGTTAGTGCCCATATTCTTCATTGATATGAGGTTAGTGCACATATTCTTCATTGACATGGGGTTAGTGCTTATATTATTCATTGACATAAGGTTAGTGCCCATATCTTTCATTGACATGAGGTTAGTGCCAATAATCTTCATTGACATGAGGTTAGTGCCCATATTCTTCATTGACATGAGGTTAGTGCCCATATTCTTCATTGATATGAGGTTAGTGCCCATAATCTTCATTGACATGGGGTTAGTGCTCATATTCTTCATTGACATGGGGTTAGTGCCCATATTCTTCATTGACATGAGGTTAGTGCCCATATCTTCATTGACATGAGGTTAGTGCCCATAATTCTTCATTGATATGAGGTTAGTGCTCATAATCTTCATTGACATGAGGTTAGTGCTCATATTCTTCATTGATATGAGGTTAGTGTCCATATTCTTCATTGACATGGGGTTAGTGCCCATAATCTTCATTGACATGAGGTTAGTGCCTATATTCTTCATTGATATGAGGTTAGTGCCCATATATTCTTCATTGACATGAGGTTAGTGCCCATATTCTTCATTGATATGAGGTTAGTGCCCATATCTTTCATTGACATGAGGTTAGTGCCCCTATTCTTCATTGACATGGGGTTAGTGCTCATATTCTTCATTGACATGAGGTTAGTGCCCATATTCTTCATTGACATGAAGTTAGTGCCCATATCTTCATTGACATGAGGTTAGTGCCCATAATTCTTCATTGATATGAGGTTAGTGCTCATAATCTTCATTGACATGAGGTTAGTGCTCATATTCTTCATTGATATGAGGTTAGTGTCCATATTCTTCATTGACATGGGGTTAGTGCCCATAATCTTCATTGACATGAGGTTAGTGCCTATATTCTTCATTGATATGAGGTTAGTGCCCATATATTCTTCATTGACATGAGGTTAGTGCCCATATTCTTCATTGACATGGGGTTAGTGCCAATATTCTTTAATGACACGGGTTAGTGCCCATATATTCTTCATTAACATGAGGTTAGTGCCCATATTCTTCATTAACATGAGGTTAGTGCCCCTATTCTTCATTGACATGGGGTTAGTGCCAATATTCTTCATTGACATGAGGTTAGTGCCCATATTCTTCATTGACATGAGGTTAGTGCCCATATATTCTTCATTGACATGAGGTTAGTGCCGATATTCTTCATTGTCATGAGGTTAGTGCCCATATTCTTCATTGATATGAGGTTAGTGCCCATATTCTTCATTGACATGAGGTTAGTGCTCATATACTTCATTGATATGAGGTTAGTGCCCATATTCTTCATTGATATGAGGTTAGTGCCCATATTCTTCATTGACATGGGGTTAGTGCTTATATTATTCATTGACATAAGGTTAGTGCCCATATCTTTCATTGACATGAGGTTAGTGCCAATATTCTTCATTGACATGAGGTTAGTGCCCATATTCTTCATTGACATGAGGTTAGTGCTCATTTTCTTCATTGATATGAGGTTAGTGCCCATAATCTTCATTGACATGGGGTTAGTGCTCATATTCTTCATTGACATGGGGTTAGTGCCCATATATTCTTCATTGACATGGGGTTAGTGCCTATATTCTTCATTGACATGAGGTTAGTGCCTATATTCTTCATTGATATGAGGTTAGTGCCCATATATTTTCATTGACATGAGGTTAGTGCCCATATTCTTCATTGATATGAGGTTAGTGCCCATATCTTTCATTGACATGAGGTTAGTGCCCATATTCTTCATTGATATGAGGTTAGTGCCCATATCTTTCATTGACATGAGGTTAGTGCCCCTATTCTTCATTGACATGGGGTTAGTGCCCATATTCTTCATTGACATGAAGTTAGTGCTCATATTCTTCATTGACATGAGGTCAGTGCTCATATTATTCATTGACATGAGGTTAGTGCCCATATATTTCATTGACATGAGGTTAGTGCCCATATTCTCCATTGACATGAGGTTAGTGCTCATATTCTTCATTGACATGGGGTTAGTGCTCATATTCTTCATTAACATGAGGTTAGTGCCCATATATTCTTCATTGACATGAGGTTAGTGCCCATAATTCTTCATTGATATGAGGTTAGTGCTCATAATCTTCATTGACATGAGGTTAGTGCTCATATTCTTCATTGATATGAGGTTAGTGTCCATATTCTTCATTGATATGAGGTTATTCTCATAATCTTCATTGACATGAGGTTAGTGCTCATAAACTTCATTGATATGAGGTTAGTGCCCATATATTCTTCATTGACATGAGGTTAGTGCCCATATTCTTCATTGATATGAGGTTAGTGCCCATATCTTTCATTGACATGAGGTTAGTGCCCCTATTCTTCATTGACATGGGGTTAGTGCTCATAATCTTCATTGACATGAGGTTAGTGCCCATATTCTTCATTGACATGAAGTTAGTGCTCATATCTTCATTGACATGAGGTCAATGCTCATATTATTCATTGACATGAGGTTAGTGCCCATATATTTCATTGACATGAGGTTAGTGCCCATATTCTCCATTGACATGAGGTTAGTGCTCATATTATTCATTGACATGAGGTTAGTGCTCATATTCTTCATTAGCATGAGGTTAGTGCCCATATTCTTCATTAACATGAGGTTAGTGCCCATATTTCTCATTGACATGGTGTTAGTGCCCATATTCTTCATTGACATGGGGTTAGTGCCAATATTCTTTAATGACACAGGGTTAGTGCCCATATTCTTCATTGACATGGTGTTAGTGCCCATATTCTTCATTGACATGGGGTTAGTGCCCCTATTCTTCATTGACATGGGTTAGTGCTCATATCTTTCATTGACATGAGGTTAGTGCCCATATCTTTCATTGACATGAGGTTAGTGCTTATATTATTCATTGACATGAGGTTAGTGCCCATATATTTAATTGACATGAGGTTAATGCTCATATCTTTCATTGACATGGTGTTAGTGCCCATATTCTTCATTGACATGGGGTTAGTGCCAATATTCTTTAATGACACGGGGTTAGTGCCCATATATTCTTCATTAACATGAGGTTAGTGCCCATATTCTTCATTAACATGAGGTTAGTGCCCCTATTCTTCATTGACATGGGGTTAGTGCCAATATTCTTCATTGACATGAGGTTAGTGCCCATATTCTTCATTGACATGAGGTTAGTGCCCATATATTCTTCATTGACATGAGGTTAGTGCCGATATTCTTCATTGTCATGAGGTTAGTGCCCATATTCTTCATTGATATGAGGTTAGTGCCCATATTCTTCATTGACATGAGGTTAGTGCTCATATACTTCATTGATATGAGGTTAGTGCCCATATTCTTCATTGATATGAGGTTAGTGCCCATATTCTTCATTGACATGGGGTTAGTGCTTATATTATTCATTGACATAAGGTTAGTGCCCATATCTTTCATTGACATGAGGTTAGTGCCAATATTCTTCATTGACATGAGGTTAGTGCCCATATTCTTCATTGACATGAGGTTAGTGCTCATTTTCTTCATTGATATGAGGTTAGTGCCCATAATCTTCATTGACATGGGGTTAGTGCTCATATTCTTCATTGACATGGGGTTAGTGCCCATATATTCTTCATTGACATGGGGTTAGTGCCTATATTCTTCATTGACATGAGGTTAGTGCCTATATTCTTCATTGATATGAGGTTAGTGCCCATATATTCTTCATTGACATGAGGTTAGTGCCCATATTCTTCATTGATATGAGGTTAGTGCCCATATCTTTCATTGACATGAGGTTAGTGCCCATATTCTTCATTGATATGAGGTTAGTGCCCATATCTTTCATTGACATGAGGTTAGTGCCCCTATTCTTCATTGACATGGGGTTAGTGCCCATATTCTTCATTGACATGAAGTTAGTGCTCATATTCTTCATTGACATGAGGTCAATGCTCATATTATTCATTGACTTGAGGTTAGTGCCCATATATTTCATTGACATGAGGTTAGTGCCCATATTCTCCATTGACATGAGGTTAGTGCTCATATTCTTCATTGACATGGGGTTAGTGCTCATATTCTTCATTAACATGAGGTTAGTGCCCATATATTCTTCATTGACATGAGGTTAGTGCCCATAATTCTTCATTGATATGAGGTTAGTGCTCATAATCTTCATTGACATGAGGTTAGTGCTCATATTCTTCATTGATATGAGGTTAGTGTCCATATTCTTCATTGATATGAGGTTAGTCTCATAATCTTCATTGACATGAGGTTAGTGCTCATAAACTTCATTGATATGAGGTTAGTGCCCATATATTCTTCATTGACATGAGGTTAGTGCCCATATTCTTCATTGATATGAGGTTAGTGCCCATATCTTTCATTGACATGAGGTTAGTGCCCCTATTCTTCATTGACATGGGGTTAGTGCTCATAATCTTCATTGACATGAGGTTAGTGCCCATATTCTTCATTGACATGAAGTTAGTGCTCATATTCTTCATTGACATGAGGTCAATGCTCATATTATTCATTGACATGAGGTTAGTGCCCATATATTTCATTGACATGAGGTTAGTGCCCATATTCTCCATTGACATGAGGTTAGTGCTCATATTCTTCATTGACATGGGGTTAGTGCTCATATTCTTCATTAACATGAGGTTAGTGCCCATATATTCTTCATTGACATGAGGTTAGTGCCCATAATTCTTCATTGATATGAGGTTAGTGCTCATAATCTTCATTGACATGAGGTTAGTGCTCATATTCTTCATTGATATGAGGTTAGTGTCCATATTCTTCATTGATATGAGGTTATTCTCATAATCTTCATTGACATGAGGTTAGTGCTCATAAACTTCATTGATATGAGGTTAGTGCCCATATATTCTTCATTGACATGAGGTTAGTGCCCATATTCTTCATTGATATGAGGTTAGTGCCCATATCTTTCATTGACATGAGGTTAGTGCCCCTATTCTTCATTGACATGGGGTTAGTGCTCATAATCTTCATTGACATGAGGTTAGTGCCCATATTCTTCATTGACATGAAGTTAGTGCTCATATCTTCATTGACATGAGGTCAATGCTCATATTATTCATTGACATGAGGTTAGTGCCCATATATTTCATTGACATGAGGTTAGTGCCCATATTCTCCATTGACATGAGGTTAGTGCTCATATTATTCATTGACATGAGGTTAGTGCTCATATTCTTCATTAGCATGAGGTTAGTGCCCATATTCTTCATTAACATGAGGTTAGTGCCCATATTTCTCATTGACATGGTGTTAGTGCCCATATTCTTCATTGACATGGGGTTAGTGCCAATATTCTTTAATGACACGGGGTTAGTGCCCATATTCTTCATTGACATGGTGTTAGTGCCCATATTCTTCATTGACATGGGGTTAGTGCCCCTATTCTTCATTGACATGGGGTTAGTGCTCATATCTTTCATTGACATGAGGTTAGTGCCCATATCTTTCATTGACATGAGGTTAGTGCTTATATTATTCATTGACATGAGGTTAGTGCCCATATATTTAATTGACATGATGTTAATGCTCATATCTTTCATTGACATGGTGTTAGTGCCCATATTCTTCATTGACATGGGGTTAGTGCCAATATTCTTTAATGACACGGGGTTAGTGCCCATATATTCTTCATTAACATGAGGTTAGTGCCCATATTCTTCATTAACATGAGGTTAGTGCCCCTATTCTTCATTGACATGGGGTTAGTGCCAATATTCTTCATTGACATGAGGTTAGTGCCCATATTCTTCATTGACATGAGGTTAGTGCCCATATATTCTTCATTGACATGAGGTTAGTGCCGATATTCTTCATTGTCATGAGGTTAGTGCCCATATTCTTCATTGATATGAGGTTAGTGCCCATATTCTTCATTGACATGAGGTTAGTGCTCATATACTTCATTGATATGAGGTTAGTGCCCATATTCTTCATTGATATGAGGTTAGTGCCCATATTCTTCATTGACATGGGGTTAGTGCTTATATTATTCATTGACATAAGGTTAGTGCCCATATCTTTCATTGACATGAGGTTAGTGCCAATATTCTTCATTGACATGAGGTTAGTGCCCATATTCTTCATTGACATGAGGTTAGTGCTCATTTTCTTCATTGATATGAGGTTAGTGCCCATAATCTTCATTGACATGGGGTTAGTGCTCATATTCTTCATTGACATGGGGTTAGTGCCCATATATTCTTCATTGACATGGGGTTAGTGCCTATATTCTTCATTGACATGAGGTTAGTGCCTATATTCTTCATTGATATGAGGTTAGTGCCCATATATTCTTCATTGACATGAGGTTAGTGCTCATATTCTTCATTGATATGAGGTTAGTGCCCATATCTTTCATTGACATGAGGTTAGTGCCCATATTCTTCATTGATATGAGGTTAGTGCCCATATCTTTCATTGACATGAGGTTAGTGCCCCTATTCTTCATTGACATGGGGTTAGTGCCCATATTCTTCATTGACATGAAGTTAGTGCTCATATTCTTCATTGACATGAGGTCAATGCTCATATTATTCATTGACTTGAGGTTAGTGCCCATATATTTCATTGACATGAGGTTAGTGCCCATATTCTCCATTGACATGAGGTTAGTGCTCATATTCTTCATTGACATGGGGTTAGTGCTCATATTCTTCATTAACATGAGGTTAGTGCCCATATATTCTTCATTGACATGAGGTTAGTGCCCATAATTCTTCATTGATATGAGGTTAGTGCTCATAATCTTCATTGACATGAGGTTAGTGCTCATATTCTTCATTGATATGAGGT
Organism: Megaustenia siamemsis; assembly: GCA_032433765.1. NCBI lineage: Eukaryota > Metazoa > Mollusca > Gastropoda > Stylommatophora > Ariophantidae > Megaustenia > Megaustenia siamemsis. The sequence continues at coordinate 10,726,819 of JAVIAB010000139.1, read as the reverse complement.
TAGTGTCCATATTCTTCATTGATATGAGGTTAGTCTCATAATCTTCATTGACATGAGGTTAGTGCTCATAAACTTCATTGATATGAGGTTAGTGCCCATATATTCTTCATTGACATGAGGTTAGTGCCCATATTCTTCATTGATATGAGGTTAGTGCCCATATCTTTCATTGACATGAGGTTAGTGCCCCTATTCTTCATTGACATGGGGTTAGTGCTCATAATCTTCATTGACATGAGGTTAGTGCCCATATTCTTCATTGACATGAAGTTAGTGCTCATATCTTCATTGACATGAGGTCAATGCTCATATTATTCATTGACATGAGGTTAGTGCCCATATATTTCATTGACATGAGGTTAGTGCCCATATTCTCCATTGACATGAGGTTAGTGCTCATATTATTCATTGACATGAGGTTAGTGCTCATATTCTTCATTAGCATGAGGTTAGTGCCCATATTCTTCATTAACATGAGGTTAGTGCCCATATTTCTCATTGACATGGTGTTAGTGCCCATATTCTTCATTGACATGGGGTTAGTGCCAATATTCTTTAATGACACGGGGTTAGTGCCCATATTCTTCATTGACATGGTGTTAGTGCCCATATTCTTCATTGACATGGGGTTAGTGCCCCTATTCTTCATTGACATGGGGTTAGTGCTCATATCTTTCATTGACATGAGGTTAGTGCCCATATCTTTCATTGACATGAGGTTAGTGCTTATATTATTCATTGACATGAGGTTAGTGCCCATATATTTAATTGACATGAGGTTAGTGCTCATATCTTTCATTGACATGGGGTTAGTGCTTATATTATTCATTGACATAAGGTTAGTGCTCATATCTTTCATTGACATGAGGTTAGTGCCCATATCTTTCATTGACATGAGGTTAGTGCCAATATTCTTCATTGACATGAGGTTAGTGCCCATATTCTTCATTGACATGAGGTTAGTGCCCATATTCTTCATTGACATGAGGTTAGTGCCGATATACTTCATTGTCATGAGGTTAGTGCCCATATTCTTCATTGATATGAGGTTAGTGCTTATATTATTAATTGACATGAGGTTAGTGCTCATATACTTCATTGATATGAGGTTAGTGCCCATATTCTTCATTGATATGAGGTTAGTGCACATATCTTCATTGACATGGGGTTAGTGCTTATATTATTCATTGACATAAGGTTAGTGCCCATATCTTTCATTGACATGAGGTTAGTGCCAATAATCTTCATCGACATGAGGTTAGTGCCCATATTCTTCATTGACATGAGGTTAGTGCCCATATTCTTCATTGATATGAGGTTAGTGCCCATAATCTTCATTGACATGGGGTTAGTGCTCATATTCTTCATTGACATGGGGTTAGTGCCCATATTCTTCATTGACATGAGGTTAGTGCCCATATCTTCATTGACATGAGGTTAGTGCCCATAATTCTTCATTGATATGAGGTTAGTGCTCATAATCTTCATTGACATGAGGTTAGTGCTCATATTCTTCATTGATATGAGGTTAGTGTCCATATTCTTCATTGACATGGGGTTAGTGCCCATAATCTTCATTGACATGAGGTTAGTGCCTATATTCTTCATTGATATGAGGTTAGTGCCCATATATTCTTCATTGACATGAGGTTAGTGCCCATATTCTTCATTGACATGGGGTTAGTGCTCATATTCTTCATTGACATGAGGTTAGTGCCCATATTCTTCATTGACATGAAGTTAGTGCTCATATTCTTCATTGACATGAGGTCAATGCTCATATTATTCATTGACATGAGGTTAGTGCCCATATATTTCATAGACATGAGGTTAGTGCCCATATTCTCCATTGACATGAGGTTAGTGCTCATATTATTCATTGACATGAGGTTAGTGCTCATATTCTTCATTAACATGAGGTTAGTGCCCATAATCTTCATTAACATGAGGTTAGTGCCCATATTTCTCATTGACATGGTGTTAGTGCCCATATTCTTCATTGACATGAGGTTAGTGCCCATATTCTTCATTGACATGAAGTTAGTGCTCATATCTTCATTGACATGAGGTCAATGCTCATATTATTCATTGACATGAGGTTAGTGCCCATATATTTCATTGACATGAGGTTAGTGCCCATATTCTCCATTGACATGAGGTTAGTGCTCATATTATTCATTGACATGAGGTTAGTGCTCATATTCTTCATTAGCATGAGGTTAGTGCCCATATTCTTCATTAACATGAGGTTAGTGCCCATATTTCTCATTGACATGGTGTTAGTGCCCATATTCTTCATTGACATGGGGTTAGTGCCAATATTCTTTAATGACACGGGGTTAGTGCCCATATTCTTCATTGACATGGTGTTAGTGCCCATATTCTTCATTGACATGGGGTTAGTGCCCCTATTCTTCATTGACATGGGGTTAGTGCTCATATCTTTCATTGACATGAGGTTAGTGCCCATATCTTTCATTGACATGAGGTTAGTGCTTATATTATTCATTGACATGAGGTTAGTGCCCATATATTTAATTGACATGAGGTTAATGCTCATATCTTTCATTGACATGGTGTTAGTGCCCATATTCTTCATTGACATGGGGTTAGTGCCAATATTCTTTAATGACACGGGGTTAGTGCCCATATATTCTTCATTAACATGAGGTTAGTGCCCATATTCTTCATTAACATGAGGTTAGTGCCCCTATTCTTCATTGACATGGGGTTAGTGCCAATATTCTTCATTGACATGAGGTTAGTGCCCATATTCTTCATTGACATGAGGTTAGTGCCCATATATTCTTCATTGACATGAGGTTAGTGCCGATATTCTTCATTGTCATGAGGTTAGTGCCCATATTCTTCATTGATATGAGGTTAGTGCCCATATTCTTCATTGACATGAGGTTAGTGCTCATATACTTCATTGATATGAGGTTAGTGCCCATATTCTTCATTGATATGAGGTTAGTGCCCATATTCTTCATTGACATGGGGTTAGTGCTTATATTATTCATTGACATAAGGTTAGTGCCCATATCTTTCATTGACATGAGGTTAGTGCCAATATTCTTCATTGACATGAGGTTAGTGCCCATATTCTTCATTGACATGAGGTTAGTGCTCATTTTCTTCATTGATATGAGGTTAGTGCCCATAATCTTCATTGACATGGGGTTAGTGCTCATATTCTTCATTGACATGGGGTTAGTGCCCATATATTCTTCATTGACATGGGGTTAGTGCCTATATTCTTCATTGACATGAGGTTAGTGCCTATATTCTTCATTGATATGAGGTTAGTGCCCATATATTCTTCATTGACATGAGGTTAGTGCCCATATTCTTCATTGATATGAGGTTAGTGCCCATATCTTTCATTGACATGAGGTTAGTGCCCATATTCTTCATTGATATGAGGTTAGTGCCCATATCTTTCATTGACATGAGGTTAGTGCCCCTATTCTTCATTGACATGGGGTTAGTGCCCATATTCTTCATTGACATGAAGTTAGTGCTCATATTCTTCATTGACATGAGGTCAATGCTCATATTATTCATTGACTTGAGGTTAGTGCCCATATATTTCATTGACATGAGGTTAGTGCCCATATTCTCCATTGACATGAGGTTAGTGCTCATATTCTTCATTGACATGGGGTTAGTGCTCATATTCTTCATTAACATGAGGTTAGTGCCCATATATTCTTCATTGACATGAGGTTAGTGCCCATAATTCTTCATTGATATGAGGTTAGTGCTCATAATCTTCATTGACATGAGGTTAGTGCTCATATTCTTCATTGATATGAGGTTAGTGTCCATATTCTTCATTGATATGAGGTTAGTCTCATAATCTTCATTGACATGAGGTTAGTGCTCATAAACTTCATTGATATGAGGTTAGTGCCCATATATTCTTCATTGACATGAGGTTAGTGCCCATATTCTTCATTGATATGAGGTTAGTGCCCATATCTTTCATTGACATGAGGTTAGTGCCCCTATTCTTCATTGACATGGGGTTAGTGCTCATAATCTTCATTGACATGAGGTTAGTGCCCATATTCTTCATTGACATGAAGTTAGTGCTCATATCTTCATTGACATGAGGTCAATGCTCATATTATTCATTGACATGAGGTTAGTGCCCATATATTTCATTGACATGAGGTTAGTGCCCATATTCTCCATTGACATGAGGTTAGTGCTCATATTATTCATTGACATGAGGTTAGTGCTCATATTCTTCATTAGCATGAGGTTAGTGCCCATATTCTTCATTAACATGAGGTTAGTGCCCATATTTCTCATTGACATGGTGTTAGTGCCCATATTCTTCATTGACATGGGGTTAGTGCCAATATTCTTTAATGACACGGGGTTAGTGCCCATATTCTTCATTGACATGGTGTTAGTGCCCATATTCTTCATTGACATGGGGTTAGTGCCCCTATTCTTCATTGACATGGGGTTAGTGCTCATATCTTTCATTGACATGAGGTTAGTGCCCATATCTTTCATTGACATGAGGTTAGTGCTTATATTATTCATTGACATGAGGTTAGTGCCCATATATTTAATTGACATGAGGTTAATGCTCATATCTTTCATTGACATGAGGTTAGTGCTCATATCTTTCATTGACATGGGGTTAGTGCTTATATTATTCATTGACATAAGGTTAGTGCTCATATCTTTCATTGACATGAGGTTAGTGCCCATATCTTTCATTGACATGAGGTTAGTGCCAATATTCTTCATTGACATGAGGTTAGTGCCCATATTCTTCATTGACATGAGGTTAGTGCCCATATTCTTCATTGACATGAGGTTAGTGCCGATATACTTCATTGTCATGAGGTTAGTGCCCATATTCTTCATTGATATGAGGTTAGTGCTTATATTATTAATTGACATGAGGTTAGTGCTCATATACTTCATTGATATGAGGTTAGTGCCCATATTCTTCATTGATATGAGGTTAGTGCACATATCTTCATTGACATGGGGTTAGTGCTTATATTATTCATTGACATAAGGTTAGTGCCCATATCTTTCATTGACATGAGGTTAGTGCCAATAATCTTCATCGACATGAGGTTAGTGCCCATATTCTTCATTGACATGAGGTTAGTGCCCATATTCTTCATTGATATGAGGTTAGTGCCCATAATCTTCATTGACATGGGGTTAGTGCTCATATTCTTCATTGACATGGGGTTAGTGCCCATATTCTTCATTGACATGAGGTTAGTGCCCATATCTTCATTGACATGAGGTTAGTGCCATATTCTTCATTGATATGAGGTTAGTGCTCATAATCTTCATTGACATGAGGTTAGTGCTCATATTCTTCATTGATATGAGGTTAGTGTCCATATTCTTCATTGACATGGGGTTAGTGCCCATAATCTTCATTGACATGAGGTTAGTGCCTCATTGATATGAGGTTAGTGCTATCTTCATTGACATGAGGTTAGTGCCCATATTCTTCATTGACATGGGGTTAGTGCTCATATTCTTCATTGACATGAGGTTAGTGCCCATATTCTTCATTGACATGGTTAGTGCCATATTCTTCATTGACATGAGGTTGCTCATATTATTCATTGACATGAGGTTAGTGCCCATATATTTCATAGACATGAGGTTAGTGCCCATATTCTCATTGACATGAGGTTAGTGCTCATATTATTCATTGACATGAGGTTAGTGCTCATATTCTTCATTAACATGAGGTTAGTGCCCATAATCTTCATTAACATGAGGTTAGTGCCCATATTTCTCATTGACATGGTGTTAGTGCCCATATTCTTCATTGACATGGGGTTAGTGCCAATATTCTTTAATGACATGGGGTTAGTGCCCATATATTCTTCATTAACATGAGGTTAGTGCCCATATTCTTCATTAACATGAGGTTAGTGCCCCTATTCTTCATTGACATGGGGTTAGTGCCAATATTCTTCATTGACATGAGGTTAGTGCTGATATACTTCATTGACATGAGGTTAGTGCCCATATATTCTTCATTGACATGAGGTTAGTGCCGATATTCTTCATTGTCATGAGGTTAGTGCCCATATTCTTCATTGATATGAGGTTAGTGCCCATAATCTTCATTGACATGAGGTTAGTGCTCATATACTTCATTGATATGAGGTTAGTGCCCATATTCTTCATTGATATGAGGTTAGTGCCCATATTCTTCATTGACATGGGGTTAGTGCTTATATTATTCATTGACATAAGGTTAGTGCCCATATCTTTCATTGACATGAGGTTAGTGCCAATATTCTTCATTGACATGAGGTTAGTGCCCATATTCTTCATTGACATGAGGTTAGTGCTCATTTCTTCATTGATATGAGGTTAGTGCCCATAATCTTCATTGACATGGGGTTAGTGCTCATATTCTTCATTGACATGGGGTTAGTGCCCATATATTCTTCATTGACATGAGGTTAGTGCCCATATTCTTCATTGACATGAGGTTAGTGCCCATAATTCTTCATTGATATGAGGTTAGTGCTCATAATCTTCATTGACATGAGGTTAGTGCTCATATTCTTCATTGATATGAGGTTAGTGTCCATATATTCTTCATTGACATGGGGTTAGTGCCCATATCCTTCATTGACATGAGGTTAGTGCCTATATTCTTCATTGATATGAGGTTAGTGCCCATATATTCTTCATTGACATGAGGTTAGTGCCCATATATTCTTCATTGATATGAGGTTAGTGCCCATATCTTTCATTGACATGAGGTTAGTGCCCCTATTCTTCATTGACATGGGGTTAGTGCTCATATTCTTCATTGACATGAGGTTAGTGCCCATATTCTTCATTGACATGAAGTTAGTGCTCATATTCTTCATTGACATGAGGTCAATGCTCATATTATTCATTGACATGAGGTTAGTGCCCATATATTTCATTGACATGAGGTTAGTGCCCATATTCTCCATTGACATGAGGTTAGTGCTCATATTCTTCATTGACATGGGGTTAGTGCTCATATTCTTCATTAACATGAGGTTAGTGCCCATATTCTTCATTAACATGAGGTTAGTGCCCATATTCTCATTGACATGGTGTTAGTGCCCATATTCTTCATTGACATGGGGTTAGTGCCAATATTCTTTAATGACACGGGGTTAGTGCCCACATTCATCATTGACACTGGGTTAGTGCCCATCTTCTTCATTGTGTCTGTATATCACCCTGTCCCTGGATCACCAGTGCCAGGATTTCATTGTTTCTACAATTGTAGACACATTGGAACCAAATCAGTCCATGTTTACCTTTGGTAGTAGTTCCAGTTCTGTGGGCTTACCAAAATCAAAGCTGGCGAGGAGTGGATACAGGTGCCTACATCATTCAGGGGTACATTCTCGTGTATTATCACACTCGACAAGATATGCAGGGAACAGAACTCAGTCGTGGTCAATGTGGAGGTCAATGGTCTCATCTGCGATAACACCAATGAGATAGATGCAGTCATCTATACAGACGGATCTGTAATACAATACCAAAGGAGTGCATGGGCATTTACAGCACGTTCGGCGGGCAGAATAGTCAAGGAAGACAGTGGTGCATATGCTATAACCATGAGTAGCATGACGATGGAGGTGATGGCAGTGACCAAGGCATTCATCTGGTTAGAGTCACAAGACTACACCCACGCTGTATACTGAGTGATTCGATGATGAGCATGATAAGAAAAGTGGAGGCAGGCTCTGTATGTATGCAAGGGGTAGAGTCATTGCAAAAGTCAAAAATACGTAAGGTCACCTTTGTCTACATCCCAGGACATGCGGGAGTATGGGGAAATGAAAGAGCGGACAGGTTGGCTAGCTGAGCTATTATTGAGGACGGTCAACCAATGGATCGGGCGGACATCATCAATACCCTCCAGGAAGTGGGAAGGACACATGATTTCGACAAACATAAGTCCACGTCACTCCTTCGGATGAAAGAGATTGGAGTTAAGATGGGCACAGCCATAAATGAGAAACTTAGCGAGCATGTAAAAAGACTTATCAACCAACACAGAACTGGAGTTGTCAGTCGCTGGACACTGCGGGACTTGCTGAGGAGGGATCTGAACAACTATGGATATGTTTGGAGTGCAATGATAATGACCTGCAAATAACTCAATTCTTCAGTGACATAGGGATAGTGCCCATATTCTTCATTGACATGATGTTAGTGTCCATAGTCTTCATTGACACTGAGTTAGTGTCCTTATTCTTCATTGACACGCTTATCGCCCTATTTTCCCAGAAAAGCCCAGTACCTGTTTATGGCTAGGTGAATGTCAATAGAATTAAAAAAGAGAGTTCATCTGTGCTATATAGAACCAATTCTGACCTTTGGAAGCAAATCATGGACAGTAGACAAACAAATGAAAAGATTATTAGAGGCCACAGAGATGGGATTTCTCAGAAGAGTGGTCAAAGTTCCCTGGACAGGTAAAAAGACCAATGAGGACATTCCAACGAGGCCAACACAAAAGCAGATTAGCTAAAAAACAGAAAGAAATAATCAACATTTTTCTGGCACATCATGAAAACAGGAAAGTTGGAATACTTTTTCTTCTTCTTCTTTCCTCCCTCATTTGCCTTTCATAGTTGAGGGGAGATAAAATTCGCAGTCAGTCTTCTGTTTGCCTCTGCTGCTGTTATGTTTCCTAGTGTTTCTAATATTCCATCAATCCATCTCTTTCGCGGTTGACATATGGGTCTGGTGTTCTCACAAAATTTATTGAAGGCTTGTTGTGTTGTGTTTTGATCTCTCTGCCTTATCACGTGGCCAAACCATTTTATCTGTTGTTTCTTTTTATATTCTATAGCAGGGGTTATTCCTAGCTTTTTTCACAGTTTTTCATTTCTGATCTTATCTTTCAGGCTGTTTCCTGTCATTCGTCTAACACATTTCATCTCGGTGGAGGTTATTTTTCTTATTGTTCTTGCCTTGGTTACAACTGGCAAAATACAGGGGAAGAGATTGCGGACGACAAAGAGAGAAGATACTAGATAGCCTGGTGTCAGGGATTGGAAAACAATCAACAACAGAATTGATACAAAGTACTGTGAAGAAAATTGTGTAAGTACATGATCACTGACACCAACATGATGATGATGAACATGGAAGCCACTGCCAGATGTTAGGGTTAAAAATAGCTTCATTGATATGTGACCAGAGAAAGGAGAAGAAGAAATGAAACACAGTTACAGCTCCAACACTTTGCTAATCAGTAGGAAGACAAACCCCCCCCCCCCCCCCCCCCAATAGTACTAGTGGACAGTTCCAGCAGAAACTTTTGAAAGTTAATTTTAATTTAATCATGGCTGGAACTTGGCCAGTCATGGTAGCCCTCAAAAACCTTGCCTAGCCTGAAAGAAAACAAAGAAAACCCTGACAACTTTTGACACTTTTCCCAGACAATGACAAAGACGTTGTGCTACCAATCCCAACGTTGTGCTACCAATGCCAGACCTGAACCCTAGATACAAGAACAGTAAGAAAAATAACCTCTACAGAGATGAAATGTGTTAGATGAATGACAGGAAACAGCCTGAGAGATAAGATCAGAAATGAAGAACTCAGAAAAAAGCTAGGAATAGCCCCGCCATAGAATATATAAGGAAACAACAGATAAAATGGTTTGGCCACGTGACAAGGCAGAAAGAACAAAACACAACACAACGAGCCTTCAACAAATGTTGTGAGAACACCAGACCCAAGGGTCAACCACGAAAAAGATGGGTTGATGGAATATTAGAAGCACTAGGAAACATAACAGCAGCAGAGGCGAACAGAAGAGCAAAAGACCGCAAATTATATCTCCCCTCGACGCTGAAAGGCAGATGAAGGAAAGAAGAAGAAGAAGAATGACAAAGAACATATTTTTTCCAATTTCAACTTCAATGAATAGTTTAAACAGTTCAAGGTTGAACTCTGAGAGTTACCTACACTTTATCATTTGTTTCCTATTGGACTTCACCAGCCTGAAAATCAGGAGCTACTGGCATCATCATTCTAACATAGGGCATACGATAAATATGGATAAAAACCAAGGTGAATAACTAGATTTAGTATAAAAATGTTGCATGTAAAATGTACAAGCAACAAAATGAAGTTATAAAATGTTGTATACATTGTATAAATAACAAAATAAAGATTAACATGTTGAACGTAAATTTTGTAATCAACAAAAGCTTTTTCGATTAAAAAAAATAATGAAACAAACAATTGTTGACTTCCATGTTCATGTTTAATTGACTTTGTTGAGCTATAGACATAACTAAAGGATGTTTACGTCTGATGGTCGTATCAAACACGTACATAATCTTGCCAGATTTTTGTATATATATCACATCAATAAACATTGCCAGAATTTAGGCAACTTTTAGTTAACAGTGCATCAGTATATGCAGCATTTCAACCTGGTATATAAACATGACAAACAATAAAGAACAATAATCATTAAAAAAACATGAAATTGCTTGTAATGTAAAAGGTATGGAGGCGGAAGATCAGAAATGAAAAAAAAATTAGATAAATTGTGCAAAAGATTTGAAGAATTATAAATTAGGCATGGAATTTTAGAAAATCAGCTTAAGAAAGGCAGTGATTGTAAGCAGAACATGATCATCAACATCAAGTGCCATATGGCACTGGTATCAGGGCTCTCCACACAACTTTCTGTCTCTACAGTTATACATCAGCTTTGCGTTTTACTTTCTACCATGCCATTCTCTTAAGTTGTCTGGTATCTTTTATTCCCCTCCTATTTCTTCCGTCACATTTTTTCATGTCACAAGCTCTATTTTTTCCTTCTGGTTAAATAAAAAAACAATGATAGATTCCTTTTGGTGTTAATAAAATTCCTTTAACCGTGATCTTTTTGAGAACAGTTTGGCCTTCATGTGACAGCCATCGACAGGAGTTCATTACAATAAGATAAACCAGTAGAATCATTTTAAACTTTCCCCAGGGGAGGAGACATAGACCAAAATAAACTTAGAGAAGAGAGATGGAAGCAGAGATGAGGAGGAGAGGGAAGACATAGAACAATCTGGCAAGAAACAGAACGACTTGAAAAGTGTTTCAGCTCCACATGGAGCATGACAACAAAAAGAAGATAATTTTTAAAGTATAAGTATTGGACAGATGGGCCCATTTTTTTCTGCAGGTTCTATAGTTCCCATTAGATGGCAGCACATAAAAGTCTGTATTCATGTAGCCCCTGCTCCAAGAAATGCAGCAAGTAATAATACTTTTGACTAGAGATTTGAATAGCTTTTACAAAGACCTCACCAGGAAGATCATTTAATCTGTTCAGGAAGGTAATTTGTGTGTCGATTTAAATTTGGGTTATGGTTATAGTTATGAAAGGCCCCGGTATCACTGCAAACAAATCAAAATCCATAATTGCTCAACCGCCCGTGCCAGTGGAATCATCCGAATTACTAACTCATCTACTAAACAAAGAAAGGTAGATGTAGTCCCCATCATAGTAGTCTCAGCACATGCCAAAAGACATAAGGTGAAACCACACAGAAAGTGAACACAGCCAACTGTTCCTTGTCATACGATATCATTGTTCATTGTAAACAAACGGAATATCAAAACATGATCAAAACGGATGAAACACACAGCTCACGGTGTGCACAGAGCACTTAAGTTAGTAGCTCCTGCAACAAGCCGGACTTGGAATATGAGGATACTGCAACAAGGAACACTTTTCATAAATAGCCTACAATGGTTCCTGCCACCTATCCACCATACTGACCGGAAGTTCACGTCCTCCTGAAAATGATTATCGTCATATTGTTTAAAATGTATAGTGCTCGATGATGTTAGAAAATCGTTTTTGACTCCAATAAATTTGGATTACAGGAGATGACCAGAGATTCTGGGGCAGTAGGTGAAGAAATATAACCCTTCTGTTCTGGTCAGTCCCATTTTAGTTAACCGACAAGCTCTAATGATGTTTGATCTAAAAACATCATATTTCAAGGGCAATGACTTAGAAAGAAATGGCTGACTGACTACTTTTGACAAAATGTCAGAAACTGGGACTAGAATTATTGGGAGGTGCCTATTGCAAGATGTAGAGAAGGTCTGACCAATAGAGGACTGAAGCCAATCAGGTATTACTTGTAAGTCTTAGGTAAAGCCAGTGCCAGAAAAGACAACATTAGCAGAGTTTTGGGACATGTTAGACAGTCTTTAGACAACCTCTAAGCAGAGTTTTGGGACATGTCAGACAGTCTTTAGACAGCTTTTAAGCAGATGTTTGGGACATGTCAGACGGTCTTTAGACAGCCTCTAAGCAGATGTTTGGGACATGTCAGACGGTCTTTAGACAGCCTCTAAGCAGATGTTTGGGACATGTCAGACAGTCTTTAGACAGCCTCTAAGCAGATGTTTGGGACATGTCAGACGGTCTTTAGACAGCCTCTAAGCAGATGTTTGGGACATGTCAGACGGTCTTTAGACAGCCTCTAAGCAGATGTTTGGGACATGTCAGATGGTCTTTAGACAGCCTCTAAGCAGATGTTTGGGACATGTCAGATGGTCTTTAGACAGCCTCTAAGCAGATGTTTTGAGTTCAAGCTGATAAAGTTTCTACAGATTTAGTTGTCAAGTTCACAGACAGTTGCTAAGTCTACAACTAAATCCTCACATCCATTTTCCTATGCATCTTGGAGCACAACAATGAAACTCTTTGAACTTTTAATTTTCTAATAAACTACTCGTCCGCTTATTTCAATATACAAGAGATGACCCACGCCCCCTTACATGATGTTCTGTTTGATTCTTGGGCAACAAATAGATGGACCATATTGTTTTAGAATGTTCTCATTTTGTAATATAGTTATCTCCCTTGATTATACCAAACAGACCTAGCTATATTATTCGGGCTGGCAGACTTATCAAACTACAAAAACTGACATGCAGTTTTGATCACAAACCAAACCCTAACTGGAACTATAGAGAATGTACTGAAAACAGTCAGTGACTAAAAGTTGACTACTACTAGTAGAATTGGTGAACAAGAAATGATCAAGATCTCACTCCAGCTCCCATTGGTAGTCTTAGTAAGATGTTAACTAGTCAGGTACATAAGCAAGGATAGAAGAGGGAAGGTAAACCCATTACACAAAATATACAAGCTAGTCGGATGTGCTGGGCTGACAAGTACAGATACTGTAGCTTGATGCAAACTACAACATAATGCACCTTATGGTACTTGGTACTCTGTTTATGGATAAGGGAAGATGGGTGACGAGACAACAATCAGCAACTGGAGTGAGAGGAAGGGTAATGAGACAACAATCAGCAACTGGAATGAGAGGAAGGGTGACGAGACAACAATCAGCAACTGGAATGAGAGGAAGGGTAATGAGACAACAATCAGCAACTGGAATGAAAGGATGGGTGACGAGACAACAATCAGCAACTGGAACGAGAGGATGGGTGACGAGACAACAATCAGCAACTGGAATGAAAGGATGGGTGATGAGACAACAATCAGCAACTGGAATGAGAGGATGGGTGACGCGACAACAATCAGCAACTGGAATGATGGGTGACGCGACAACAATCAGCAACTGGAATGAGAGGATGGGTGATGAGACAACAACTGGAATGAGAGGATGGGTGACGACACAACAACTGGAATGAGAGGATGGGTGACAAGACAACAATCAGCAACTGGAATGAAAGGATGGGTGACAAGACAACAATCAGCAACTGGAATGAGAGGATGGGTGATGAGACAACAACTGGAATGAGAGGATGGGTGATGAGACAACAACTGGAATGAGAGGATGGGTGACGAGACAACAATCAGCAACTGGAATGAAAGGATGGGTGACAAGACAACAATCAGCAACTGGAATGAGAGGATGGGTGATGAGACAACAATCAGCAACTGGAATGGGAGGAAGGGTAACGAGACAACAATCAGCAACTGGAATGAGAGGAAGGGTAACGAGACAACAATCAGCAACTGGAATGAGAGGAAGGGTAACGAGACAACAATCAGCAACTGGAATGAGAGGAAGGGTAACGAGACAACAATCAGCAACTGGAATGAGAGGATGGGTAACAGGGCAACAATCAGCAACTGGAATGAGAGCAATCAGTGACTGCGTGATTTAGGATCAGTGAACAACGGAACTGTTCCAGACCTTACTCCACCTCCCACTGGTGACCCTGAAAACTAAATAATCAGAATTGTCAAAGCCAATACCAGATTGACGAGAGAAGACAACCATGTACCAAAAAATGTCACAACAAAGACAGATGTGTCATGCCAAGATGTCACAACTGTATCAATTTGCTTTGCTAGCAACACAAGACATTGATGTTAACATAACATCCATTTAAGGGCAGATGATGAAGGGCAGTCATCAAATGAACAATGAAGGGGCAGCACCCTGAGTGAATGAAGAAAAGAGGCAATTACTGAATGGATGCAAACAAACAAAATCATAGAAATCCCTACTACTGGGCCAAGTAGAATGCAATGAGACTAGTAATGTACTAACTCTACTAACACAGTGCCGACATGTAACTAGATCAGCATGAATCTTTAAACTCTACCAACATGTAGCTATAAGTAAAGTAAAGTACCCCCATCACGCCAAGTGGCGTATAGCGAAATATGGTGTTAGTGACCCTATATTTTACAGACCTTCAGCACACGATTTTTGGGGTAATGTGGTCAGTATTACGCCCGTGCTGCTTTACTTTCCCAGAAAAAAAATCCGGTACCCATTTAAGGCTGGGTGAACCCGGAAGCCGTCGGTTGGGATCGAACCCTACCCCTTGTCCGTGGTAGTCCAGTTCACTAACCACTGAAACATGTAGCTATATCAGCATGAATCTTTTAACTATCCACTCCAGAGCTAGATTACCAGACAAGTATGATATGTTGTGTATTGATGAGTAGGTTCTTTGTTTTTCACTCTAAAATGCCCACACCAATTATTCTGAAAAGTTCAGCAGTTATTTCAACATTTCTAACATCTCCATATAGCTTTCTATGGATAAAAACTATGTGCACCCTCTCTCTGTGCATTGGCCTGTTGTGCTACAGGCCTTTCATTGTGTCAGTGTTACAAGCACAATTTTGTGTTTTGCCAATCTGGTATATGTGGTACAAGTTGTGATTATAAGTGTTGTGTCCTTCTCCAAGTACAGTTGAAGGAGTTCAATGAGTCTGATCCCTGTTTCAAGTAGCCTACTAATTTAAGTCCTTTCTGTTGTGTTATATTCATGTTTCCCAGGACTAACTCATTCGTTTATCTGTTTATTACATATTGCCCTCCTCCATTCTTGAACTTTCACAATATTTTTGTATACAAGTTTACACACAGAAGTACGTTATACACATTCATATGTTAAAGCTATTGCTTTCTTGCCCATATAAAATAATCAAAATATAACAAACAAAAAACAACCTGAAACAGAGTGCCATTCAGAATTTGAAAACAAAACATAAAATATAATTCCTATATACCAGTTTCATATTCAATTTGGTTAACATCATTGATCATTTGGCCCATTAGTGTCTCTATTTCCTTCACTATCATTTAGCCATTTATGTCAGTTTCCTTCACTATTATTTAGCCATTTGTGTCAATTTCCTTCACTATCATTTAGCCACTTGTGTCCTTTTCTTTTCAATTACTGGCCATAGGTGAAGAATAATTGCATGTCCTTATGCAACATAATGAAGGTTACTTGCAGATAAAAACTTAAATGTTGCCAAGTGAATAAGACACAAAACAGGTCACTAGAATGATTATTAAAACAGTAATCAGATGAGTATGAACTTTTTCCTAGGGATAGCGAGATTATTTGTATGAATGAGTGATGTTTTCATTAGTTTAAACATATTAACAAGATAATTCCACTTACTGAACATATGTACTACTATTTACTACTTTATGATAACAGACACATCATGTGACACATAGTTATGTGAACATCTATATTACAATCACAGGTACTCAAATACTTGTATGCATGCACACACACATTCATACACCATCATAAAAATGATCTCTGAGACTCTCTACATAAAGTTATTTCCCTTAGCTTGAAGCTTTACATTTCATTCAAAATACTTCACATCTATCCAGAAATCAAGCTCAAAGAATGGACACATTAATCATTCATTTTTAGAAATGACAAAAGGGCAAACACATAGCATGTTCTTGTCAACAAAAAATGATATGCCTCATCCACAGAATTACATTGATAATTCTTAGACTTGTCCATAGGTCTGCTGACTGCTTAGGTATGTTTCTATGTTCTGTAGCAGTTTATACAGTATGTCATAAAGTTGATCAATTTCTGTACACATCCATTTAGCTGCCTCTAAAAACATACTAACTCTAAAATTGGAAACTCCCTCTCAAGCTAAAGTTTGAGAATACAAAAGGTTTAACTATCAAGAGGTCTGTGACAACATCAGGCCATTCAACTAAATCAAAAATAAACCAAAGACAAAGGTCCCCAAAAGCCACCTGCACACACATGTTGTTTGCGTTCACCCAATGTCTAAAGGATCACACTTCTTCACATCCACCCTTAAAAGGATGTTAAGTGGGCGTGTCTGTGTTGTGGTTTGCAGTAAAATTGTAATATTTGCACCTTTCGGACCAACACATCCAATTTCAGCATGACCTGCACACAAATGATTGGCAGATGTTTGCCCATGACCTGCACACAAATGACTGGCAGATGTTTGCCCATGAACCTGCACACAAATGACTGGCAGATGTTTGCCCATGAACCTGCACACAAATGATTGGCAGATGTTTGCCCATGACCTGCACACAAATGATTGGCAGATGTTTGCCCATGACCTGCACACAAATGATTGGTAGATGTCTGCCCATGACCTGCACACAAAAGATCGGTAGATGTCTGCCCATGACCTGCACACAAATGATTGGTAGATGTCTGCCCATGACCTGCACACAAATGATTGGCAGATGTTTGCCCATGACCTGCACACAAATGATTGGTAGATGTCTGCCCATGACCTGCACACAAATGATCGGCAGATGTTTGCCCATGCCCTGCACACAAATGATTGGTAGATGTCTGCCCATGACCTGCACACAAATGATTGGTACATGTTTGCTCAGCTGGAAGTTGAACACTGACTTGTGGAATAGCAAAGGAAAAACTGTACAGATTGCCATTAGTTTAAGTAAACAGAAGGTAACATCAACAACTTCAAACACAGGAGCTTTGAGACTAGCAGAATGACATCACAGAGCATCACATACTTACAGTTATTGCTAGATGGATAAATACTGACAGTTTCCCTGCATAGTGCTACCTGTATTCACTGATGTCTCTCTAAATCTAATGTTGAATAGTCAGATACTCATCCCTCTATTTGCTCATTATTTTTCCCAACTCAATAAGTCAGATACTCATCCCTCATCATTTTTCCCAACTCAATAAGTCAGATACTCATCCCTCTATCAGCTCATTATTTTTCCTAACTCAATAAGTCAGATACTCATCCCTCTATCGACTCATTATTTTTCCTAACTCAATAAGTCAGATACTCATCCCTCTATCAGCTCATTATTTTTTCCAAACTCAATGAGTCAGATAATCATCCCTTTATCAGCTCGTTACTTTCCAGACTTAGATTATCTTATTAGTTAAACAACAATATTATCAAATGGGAAATCATAAACCAAACAAATACTGCATGACTAGAAAATGTCCAGCTTTTAGCCAAGATTAACAGATTAAAAAAAACATTCCTTGACAAATGAAATCATTCACAAAATAAACCTGAAGATATAAAGTGGCAAATATTCAATCAAGAAAAGATAATCTACATGATACTGACGTATAAGAGACAAAGAGGGTTTTTGATTTGGATGATATTATGGATAAGATAAGTAATGACTGACAATGTACAAATGACTGACAATGTACAAATGACTAACAATGTACATGTGAAAAATACAAGAGCCAACTAGAAACATCTTTTTTTTTCACATGGATTCTGCCAAGCTTGTTATAATTTGTCATTAATTATTTTATGTAAACAAGTTTTTCAATGGATCTTTCTCTCACATACAGACACACAGGGGGAGAGGGAAGGGGAGCCAAGCCCAAAAATTGTGCCTGATAAATAAGAGCTTTCTGCTCAATCCACCCATGGCAACTTCATGGAGTTTAACAAACACAGGAAGCAGGCTTTTCTAGAACATCTTTCAAGAAAGTTAAGGAAATAGAAGACAATTCAAATGCTCCATTTAGAATGATGCAATATTTGGCACGTGTATTACCGGAGCCTCATTATGAGGGAAGTAAAGAATAGTGACACTGTGACCTTCTAGACGAGTCGTAAGAGACGACTAAGGAGGTTGATTGATGGCTTGACAAGCTGTCATTGTAAAAAGTATTGTTATGGAAACAGAGCCATAGATTTTAGAAGCAGTGATCTCTGCAATATGTGCCATTTCGGCACGCAAGGTGTTCATTTTGAGTTTGTGGCTCTAGCCTATGTACTATCTTTAGTTCGAAAGGACAGTAGATAGATAGAATATTTGGCACACAGTTCAAAAGTTCAGGTCTGTAGGTCTTGTAACATACAACCAAAGATCTCTAATGTGACCCTCAACTACCAGAAGAATCAACAACAGCCCCTCATACTTCAACGAAGTAAAAAGTGGACACTGCATATTATTATTAATTTTCTTAAAGATAAAATAATTGTGTTATAATATTGTAAAACAAACAAAAATCAAGTCCACTAAAATTCCATCACATAATCAACTGATCGGTATAATATCAATATAATTAAATGTCATACTTTAGCATCACTGTAAAATAAACTCCAACTCAAATTTCTTTTGAGCAGTGTCAAAATAATCATGGGTTAAAATTAAAGATTAAATAATAAAAAATTTCAATTAACCCTGGATTACGATACCCTCGTAAAAATGATGACCTCAAAATACAATTTTTTTATTTGATAGTTTACCATGGGTTAACATTTCCCCCCTCCCTTTACCTTCCTAATTATAACTTCCGGTGATCCCTGAGTATTGAATTTGCTTCCTTTGATTTTGGATCAAACACCAATTTGTATTTCATAAAAAGTACAAAGCTATCATAAAAATGGGGCTTTTTTTTTTTTTTTTAAAGAAATTTTGACAATTTTTCAAGAAATTAATTTTAACCATTTTTTTAAACAGTGGAAATTTCAGCTGTTGGAGAGACATTAAACAAACCTTTGTAACACGAGATAGGCATCAAACAACGCTAATAGGATGCCAAACATATGGACTCAACTGATGGCCAACGTGTGAATAGACAAAGTAACACCTCAGGATTTCAGGCCATAAATCAAACTTAAGGCAGGAAATTATTACCACATCCAATTCTCATGTTTCTCCTTGTGTAAACACACAGCAAAGAGGAAGACCTAGAGAGACACTGAGAAGAGCATTGATGAGAGAGGCAAGAGCAGCAGGAATCGGCTCCCTCAATGAGATAGAACTGCTTGCACAGAACAGAGACAAATGGCGAGATTTGATAAAATATCTTTAAAAGAATTGAAAACTGCTAGAACAAAAATTTAGATAAGAGAAAGAGTATCTTGGTCTATGCCCTATGGGCCGGCTACGGCTCGAAACGTCAATAGATAGATAGAAACACACAGCTGTGCAGCAAAATTTTCAAAGAAAATACTATTTTCAGAAATCCAAATGTAACATTTAGTGGTCATAGTTTTTACTATCATTTCATACAGACGTAACTCATGGACAGCTATTGTAATCTAGGATTAAAGCCTTAAAAACTGAAACAATTTTTCTTACGATAACAAACAATATGAAAGTCAAACAAAATTCATGACAACAGGAAGAGCTTAAATACAGAGTGCAGACAATAGATTTCAAATATCCGGAACGTGATTCTCCAAGCCCATGAGCATTTAGGGCAGTAAGGCAAACCAAATATTGCTATCGTTGATTTCTTTTGTACAGCACAAAACAGTGTCTGCTGGTACAAAGTATCTTCTCTCACACTATGTGCTACCAGTACCAAACATGATTACACACAGGTCAGATGTTGAAATTAGTCACCACAATAATTAGATATTTAAGTAAAACCATCTAAGTGACCAGAAAATAAAGAATTAAAAGCAGAGATTTACAAAGAGAGAATCAATACAGATCAAATTTGAACTACATACAAAGACAACAGATATTTTGGTTTCCTGGGGCCAAGACTTACTCTGGCATCTTGGCTGAAAGTGGTCAGCAACTCATAGCTGACTGTTTGCATCAAAATCAGCAACAACAGCTGATCAAGATCCTACTACATACTCCAGCAGTGGCCATGGGAAAAACTAAGTAGTCTGCCCTGACAAGTAGGGATCAACAAGGGAATGCAGCCCAGTACCAAAAAATGCTATCCATAAGACAGCCAGTAGTGTTGAACCGAGAAATCACAGCCTGCTGTCAACCACAACACAATGTATCTATGCCCACTTAATGTTCTTTAAGGGGGATTTTTTTTTGAGACAGTAATTTTTACTACGGTAATGTAATTAAGGGTTAAACCAAACTTTAGAATGCTTATGACAAGTAGCATAAGAAAAAATGAAGAATCTAGACCTACACAATGTCAGTCCTGACAAAATCATGCAGTGGGTCACTTCCAGATAAATGATGAGCACAAATAAGCTTTTATTAAAATTAGTAAATAGTGAATTAAAAAATATTGTTTGTACAAATTTAACACAAGAAAAAATTAAAATAAATATATCTGCCTGTGTGTTGTTTAGAAAATAAAATGTTAAAAACTGTTCAAATAAAATCATCATTATCATTGAGTGCCGTCTCCGCAATGAAGGTTGGCTACCATGGAGCGCCATTCTGCTCTGTCTCTTGCTTTGATGGTGCAGGTTGTCATAGGCTGATTTGTCCATCTTTTGATGTTACTCGTCCATGTTAGTCTTGGTCTGCCTCTGCCTCTTTTACCTTGTATTCTCACCTCCAGGATTACTTTTAGTAGGCTGTTGTGTCTTTTAACATGGCCCAAAAATCACATTTGTCTTGTTTGAATTGCTAATAAAATAACATGCTGTAAAATATAGATAAGCAAATCAATACACCACATAAGTGATGTAAATTATTATCTGAATTAAGCCAATAAGTATTACTCTTAAGAAAAACATCACACGGGAAACTTTTTCAATACAGAAGACTAGCGAGAAGTATGTATAAAAACTACTGACTTTTGCTTCCAATTAAATAAAATTCTCTAATTGTCTAAAATTCATAAAAAATCTGAAGTGACCGCCTAGGTGAACGTTTAGTTTCCAAAACGTCCACATCAACAATAGGTGAGAAGAATGAATCATGTGTGCTGTTTGTCCGGAACTGGTTGCTAGGGACTCCAGTCATCATACAGAATTGTCTGCAATGAAATGTTGGAGTCATGTTAACAAAACAAAGATGTTAAAAATATTCCAATTTTCCAATTTAAAAAAATTCAAATTTAAAAATATTCCAATTGTTTATGATGAATGCTGATATTGTATGACAGGGAACAGTTGGCTGTGTTCACTTTATGCGCGGTTTCACCTTATATCTTTTGGTGTGTGCTAAGACTGCTATGTTGGAGACTACAGTTACCTTTCTTTGTTTGGGAGATGAGATATTAATTCGGATGATTACACTGGCACAGGCGGTTGAGCAATTATGGATATTAATTCGTTTGCAGTGATACCGGGCCTTCCATAACCAAAGAACCAAAGACGTTAAAAGGATGATAAATGAAACTAAAGTTTAAGTCACATTGAAACATCAATTATGTGTGACCAGGTAAGACAAAAATATATGAGACAGATTTATTACTAAATATTATGTATAAAATGTTCAAATCAAATTAAGTAAAAATTAAAGGATAATATTTGTAAAAAAATAAAAAGAAAACATTCTTCATCACTCTCAAATTGAAGAATCCATATACTGATGCTGATTTCAGCAATATGCATTGCGGTTATTCCTATACTGATGCTGATTTCAGCAATATGCATTGCGGTTATTCCTATACTGATGCTGATTTCAGCAATATGCATTGCGGTTATTCCTATACTGATGCTGATTTCAGCAATATGCATTGCGGTTATTCCTATACTGATGCTGATTTCAGCAATATGCATTGCGGTTATTCCTATACTGATGCTGATTTCAGCAATATACATTGCGGTTATTCCTATACTGATGCTGATTTCAGCAATATGCATTGCGGTTATTCCTATACTGATGCTGATTTCAGCAATATGCATTGCGGTTATTCCTATACTGATGCTGATTTCAGCAATATGCATTGCGGTTATTCCTATACTGATGCTGATTTCAGCAATATGCATTGCGGTTATTCCTATACTGATGCTGATTTCAGCAATATGCATTGCGGTTATTCCTATACTGGTGCTGATTTCAGCAATATGCATTGCGGTTATTCCTATACTGGTGCTGATTTCAGCAATATGCATTGCGGTTATTCCTATACTGGTGCTGATTTCAGCAATATGCATTGCGGTTATTCCTATACTGATGCTGATTTCAGCAATATGCATTGCGGTTATTCCTATACTGATGCTGATTTCAGCAATATGCATTGTGGTTATTCCTATACTGATGTTGATTTCTGCAATATGCATTGCGGTTATTCCTATACTGATGCTGATTTCAGCAATATGCATTGCGGTTATTCCTATACTGGTGCTGATTTCAGCAATATGCATTACAGTTATTCCTATACTGATGCTGATTTCAGCAATATGCATTGCGGTTATTCCTATACTGGTGCTGATTTCAGCAATATGCATTGCGGTTATTCCTATACTGATGCTGATTCCAGCAATATGCATTGCGGTTATTCCTATACTGGTGCTGATTTCAGCAATATGCATTGCAGTTATTCCTATACTGATGTTGATTTCTGCAATATGCATTGTGGTTATTCCTATACCGATGCTGATTTCAGCATTATGCATTCCAGTTATTCTTATACTGATGCTGATTTCAGCAATATGCATTGTGGTCATTCCTATACTGGTGCTGATTTCAGCAATATGCATTGTGGTTATTCCTATACTGATGCTGATTTCAGCAATATGCAATCCGGTTATTCCTATACTGATGCTGATTTCAGCAATATGCATTGTGGTTATTCCTATACTGATGCTGATTTCAGCAATATGCAATCCAGTTATTCCTATACTGATGCTGATTTCAGCAATATGCAATCCGGTTATTCCTATACTGATGCTGATTTCAGCAATATGCATTGAGGTTATTCCTATACTGATGCTGATTTCAGCAATATGCATTGAGGTTATTCCTATACTGATGCTGATTTCAGCAATATGCAATCCAGTTATTCCTATACTGATGCTGATTTCAGCAATATGCAATCCGGTTATTCCTATACTGATGCTGATTTCAGCAATATGCATTGTGGTTATTCCTATACTGATGCTGATTTCAGCAATATGCAATCCAGTTATTCCTATACTGATGCTGATTTCAGCAATATGCATTGTGGTTATTCCTATACTGATGCTGATTTCAGCAATATGCAATCCAGTTATTCCTATACTGATGCTGATTTCAGCAATATGCATTGCGGTTATTCCTATACTGATGCTGATTTCAGCAATATGCAATCCGGTTATTCCTATACTAATGCTGATTTCAGCAAAATGCATTGTGGTTATTCCTATACTGATGCTGATTTCAGCAATATGCAATCCAGTTATTCCTATACTGATGCTGATTTCAGCAATATGCATTGTGGTTATTCCTATACTGATGCTGATTTCAGCAATATGCAATCCAGTTATTCCTATACTGATGCTGATTTCAGCAATATGCATTGCGGTTATTCCTATACTGATGCTGATTTCAGCAATATGCATTGCAGTTATTCCTATACTGATGCTGATTTCTGCAATATGCATTGCAGTTATTCCTATACTGATGCTGATTTCAGCAATATGCATTGCGGTTATTCCTATACTGATGCTGATTTCAGCAATATGCATTGCGGTTATTCCTATACTGATGCTGATTTCAGCAATATGCATTGTGGTTATTCCTATACTGATGCTGATTTCAGCAATATGCATTGCGGTTATTCCTATACTGATGCTGATTTCAGCAATATGCATTGCAGTTATTCCTATACTGATGCTGATTTCAGCAATATGCATTGCAGTTATTCCTATACTGATGCTGATTTCAGCAATATGCATTGCGGTTATTCCTATACTGATGTTGATTTCTGCAATATGCATTGCGGTTATTCCTATACTGATGCTGATTTCAGCAATATGCATTGCGGTTATTCCTATACTGGTGCTGATTTCAGCAATATGCATTGCAGTTATTCCTATACTGATGCTGATTTCAGCAATATGCATTGCGGTTATTCCTATACTGGTGCTGATTTCAGCAATATGCATTGCGGTTATTCCTATACTGATGCTGATTCCAGCAATATGCATTGCGGTTATTCCTATACTGGTGCTGATTTCAGCAATATGCATTGCAGTTATTCCTATACTGATGTTGATTTCTGCAATATGCATTGTGGTTATTCCTATACCGATGCTGATTTCAGCATTATGCATTCCAGTTATTCCTATACTGATGCTGATTTCAGCAATATGCATTGTGGTCATTCCTATACTGGTGCTGATTTCAGCAATATGCATTGTGGTTATTCCTATACTGATGCTGATTTGAGCAATATGCAATCCGGTTATTCCTATACTGATGCTGATTTCAGCAATATGCATTGTGGTTATTCCTATACTGATGTTGATTTCTGCAATATGCATTGCGGTTATTCCTATACTGATGCTGATTTCAGCAATATGCATTGCGGTTATTCCTATACTGGTGCTGATTTCAGCAATATGCATTACAGTTATTCCTATACTGATGCTGATTTCAGCAATATGCATTGCGGTTATTCCTATACTGGTGCTGATTTCAGCAATATGCATTGCGGTTATTCCTATACTGATGCTGATTCCAGCAATATGCATTGCGGTTATTCCTATACTGGTGCTGATTTCAGCAATATGCATTGCAGTTATTCCTATACTGATGTTGATTTCTGCAATATGCATTGTGGTTATTCCTATACCGATGCTGATTTCAGCATTATGCATTCCAGTTATTCTTATACTGATGCTGATTTCAGCAATATGCATTGTGGTCATTCCTATACTGGTGCTGATTTCAGCAATATGCATTGTGGTTATTCCTATACTGATGCTGATTTCAGCAATATGCAATCCGGTTATTCCTATACTGATGCTGATTTCAGCAATATGCATTGTGGTTATTCCTATACTGATGCTGATTTCAGCAATATGCAATCCAGTTATTCCTATACTGATGCTGATTTCAGCAATATGCAATCCGGTTATTCCTATACTGATGCTGATTTCAGCAATATGCATTGCGGTTATTCCTATACTGATGCTGATTTCAGCAATATGCATTGAGGTTATTCCTATACTGATGCTGATTTCAGCAATATGCAATCCAGTTATTCCTATACTGATGCTGATTTCAGCAATATGCAATCCGGTTATTCCTATACTGATGCTGATTTCAGCAATATGCATTGTGGTTATTCCTATACTGATGCTGATTTCAGCAATATGCAATCCAGTTATTCCTATACTGATGCTGATTTCAGCAATATGCATTGTGGTTATTCCTATACTGATGCTGATTTCAGCAATATGCAATCCAGTTATTCCTATACTGATGCTGATTTCAGCAATATGCATTGCGGTTATTCCTATACTGATGCTGATTTCAGCAATATGCAATCCGGTTATTCCTATACTAATGCTGATTTCAGCAAAATGCATTGTGGTTATTCCTATACTGATGCTGATTTCAGCAATATGCAATCCAGTTATTCCTATACTGATGCTGATTTCAGCAATATGCATTGTGGTTATTCCTATACTGATGCTGATTTCAGCAATATGCAATCCAGTTATTCCTATACTGATGCTGATTTCAGCAATATGCATTGCGGTTATTCCTATACTGATGCTGATTTCAGCAATATGCATTGCAGTTATTCCTATACTGATGCTGATTTCTGCAATATGCATTGCAGTTATTCCTATACTGATGCTGATTTCAGCAATATGCATTGCGGTTATTCCTATACTGATGCTGATTTCAGCAATATGCATTGCGGTTATTCCTATACTGATGCTGATTTCAGCAATATGCATTGTGGTTATTCCTATACTGATGCTGATTTCAGCAATATGCATTGCGGTTATTCCTATACTGATGCTGATTTCAGCAATATGCATTGCAGTTATTCCTATACTGATGCTGATTTCAGCAATATGCATTGCAGTTATTCCTATACTGATGCTGATTTCAGCAATATGCATTGCGGTTATTCCTATACTGATGTTGATTTCTGCAATATGCATTGCGGTTATTCCTATACTGATGCTGATTTCAGCAATATGCATTGCGGTTATTCCTATACTGGTGCTGATTTCAGCAATATGCATTGCAGTTATTCCTATACTGATGCTGATTTCAGCAATATGCATTGCGGTTATTCCTATACTGGTGCTGATTTCAGCAATATGCATTGCGGTTATTCCTATACTGATGCTGATTCCAGCAATATGCATTGCGGTTATTCCTATACTGGTGCTGATTTCAGCAATATGCATTGCAGTTATTCCTATACTGATGTTGATTTCTGCAATATGCATTGTGGTTATTCCTATACCGATGCTGATTTCAGCATTATGCATTCCAGTTATTCCTATACTGATGCTGATTTGAGCAATATGCATTGTGGTCATTCCTATACTGGTGCTGATTTCAGCAATATGCATTGTGGTTATTCCTATACTGATGCTGATTTGAGCAATATGCAATCCGGTTATTCCTATACTGATGCTGATTTCAGCAATATGCATTGTGGTTATTCCTATACTGATGCTGATTTCAGCAATATGCAATCCAGTTATTCCTATACTGATGCTGATTTCAGCAATATGCATTGCGGTTATTCCTATACTGATGCTGATTTCAGCAATATGCATTGCGGTTATTCCTATACTGATGCTGATTTCAGCAATATGCATTGTGGTTATTCCTATACTGATGCTGATTTCAGCAATATGCAATCCAGTTATTCCTATACTGATGCTGATTTCAGCAATATGCAATCCGGTTATTCCTATACTGATGCTGATTTCAGCAATATGCATTGTGGTTATTCCTATACTGATGCTGATTTCAGCAATATGCAATCCAGTTATTCCTATACTGATGCTGATTTCAGCAATATGCATTGTGGTTATTCCTATACTGATGCTGATTTCAGCAATATGCAATCCAGTTATTCCTATACTGATGCTGATTTCAGCAATATGCATTGCGGTTATTCCTATACTGATGCTGATTTCAGCAATATGCAATCCGGTTATTCCTATACAAATGCTGATTTCAGCAATATGCATTGTGGTTATTCCTATACTGATGCTGATTTCAGCAATATGCAATCCAGTTATTCCTATACTGATGCTGATTTCAGCAATATGCATTGTGGTTATTCCTATACTGATGCTGATTTCAGCAATATGCAATCCAGTTATTCCTATACTGATGCTGATTTCAGCAATATGCATTGCGGTTATTCCTATACTGATGCTGATTCCAGCAATATGCATTGCGGTTATTCCTATACTGGTGCTGATTTCAGCAATATGCATTGCAGTTATTCCTATACTGATGTTGATTTCTGCAATATGCATTGTGGTTATTCCTATACCGATGCTGATTTCAGCATTATGCATTCCAGTTATTCTTATACTGATGCTGATTTCAGCAATATGCATTGTGGTCATTCCTATACTGGTGCTGATTTCAGCAATATGCATTGTGGTTATTCCTATACTGATGCTGATTTCAGCAATATGCAATCTGGTTATTCCTATACTGATGCTGATTTCAGCAATATGCATTGTGGTTATTCCTATACTGATGCTGATTTCAGCAATATGCAATCCAGTTATTCCTATACTGATGCTGATTTCAGCAATATGCAATCCGGTTATTCCTATACTGATGCTGATTTCAGCAATATGCATTGCGGTTATTCCTATACTGATGCTGATTTCAGCAATATGCATTGAGGTTATTCCTATACTGATGCTGATTTCAGCAATATGCAATCCAGTTATTCCTATACTGATGCTGATTTCAGCAATATGCAATCCGGTTATTCCTATACTGATGCTGATTTCAGCAATATACATTGTGGTTATTCCTATACTGATGCTGATTTCAGCAATATGCAATCCAGTTATTCCTATACTGATGCTGATTTCAGCAATATGCATTGTGGTTATTCCTATACTGATGCTGATTTCAGCAATATGCAATCCAGTTATTCCTATACTGATGCTGATTTCAGCAATATGCATTGCGGTTATTCCTATACTGATGCTGATTTCAGCAATATGCAATCCGGTTATTCCTATACTAATGCTGATTTCAGCAAAATGCATTGTGGTTATTCCTATACTGATGCTGATTTCAGCAATATGCAATCCAGTTATTCCTATACTGATGCTGATTTCAGCATTATGCATTGTGGTTATTCCTATACTGATGCTGATTTCAGCAATATGCAATCCAGTTATTCCTATACTGATGCTGATTTCAGCAATATGCATTGCGGTTATTCCTATACTGATGCTGATTTCAGCAATATGCATTGCAGTTATTCCTATACTGATGCTGATTTCTGCAATATGCATTGCAGTTATTCCTATACTGATGCTGATTTCAGCAATATGCATTGCGGTTATTCCTATACTGATGCTGATTTCAGCAATATGCATTGCGGTTATTCCTATACTGATGCTGATTTCAGCAATATGCATTGTGGTTATTCCTATACTGATGCTGATTTCAGCAATATGCATTGCGGTTATTCCTATACTGATGCTGATTTCAGCAATATGCATTGCAGTTATTCCTATACTGATGCTGATTTCAGCAATATGCATTGCAGTTATTCCTATACTGATGCTGATTTCAGCAATATGCATTGCGGTTATTCCTATACTGATGTTGATTTCTGCAATATGCATTGCGGTTATTCCTATACTGATGCTGATTTCAGCAATATGCATTGCGGTTATTCCTATACTGGTGCTGATTTCAGCAATATGCATTGCAGTTATTCCTATACTGATGCTGATTTCAGCAATATGCATTGCGGTTATTCCTATACTGGTGCTGATTTCAGCAATATGCATTGCGGTTATTCCTATACTGATGCTGATTCCAGCAATATGCATTGCGGTTATTCCTATACTGGTGCTGATTTCAGCAATATGCATTGCAGTTATTCCTATACTGATGTTGATTTCTGCAATATGCATTGTGGTTATTCCTATACCGATGCTGATTTCAGCATTATGCATTCCAGTTATTCCTATACTGATGCTGATTTGAGCAATATGCATTGTGGTCATTCCTATACTGGTGCTGATTTCAGCAATATGCATTGTGGTTATTCCTATACTGATGCTGATTTGAGCAATATGCAATCCGGTTATTCCTATACTGATGCTGATTTCAGCAATATGCATTGTGGTTATTCCTATACTGATGCTGATTTCAGCAATATGCAATCCAGTTATTCCTATACTGATGCTGATTTCAGCAATATGCATTGCGGTTATTCCTATACTGATGCTGATTTCAGCAATATGCATTGCGGTTATTCCTATACTGATGCTGATTTCAGCAATATGCATTGTGGTTATTCCTATACTGATGCTGATTTCAGCAATATGCAATCCAGTTATTCCTATACTGATTTCAGCAATATGCAATCCGGTTATTCCTATACTGATGCTGATTTCAGCAATATGCATTGTGGTTATTCCTATACTGATGCTGATTTCAGCAATATGCAATCCAGTTATTCCTATACTGATGCTGATTTCAGCAATATGCATTGTGGTTATTCCTATACTGATGCTGATTTCAGCAATATGCAATCCAGTTATTCCTATACTGATGCTGATTTCAGCAATATGCATTGCGGTTATTCCTATACTGATGCTGATTTCAGCAATATGCAATCCGGTTATTCCTATACAAATGCTGATTTCAGCAATATGCATTGTGGTTATTCCTATACTGATGCTGATTTCAGCAATATGCAATCCAGTTATTCCTATACTGATGCTGATTTCAGCAATATGCATTGTGGTTATTCCTATACTGATGCTGATTTCAGCAATATGCAATCCAGTTATTCCTATACTGATGCTGATTTCAGCAATATGCATTGCGGTTATTCCTATACTGATGCTGATTTCTTGAAATATATATCTCCTCACTGGGCACTGATTTGCATGGGACACTTTGAGAAGGTAGAGGCTACTTTAGTCTGCTGTAACTGGTTCTCAGACAGAAGATGATGGTCTGTTGGGATCTCTGTAACTGATGGATGGGGTCATCGCTGTTGGTGATGTACAACCTCCTTTCCCACTCCAAGTGAAATTTGTTGTGTATGATGGTTTTGGCTTCTCTGCAGGTCACATGATGGTGAAACTGTTCCATTTTGCTGCCTGTTTTGGATTCATTCATTATCACCAATTCCACAGTGGGATGGCAGCTATTGGATTGCAGCTGAATTTTTTTTGGACAGTTCTGTTAGCTCCTTTCTTATTCTCTGGAGTGTTTTGTTGTTTGTGGTGTTTTGTATGGCAGCAAGAAAATGATTTGTACAATCTGTAAAAAAAAACTATCATTCCTGATGGTTTATATTAATGTGATACCAACACAGTGCATTCCAAGTCTTCCAGTGCTGTCCATTGTATCCCTTTGGAAGCATCACATATTATCTGTCTCATTCATCATCATCAAATACCAAGCCTGTTGGCATAGGTGAACATGTCTCTCCACAACTTTTGATCTCGATAGTTATTTATCATTTCTGTTGTTGACCATTCTGTCAAGCCATTCTCTTAAGCTGTCTGGTATCTTTTCTCTTTGATTCCATCAATCTCTTCGTCTCTCAATTTTCCCAGTTGTTACAATATATTCCAGCTGTTCCCTTCTCATTACATGGCCAAAAACTTACGATTGTTTCTTCCTAATATTGGATATTA
The DNA here is from genome assembly GCA_032433765.1 of Megaustenia siamemsis. NCBI lineage: Eukaryota > Metazoa > Mollusca > Gastropoda > Stylommatophora > Ariophantidae > Megaustenia > Megaustenia siamemsis. Next base: position 10,695,516 of record JAVIAB010000139.1, on the reverse strand, counting down.
GCTCTCTCTTTGCTTTGGCCTCTTTCAGAACATTTTCATTACTCATTTTAGCTGTCCAAGGTATTCTCAACATTCTTCTGTAAAACCACATTTCTACAGTCCCCAGTGATGTTCTTGTCTGTTGTCCTCTTGTCCATTACCCAGTCTATAACATCCAAAAAGAGAATGAATGATAGGGAATATCCTTGTCACACTCCAGTCTTTATTTCTAATGACAGGTTACCATGAAATATGTCAAATAAACACGAAATTGTTCTAACTGCTAAATAATTAGAGAAATGAGACAAACAACAACGTTCCAGCAAAAGCCTTCATCAGGTTTAAAATAAAAACTATTTTATGTTACATTTTAATTTAAAGTTCTCTGCAGTTCTACTCGCAGCCCCGCATAGTATTTAACATTTTATATATTTTGTATTTGTGTTTATCTCTTCAATGAAATATTTCCTATAGCAATTTATAACTAGATGTATTTGTGCAGCAACATTTATTGAACAATTTTTCTTTTTTTTTTCTACAAAACTACATCCACCATGTAATGATGACTTTTCCAATAAAGCAAATCTAGAACTTACCATGATACCACCATCTTGTTTTTTTAGGATCTTTGCTGCAAGTTCTGACATATATGGCATTGTCTGGAGGCAGTTTCTGTAGAAGGAAAAATAAGGTACCAGTACTATACAAAATCATGTAACATCAGGATTGAAACTGAGAATTACAAAGCATTATATCTACTTAATGTTACTTTATGGTGTAGAAACATGGACACTATATAAGAAGACACAAAAGCACATTTAAGCCCTTGAAATCTGGGGTTATAGAAGCATTTGGTGGACAGAGATGAGAACAAACAAAGTAGTTTTGAAACAGTTGAAAATGAAGAAGGAAATATTGAATACAATTTCAATAAGACAAAAGGACATGTTTAGGACACATAAGGGGACACAATAACCTACTGAAAGCCATCTTGAAGGGGAAAATACAAATAAGGGAGTAAAAGCATCAAGATGCACCAAGATGCGAAGCTGCTGTAAAGCTGATGATAATGGCAATTTTTTTTTTTAAATGGTAAGGTAACAGCTTTACATGGTAATTGACAAAACAAAAGTCAACATTTCGGCCAAGTAGGCCTTCAGCTGGAATAACAAACAACAACACAAAAATATACATAAGGGTATGTACAGAAATCTAACTACATGGCGATAACATGCTAGATACACAAGAAAGGAAATGAAAAAGGTCACTTCCCTGTGTTCCAGAGCGTGGTCAGCTTCTGAATGAACTAAAATGAGAGGGCAGGATGACCAACTATATATATATATCTCACTGACCAGGCAGTCAGGCAAGAAGATGGAACTGAGGGGTTTTTTTAAAAATATGAGGAGGTGGGTACAAGATATGTATAAACTCTGTATATCTAACTGTGTGTGTGCTTAACGAACCGATGTGTAAAAAAACGTGTACATAACATTACATGCATACAAGCATAAACCGTATATATTACCACAATGCACACAAAAGAAAACCCAAAAGTGTCCAAATGTGCCAATACATATGCAGACAAATAGATATATACATGTATAGGTTCGGTAGAGCATGGGGGTAAGAAATGTCTAGTAGGTGTCCTATGTGTATGAGAGCGATATGTTCATGCCTTGGGGGGGACAGTGAGCCCAACTGGCAATGAGGCGATTCTCAAGGGCGAACCGGCTGCGATTGCTGGAGTGACACAAGACAATGTCAGTGACTTGCATGTCAGGTTTACCAATATGGTCAGGGGAGTTGAAATGGGCAGACACCAGTCTTTTGCTCAACATCACGAAGATGCTCAGAAAATTTGTCACTCAAGTGTCATCAAGACTCGCCAACAAACATCATCTGGCAATGCTTACATATTATGGCATAGATGATATCCCATGACATACAAGTAAACCCCTCCCTGATGTCGAATTGCCTATTATGGAACAAGACTGAATCGGTACAAAGCACGTAGTCACAAGTTCTGCAAACTCAACCACAAAAAACAGTACCAAGGTGTTCGTGGTTTGAGCAGGAGAGGCGGCTCATGACAAAAATGTCTCTCAGACTCCAGTGTTGTTTGAAGGCTACCAAAGGAGGATCACTGAAAAGTAGGCGGGTAGTGGGATCTGAGTGGAGAATGGAGCTGTACCGGTTAAGGATCCTCAACACAGCCAAGTTGTGAGGGTGGTAGGTGAGGGTAAATATGGTCCTATCAGAGGGACAGTGGGTGGATGGGGTGAGTGCCACAGGACGGGAAATGTCAAGAGCTCGTTGGAAGGCAGATTGGAGAACTGAGTCAGGATAGAGGCGACGCCTAAAGAAACTTAACATCAGGTGGGCCTGTTGGAGAAAATCATGATCATCCTGGCAGATATGACAAAGTCGTAATAATTGAGAATATGGAATGGAATCTCTGCAATGAGATGTGGTGTAGAGAAGATAACAGTGGACGTCTGTGATTTTATAGAAGACAGAAGTGTGGAGACTGGAGGTACCAAGGGAGACGATCAAATCAATAAAGGTGACGGATGAGGAAGAGATATGTGATGTAATTTTGATGGATTTATGAAAGTTGCCAATGTAGTCGATGAACCTGGTGATGAATGATTATTCTCTCTTCCCACATATGTCAAGGACACGAATCATGCCCTCACTATCTTCTCTTCTTATTCCCTTACCCCAGAACGCTCATACAGACTTAGCTGCGGTGAGGATCCTTAACCGGAACCACTTCATTCGCCACTCAGATCCCACTACCCACCTACTTTTCAGTGATCCTCCTTTGGTAGCCTTCAAACGTGACAGGAGTCTGAGAGACATTCTTGTCATGAGCCGCCTCCCCCGCTCAAACTACAAAAACCTTGGTACTGTTTGTTGTGGACGTTTGCAGAACTTGTGACTACGTGCTTTGTACCGATTCAGTCTTGTTCCCTAATAGGAGATTCGACATCAAGGAGTGGTTTACTTGTGTGTCATGGAATATCATCTACGCCATAATATGTAAGCATTGCCAGATGATGTTTGTTGGCAAGTCTGGATGATGCTTGAGTGACAGATTTTGTGAGCATCTTCATGATCAACCATTCTACATCTTGTTTCTTCTAGTCTTTCTACGCTGTTTTGTTGTTGTTAAGAATCCAGAAGCCTGTGAGCTGACCCCCTTTGGCCCAATGCCATGTTATGATATCTGAAGGTATTTATGAGTTTCCTTGTTGTTCTTGTTGTACAAGGTGTTCCATTTATCAGGTCTTTGAGGAAGTAGAGTTGCTCTGATGTCAGTGAGCTTTGGACATTATAAAAAGTGATGTTCTCCAGTTTCATGTGGGTGTTCACAGAGTGGAGATGCTGGAGTTTGGTTTCATTTTACTCTATTGATGTGATTGTTCAGTGGTACATGACCTCTGTCTTTCTACACGCTACCAATTAATAATTTTCAGCAACCTAATAATTTTTTTGCCCCAAAAATAAACCCATTCCAATGTATCTCGACATTACATTCCAACAATGTATCTCGACATTACATTCCAACAGTGCATCAAATGTTTAAAAAGAACTATTATACCAGATCAAATGTGCCATTAATATGCAGGCTGTGAATGATAATTATAACTATTCTTTAAAAATAACATATAACTCACTTTTTCTTTACAACTGGACAGCATACTGACGATGCTGAGACAGACAGATTGCACTGATAACGCCGGTGACCAATCCTCCGTTAAAATAGAAAGACATATATGACCATTACTGTAGATATGAGGGTGTACGGGAATGTTTGGTCCTATGAACATCACCTGTAGACCAAACAAAACAAATATGTAAGTGGAATCACTGAAAATGTGGTCACATATTATTACAGTTACAGGTTTGACAAAAACTGTGATATACCTGGAAAAAAGAAAGAAAACAATGGATGACAGTAATTTTATTTATATAAAAATGTTTAGTCATTGGGTTTATAGTTCGTTGATTAAATACAACATTTATTGATCGTCTCACTTGACACTTTCTACTCGCACCAGCAGATCCCTAATTCCTGCAGCCGCTGAAGATTCATTAAAATGATCCTCTTCTTTTTTTCTTGCCTTTGGCAATAGCAGAACAAAGTAGTCAGTTGCTGGCATTTCTTGTGGTATCCTTCAAGACAAATACAAAATACTTTTTGACTCAAGACTATCCACCACAGGGTCTGATCCTCAATGTGCATCTCTGTCCTCGATTGCTCAGACAACTAATGTCACTGTAGTAGATTCCTCTCAGCTCTAGAACTAGTGAACCAAAGTGGAGAGCAAGCAGCCAAGATGAATTGAACAGATAGAAAAAAGACAAAACAACCATGCCGCCACAACCTAATGGAGTGTTTAGATGTGATGTTTTGATTTACCGTTGAAACATTTCTGGGTAATGTGATCAGCACTACACCAGTGATGTTTTTCCATCTAAAAAACCTAGATGCCATCAATGGAAACCAAACCCAACCTCTTGTTCTCAGTCGACCAGTTCACTAACTACTGGAATTGCCAGAAAAGAATGCTATGTGGGAAGACACCGAAGAATAACAAATCAACAGACAGCTGGATTAATCAGTCTCCATACACTGAGGGACAAACTGGGCAGGTGATCTAAGCACACATGGATTTGTCTGACATGCAGTGAGGATGATCCATCTACTAAACTAAACTAACTACTGCTCTACTGCAGATCCATTGAACACCCTTGTATCATTCTTCTATCTACAGTGCATTGTATCAATTCTGTTATTGACTGTTTTTCATGCCATGATACCCAGCTATCTAGTATCTTCTCTCTTTGTCATCCGTGATTTCTCTTTCCCTGTATTTTGCCAGTTGTAACCAAGTATTCCAACTTTCCTCTTCTCATGATGTGCCTGAAAAATGTTGATTGTTTTGTTCTGAAGGTTTTTAGGAGCTCCCTTTTAATGTTGGCCTCTCTGAGAATAACCTCACTGGTCTTTTTTATCTGTCCAGGGAACTTTCAATATTCTTCTGAGAAATCCCATCTCCATGGCCTCTAATCATCTTTCATTTGTTTGTCTACTGTCTATGATTCACTTCCATACATCAGAATTGGCTCTATATAGCCAATGAACTTTCATTCTCACTGCTATTGACATAGACTTGTTGTATAAGACATTTTTCATTTTCTGAAATGTTATTTTGGCTTGAGCTATTCTGCTTTTTATTTCTGTGGTGCATCTTTCATCTGATGTTATTATTGTGCCCAAGCACCTTACACTTTGCACTCGTTTCAGACCCGTTCTGTCTATTCTTATGCCGCACGATGGTGATGACTGCCTCTTTGATATGACCATTACTTCTGTTTTCTCACCACCCAGACCAAGACCTTTTTTGTTGCTTTCTTTTACCACTGTGTCCACCATTTCCTGCAGCTCACTCTCTGTCTCTGCTATTAAAGACTGTGTCACCCGCATATCGCAAACCACTTATGTTGCGACCGTTGACCTCAAATCTTTTTATATCTACTATTGATCTCATAATATTTTCGCTGTAAAGTGAAAACAAGTCTGGCGACAGAACACAGCCTTGTCTGACTCCTTATTTTATATATTGGAATTGTCATGTTTGGTTGCTAATTCGTATAGATGCTGTTTGTTGCCAGTACGTGTTCTTTATGATTCGCAGATCCTTGCCATCAATGTTTAATTTCTCCAGCATATTGATTATTTCCACATGCTTTACTTTGTCACATGCTTTTATGTAGTCTATAAAGCACATAGACTTAAAAACATAAGAAAGAAGCAATCAACATTTTTTGGGCACATCATGAGAAGAGGAAAGTTGGAATACTTGGTTACAACTGGCAAAATAAAAGGAAAGAGAGATCGTGGACGACAAAGAGAGAAAATATTGGATAGCTTGGTGTCATGGCATGGAAAACAGTCAACAACAGAACTGATACGATGCACTGTAGATAGAAGATTGTGGAAGGACATGATCGCCTACGCCAACCGGCAGGGTACATGATGATGATAAAGCACATATATAGATCTTTCTTTACCTCTATAGTTCTTTCTATCAATATTCTTAAGATGTATATTGCATTATTGGTGTCCTTTCCTTCCACAAATCCACATTGTTTCTCACTTATTTCTGGTTTTATTTTGTTCCTTATATGTCTCATGATGATTCTTAGTAATATTTTCATTATATAGCTCATGAGACTAACAGTGCGATGCTCTTCATGATCAGTGGTGCCTGACTTCTTTGGTATGACTACAAAGATAGATTTTAGTAGATCTTCGGGTATGTGTCCAGTGTTATATATGTCATTGGGTGCTCTAAAAACAGTATTTTTTTAACTTGTTGACACAACACAGCTGTGTGTTTACACTAGGACAGACACGGGGAACTCAGATTTCATGTCTCAGGTTGATTTATGACCTGAATTTGGCCTTAGGGGTGGGATGTGTTACAATGTCTATAGATATGGATTCCATAAGTCCGTCAGTATATTTGGCTACCTCATCAATATTTGTTGTGTTTCCTGAGTTACAAAGGATTGTTTGATGTCGGCCGACAACCAAGAAAATGTTCCTGGCCATAGCACCAAAAAATTAAATGGCAAATTTTGTTCACATTATATGAGATTGTATCTCATGAAATAAAAATTGTTAATTCAGCAACAATGGAAGAAAATCAAAAGCTCAGGGATCACCAGAATTGGTAATTAGGAAGGTACATGGAGAAGGGTAATGTATGAACATGGCAAAATATCAAATTTTTAAGAATTTATGTTTTAATGCGGTAATTTTTACTATGGTATTGTAATCTAGGGTTAATGAGATTTGCCCATTTACAACCATAACTCAGACACAATAACAGTCAGGTTATTTATCTAAAAAAGTTAAGATGATACATCTATTAAAAATATAAAATGTTATAGTCAGTTTAAGAAACATTATTCTCCTATCAAACCAATACATTGATATCAACACATGAATTGCAGATTGTTTTAAAAAAACAGCGACAAGATGTATGTCTGAAGAAAAAAAAATAAGCCAAGCAACAAATTAATTCAGGAATATGGAACATACAATTTTTTTTTAAAATAATACATAGCTGCTTTTTAACCCTACATGACAATAGTATGGCCCTTTTCATCTTGTCAGGCGGTCTAGTGGAGGCTATTGTGTATTTTTTTTTTAGGTTTTGTTTTTGTCGAGCAGCTTCTCTCGTGGCTATTTCTACCAATGTTTGACAAACACACAGGGCCACATAATGAACAAGTCAGGCCCACTGATCCACAGGGTTTTTCATCCTTTTTCATGAGTCTTTTCTCTTCTAAGTTTTGCCTTAGCACAGTCTGAAATGAGGTTATACCATTCCTTATACATTCTCTCCATGACGTGCAATCACTAGCCACATGTTCTCAGTCATTTTCACATTACAATACTGTCACAAAAATGATCACCTCAAAATGCAAATTCTTGAAATTTGACAGTTTGCCGCATGCAAACTCACCCCACCCCCTCCTCTATATCTTCATAATTACTATTTTCGGTGACCCCTGAGTGTTGGATTTGTTTCCTTTGATGTTAGAGCAGACATAAACATGCGCACTGCTGAAAGTACTATTGTATCGTACAAAAGGGGCTGGTTTTTTTTTTTATTTCACTAATTTTTTCAAGAAATTTTGTTTTCCTTATGACGGGGGAAATCTCTTCAGCCATCAGAGAGACATCAAATAATCCTTTGTCAAATGGGATAGACAGTAAACAATGCTTAGAGGGAGCTGAACATACTGCTGGATTGACGGACTGACAGATGCAGTGTGAATAGACAACGTAACACCTCTGGTAGTCACAGCACCATGCGGTCAAATTTCAGGCCATAAATCTAAACTAATTCAGAAAATGATTACCCCATGCAATTCCCATGTCTCTGCTTAGATAAACACACAGCTGTGTATGTAACAAAAATTCAAAGAAAATCTTATTTTCTGAACTCCAAATGTAACAATTAAGTTCAGTAATTTTTATAACAATATCGTGAAAACTTGACTTACAGATATGTATCGTAAGCTGTTTTTGCCTGGGCCTTTTGGAAAGCTGCTTTTGCCTGAGCCATTCTGCATCTCACATCGGAAGATGTACAACAAAGGTGAGATGCAGAATGGCTCAGGCAAAAGCAGCTTTTCAAAAAATTAGGAAGATATTATGCAATCCATTTTTGACAACAGAAACAAGAAAAAGAGTTCTTAAATGTTATGTTGAGCCAGTCTTAACATATGGATGTGAATCATGGACAATAGGAAAACAGACAAGAAAATCACTGGACTCCGTAGAAATGTGGTTTTACAGAAGAATATTGAGAATACCATGGATAGCTAAGAAGAGTAATGAAAATGTTCTGAAAGAGGCCAAACCAAAGAGAGAGCTAATTTCCAATATTAGGAAGAAACAATCATCATTTTTTGGCCATGTAATGAGAAGAGAACAACTGGAATATATTGTAACAACTGAGAAAATTGAGGGATGAAGAGATAGAGGGAAGCAAAGAGAAAAGATACCAGACAGCTTAAGAGAATGGCTTGGCAGAAGGTCAACAACAGAAATGATAAATAACTGTCATGATCGAAAGTTGTAGAGAATCATATCAGCTACACCAGCAGGCCCGGTACTTGATGATGATCGTAAGTTAGAGTTAAATTATCTCTTTTGAAAATAACAATATGAACACTTATTTACAAACTTTACTGAACAAAACAATAGAGCACCTAACACAGAATTTGTTCAATAACAATAATTAGGAAGGGAATAGCTCTTACAAACCTGCGGTGAGTCAAATGGATATCGTGGTGTAAATTTGAAACCCAGCTGGAACCGTTCACCTTCATAGAGTGTACCTGGAGCTCCTTCTATGTCAACCACCCACCTGACATTTAAGACAGGTCATGTGATCAATATACATGGAATAAAATCGTCAATGACTAATGGAAACAACAAATACTGAAATATATTTAAGAAGACTGATTGTAGTTCATGGGGCCATGTTGTTATCATTCTAAGACTGACTACCATGGGTAAGATTTTCAACAAGAGAGACAGTTACATAATTTCTGCCTCATTCTCTGATCCAGGTTTAGCTTGATTATATCTTTTGTCCAGGTTTAGCTTGATTATATCTTTTGTCCAGGTTGAGATTTGATTCTCTCTTGTCCATGCTGGGTTTGACTCTCTGATGTCAATGTTAGGGGCTTAACCATTTTTCGTCTATATTAGGCTTCCTTATTTCTTGTTCATGTCAAGCTTAATTCAGTGACACCCAGAGAAGAAATTGCAACCATCAAAGTGCTGCGGAACTATAAATCAGACATCTAAGCAACATAGCAAATGCTATAAAACAGACTGGACTGAAAAATAGTTGTTCATTTGGGATGCTGTCAAAGTGGGATGAAGCTGGTTCCCTGGATTTGATGGGAACATTCAAGCAAAACAAAGCATGTGAAACCGCACCATTATCATTCATGACCCAAACTGGTCTAGATATATAAATTAATGGGATAAACTGATCTCTATATGTGAAGTGGTACGACAATATCAAGATGACTTGAGAACAGAAAGGATGCAATGGATGATCATACAGGTCCCATAAAGCTAGTAGTATTGATTACCAAAGGATCAACTTCAGGTAGATCTATATGTTCTCAGTCCCCTTCAACAGATATCGCAAAGTATACATGCTGATAGTGTGCTGTCAATACATACTTTTCATCCATCCTTTCAGTCACTTAATCCAACTCACAAAAGCTTGAATTTTAACTTTTGATGTCTTAAATAAATGGTTATGTACTGCAATATGTTCTTAGCCTGCTCTAATGTCTCCACTGTATAAGCCCTTGGAACAAGGTTGTCAACTCTAACATTTAACGTTACACTTTAGATGAGAATACAAATTATAATTTTGGTGAGTTAAACACATTCTTAGCAAAAGATTCAAACAATATTAAGGATACAGTGAGAAACAAATGCATATAGAAACTAGCGTGACAGCAGCAACACACTAACTCTGATAGACTGGAGTGGAGACAATCTGTGTTGACACTGACACCATGAGGTGGATCTCTAGTCATGGCCTGGAGCTCCTTTTGAAGCCGCTTCTGAAAGACAACAAAAAGATTCAAGTATTTTATTGTAACTGTTGTGATAAGCTTTTATACTAACAATAAGACAACTATTCCATTTCTATGGTTTGCTGAACCGGGTGGTGGGGGATACTATGACATCATCATCACGTGCCATACCAGCTGGCATAGGCAATCATGTCCTTTCACAGTGCTTTATCCACAGTGCATCATATTAGTTCTATTACTGTTTTCCCACGAAACACCACCAAGTTATCTAGTATCTTCTCTTTTTGTTATCTGCAATCTCTTCCCCTGTATTTTGCCAGTTGTAACCAAGTATTCCAACTTTTCTGTTCTCATGATGTGCCTAGTGCCTGAAAAATGATGATGTGATTGTTTCTGATGTTTTTTAGGAGATCCCTTCCACCAGTATTGGCCTCTTTGAGAATTTCCTCTTTTGTCTTTTTAGCTGTCCAGGGAACTTTCAACATTCTTCTAAGAAATCCCATCTCGTTTGCCCCTAATGGTCTTTTCATTTGTTTGTCTACTGACAATCATACAAACAATGAACAATGATTCGTTTCCATTCATTAGGTCACAATTGGTTCTATATTTTTTTAATACCCTTGCCTACATACAGTTGAGTAGCGTAGCCTTATTATATGAGTCTAACTGGATTTAAACTTTGCTATTTTAACTCAGTGACTACTAAGGCTAAAACCGAGCTTCTGTTAAGTTACAACTGTTAACTAGTTAACTTAATTCAATTATTTAATAACTAACTCACCCACAAATTGTTCGTCAGTTCGTCTTTTACTTTTTTACACTTTCTTCATAGAAAATTCTTAGAATTAGTAATAGTAATTTATTATTTAGGGTCTCATTTCAATGATTCACAGCATATATACATCCTTCTAATTAAATAACAATAAATGTCAAGAAATGTAAGAAATAATATCTGATAAATTAACTACAATGTAGTCTACATTAAGAACAGGATTAATTGCGTATCGGTATACACAAAGAGAAAAATGTATGTGTACAGCTCTAGTCTAATACTTACTTCCATGGAAGTCATTTTTTTTTTTTAGTTTGGCCAGGTGCTTGTCGGAGTGGGAAACAATACTTTTTTTATTGCATCATCATCGTGTGTCATACGCTTAGGCGATCCTGCTCTTCTACAATGTTCTGTCCACGGTGCATCTTATCATTTAACTCTGCTGTTGACTTTTTCCCATGCCACGACACCAGGTTATATAGTGGCATCTTCTCTCTTTGTCGTCCGCGATCTCTTGTCCTGTATTTTGCTAGTCATGACCAAGTATTTTCACTCTTAGCAATTAAGACTGTATCATCAGTATACCTTAGATTATTTATATTATGACATCCGATTGTTATCCCAGGCATGTCCCTTATGGACCCTAAAATAATCTCAATATACATATTAAACAAATCTGGTGACAGCACACAACCTTGCCTAACACGCTGTTTTATTTGTTTAAACATTCCCAATTGATTTCCAGTTCATATGGCCGCTATATTCCAGCTGTTCTCTTCTCATTACATGACCCAAAAAATGATGATTGTTTCTTCCTAATATTGAAAATTAGCTCTTTTTGCTTAGACCTCTCTTTGATGGTCATCGCACAATAAGCCTCATGAGTCACATGACTAAGATATTATTAAGAATCATCATGCGAAGAGTGTGAAACAAAATCAGTCCATAAATTAGTGATGAATAATGAGGTTTTGTTAGAGGTAAAGGAACGAGCAATGCCATATATATCATAAGATCTTTAGTAGAAAGAGCCATAGATGTGAAAACAGACATATTCCTATGTTTCATTAATTAAACCAAAGCATTTGGCAGAGTAAAGCATCAAGAAATAATCAAAATTTTAGAAGGCATAGACGTAAACAGCAAAGTTCTAAGAATAATGGGTAGAGTCATTGCAGAAGTCAAAAATACGAAAGGTTACCTTTGTCTACGTCCCAGGACATGCGGGAGTACGGGGAAATGAAAGAGTGGACAGGTTGGCTAGCTGCGCTATTGTTGAGGACGGTCAACCAATGTATCGGGCGGACATCATCAATGCCATCCGAGATGTGGGAAGGGCACAGGACTTTGACAACCATGAGCCCACGTCACTCCTTCGGATGAAAGAGATGGGAGTTAAGATGGGTACAGGCAGAAACGAGAAACTTAGTGGGCGTGTAAGAAGACTAATCAACCAACACAGAACTGGAGTCGTCAGTCACTGGACACTGCGAGACTTGCTGAGGATGGGATCTGAGCACCTATGGACATGTTTGGAGTGCAATGATGATGACCCGCAAATAACTCAACAAAATGTTTTTCACTTTCTGAAATGCTACTTTGGCTTATGATATTCTGCTTTGCATCTATGTGATGTATCCTCTGTCTGATGTTATTATTGTGTCAAAGTATTTGACACTTTGCATCTGTTTCAAATTTTGTCTTGCTTATTTTTATATTGCTTAATGTCTTGCTTATTTTTATGTTGCTTAATGGTGATGATTGTTTCTTCGATATGACAATTACCTTCGTTTTCTGTTTAGACTGAGACTTTTCTTGTTGCTTTCTTTCACTCTTATGTCTTTCATTTCTAACCTACAATTTTCAGCAAAAAAAAAAATAATAATAATAAATGTATGTTTAATGTATTTAAATTACTATTATCTAAAAAAATGTGTAATGTCTTCTTAGAAATGTTATATATCTTTCGTTCGTCTGAAGTATCGTCTGTATTTGAAAAATCGTTCTTGTATAATTTTACTGTATTTTTTTTTTATGTTTTTGTAATTCTTGCAGTGGCCCATATGGTTTTGCTGTAGCGTTGTATCTATGTGCCAATGGATTTTCATGTCTACTATATTCAGTACAGTCTTGAAGTATGTGTTCAGCTGTCTGGGGCGGCTATCCACGTGTACATGTAGTTGAGGTGCCGATCTTTAATTCTGTATACATGTGACTATGGAGTCGAATGTGTCCTGTTCTGGGGCGTATAATGATAACAAGTGCCCATTTATTCATATTATAAAAGCCGCCTTGATTCGGAGCTTGTGGTCTTATTGACTTTATTATCTATATTTTTCTGATGGTTTGTAACTGGTTGTTTGCCTGATGATGATCACTTTTGTGTTCCTGTGTTCTCTTGGTGCTGGTATTCTCCACAATTTCTCCATCTCTAATATAGACGTTGATTTTTATAGAAATATGATGATTTAATTAAAAGTTCAAAAACAAACAACTAAACTGCTTACTAAACTTAAGAGACTTAACGAAAAGAAACTTGACGATATAAACCCGGATAGGAAACACTCGTTATTCTAGTAAGATTACCCCTATTAGGAGAACAAAATATTTGACTAAAAACTATTGTCAATACGCAGATTTATAAAGTAAATCAAATGCTAAGGAAACTTTAATGGATAAGCGTATAATGCTTAATAATAATATTACTGGACAGCAAGGCAGAACAATGCAATCCGCAAATAAAATATAACCAGCTAAAAATTGAAGACACAAACCTTTATAAGCACATAACCCAAAACCAGCGCAAACTCCCGAAATGCCTATTCCAGAATACTTGTTCAAAGCTATACAAAGTTTGAAAATGTTGGGGATAATTATATAATGGATGATATCCTGTCTTTATTAAGGACACCAGTCGTGCTCATCAGGAAAAAAAAAACTATCTGAATCATTTGGAGGAACCTCTCTCTAAAAATGTTGGTACAGGACCTACTGAGATAACCCTAAATAACAAGAACTTCGACTCTTCAGATGAAATAAAGAGTTCTAAAACTTCCATATGCAATCTTTGATTAGAGCTCTGCGTAGACTGTGTCTGAGTAGGTAGTGCGCTGGCAACTGATAAGAAAGACCTAAGTTAAATTTCAAGTTGTAATGATTTTTTTTTTTGGAACCAACAATGCTTCGAGGTTCACCTCAAACTTTATGATTGGGTACCAACGATTTTCATGCAAAGTAAGTGCGGCCTGACGTAATACTGACTACACCACCCAAAAATGTGTCTTCGATTATGGAAAAATATGATCACTGACACCAAATTCACAATGCGCATAGAAAACCTTCACTTACTTTGCTTTAGTCTGACTAGAAGCATTATATTCTTATACAAGTCAGTATTGGTTATTCTATGGAAGGCCTCGGTATCACAGCAAACGAATTAAAATCCATAATTGCTCAACCGCCCGTGCCAGTGGAATCATCCGAATTACTAACTCATCTCCCAAACAAAGAAAGGTAACTGTAGTCCCCATCGTAGCAGTCTCAGCACACGCCAAAAGACATAAGGCGAAACCGCGCAGAAAGTGAACACAGCCAACTGTTCCCCGTCATACGATATCATCATTCATCGTAAACAAGCGGGATATCGAAGCAGGGTCAAAACGGATGAGACACACAGCTCACGGTGTGCACAGAGCACTTAACTCAGTAGCTCCTGCAATAAGCCGGACTTGGAATATGAGGAAACTGCAAGAAGGAACACTTTTCAGACATAGCCTTCAATGGTTCCTGCCGCCTATCCACCATATACCATGGGAGTTTACGTCCTCCCGAAAATGATGATCGTCGTAACACTTGATGATGTTAGGCCATCATTGATGACTCCAATTCCAATCATATAGACACACAGTGGTGGTAAGTTATCATTTCCAATCCAACAGAAGCCACATGACCTGTAGTTAGTAAAAACACAATTGATGATGTTCTCCGCTCCCTTCTTGTAGCTGCCGCCATACGATTCCGATGTCTCATTATCTTGGACATCATTCAAGAACAATGTCAGATGAACATTCCATAGATATGGCTTTGCTGATGAAGTGCTTGGTGCAACAGTTGTATCAATCATACTGGTGGCTCCTGGTCTGTGGTCATTAATATCACAGACGGCATATGATGTTGTTATACATGTATTCAGAATTTCTTTCTGGGGTGTAAATATGTGGCACACACATGGAGAGTGGTTTGTGGTCACAGTAATCCCATTAAAGTCAGTATGAAAGCAATTACAAACAGGCCTCTCATTTTCAGTATATTAAGTTTTGTTTACATGTATTTTCGAAGAAATTCTAATATATTTTGTGCAAGCAAAGCAAACACGTAGCCTAAGCGTTTCACCTTTAAATAAAATTAATTTAAAGCGTACATTTTAATTGTTAAATACATAACTTGTATGGTAAGATCATTGAATTCGAAATGTAACACGGCTGAAACTCTCAAGATGTCAACAATCGTCGTCAGTGATGGCGCCTGTAAACGTTCGGCTGAATCCAGTTGGAACTGTAGTCTTCGTTGTTGGATTTCTCTTGACACTAATCTATTTATTTGGCATGCCAGATATATTCAAAAGAGAGCAAAGAGTAAGCATGAAGGAACTCTTAGTATTTAGCATTAAGCTTGCAAATAGAGGAGGCATTAAAGCGAAAGAAGTTTACGAGCACGATCATCACAAACTCAAACTCAAACAAACAGATCTGCTGCCTATGAAAAAAGGACAGTCTCTCACAGTGTCTGTGACCAAGTCTAATGAAAGCGAAGTTGTTGCTAAGGAAATTCTTACTGAAAGCGATTTAGAATCTCATAGAGCTATTTTCTATGGCTTTTCTAAAATGTGCCCAGGAATAAAGGTATGTATGTGTATCCGACTTCAGAGGTACTTATCTCTCTCTCTCTGCGATCAGGACTCAGTCAGAGTAAGGATTCCAGACTGAGACTCTCACATGAAGTCAGCTGTCAGGCTAAGTGTGTTGATCGCCCCCACAGACAGAACATCACAAGTAGAGTTCGCCAGATCCACTCTGATTGAGCACCCGTTAAAACGTTGCACTGTGTTCTGCGCCAGTGGCCCAGTACATCCGATTTCAGCCAGCATTTTATTCGGGTTTGCTTTCCCTAGCCTTTGATTGTCCCCAATCTTCCTGCAAGGCAGCAGATTGTCTTTTCTGTAGGGGGATTCTGCCCTTAGATGGTCGGCCCTCCCAGGTTTATGAGCACCATCTGCCCGAGTCACTAGAGGTGACTAACACAGACATGCACACACAAAGATGTCAGATGTGACCAACACAGACACGCATGCACAAAGATGTGAAATGTGACTAACACAGACATGCACACACAAAGATGTGAGATGTGACTAACACTGACATGCACACACAAAGATATGAGATGTGACTAACACAGACATGCACACAGCGATACAAGGTATGACTAACACTGACAAACATCAAGATATATGACACATGACCAACATAAACATGCACATAAAGATATGAGATATAACTGACATTGACATGCACACACAAAGATGTGAGATGTGACTAACACAGACATGCACACAGCGATACGAGGCATGACTAACACTGACACACATCAAGATATATGACACATGCCTAACATAGACATGCACACAAAGATAAGAGATATGACTAACATAGATATGCACACACAAAGATATGAGATGGGACTAACATAGCCATGCACACACAAGGATATGTCTTATAATAATATTTTTATAATTATATATAATATATATATAACAGCTGATGTTTTTTTAGTGGTATATTATTTAATAATTATTATATAATATATATATATATATAATATATACTTTAATTAATAATATAATAATCTCACATTATATCAACTGAATTAGACTGTAGCTAGCTATAGCAGTACGTACAGGTCACTGGGGAGGCCATCAAATTCAAGGCTACTAATGTAGGATTGTAGGGTGACCATTTTTTCCCCATTATTTTCAGGGACATTTGACACCATTTGTCATATTTTTTACATTTCAGAGGATTTTTTTGCTTTTGCTTATTTCTAACACTGTCCCACAAAATCGGGGACGAACGATAATATATATATACACACACACACATGTGTGTGTGTTTATAATATGTGTGGGTGGGTGTGTGACTGTGTGTGCGCAAGAAATTTTGTAGATGCAAAAAAAGATAACTTTAAATTTCATAATAACTGTGTTTATTTGCTGTTTGATTTTATTTTTGTTAATATTCACGGTACTTATGCGATACACGCACGTAATGAAATTACAATAGCTAGTTTTGTTTCTCAATAACAAAAAAAAAGTTTAATTTAAAGAACATATAGATATCAATTGCAATATTAAAGTAATGTTTACAGTACCTTATTTCTACTAAAGAGGTTGTTGCCTCGGCGTGGTACTTGTTTTTTGAGTGTATCTTTCTCAAGATCTCATGATTTGAAGCAAGTTTTCCACTGAAGCTTTCACATGATAAATTAATGTTAGTTTTTACTGTTAACATGGCTTGTACCGTGCTCACATTAATCCGTGATTTCTCTTCGGACCAGACGTAGTTCATTTGAGAAAATAGTCTTTCTACAGATGCATTGCTGCCAGGTAAGCACATAAAAAGTTCAAGAATTCTCTTCACATTAGCATGTGGTACATTATTTTCTTTCAAGTACCTGAGTACTTCATTCCATTTTCTACATGGGGGCTTGTTATTGAACCACTCACATTCTTTTTGCAACAGATGGCCTCGCAAATAAGTAAATTCATCAAAGAGCTCATCACGATTGACGTTTACAACTTCATGACACTTTGAAGATATCTGTTCTACTGCATTATCAAAATGTTTCCTTTCAGGCACATTATCCAAGAGAAGGCAGCTCAGTTGTGACAAGTCCTCATTGTGCTTGTTCCAAGACTGCAAGTAATGTACAGCAGAATTATAGAATTCTTTACATATTTGGAAATACCTTTCCATTTGGATGTCACCACTTTTTACTAAATCAGTTAGCAAACTCTTTGCCATGTGTGGGATGAAATTTTCATCGCGTCGAGTTTCTAATTTTATAATGAGATTGTTCACAGCTAGTGCTGATTCTATTGCACTCTTGTCGTCGCCTTCAATCGCTTTAATTGTTTCATGGAAAAGTGATGCATGAGAATGAGCAAAGCTGAGCCAAAGCTCTGATTCACTGTTTTCAAAGAATTGTTTCAATATTGTAGGACAGTGTGTTTCTGACAAGAAGAAAGATCTCAGTGATTGATACAGTTTCAATATTCTTTCAAAGGCTGGAAGTAATGACAACCACCTTATATTCGAATAACCTAATAATTGCTTAAACTCCTGGCCAGCAAATTCACAGAAGTCTTTTAGGCGTTCTACACGAACCGTGTAAATGTGAAAGTATCCAAATATTTTTGTTACAATCACTTCCATATCCATAGGCATGGAATCAAACGCTGTTTTTGCAGTTCCTTCATGAGCAGCTAGAGTGTATTCATCTTTTGAGGGTTCTGTTTTGCAAAAATAATTTGTCATACACACAAACTGAGACTTACAAAGCAGCGCATCCTTATGCTTTTTTGCCTGTAGATGATCAGTTATTGATGTCCTTCCACCACTTGCTATAGAAAAATTTGAACTACATATATAACATTTCACTAGCGTTCCATCCTCTAAAATTGCTTGTATAATAAATGGAAATTCAGCTTTCAGCAAATCACTAAAATGACACTTACGTTTTTTGGAAAGCATTGTTTTTATGCAACAGACGTCCACTGATCACAAATAGAAAACACGACTGCACTGTACTGTCATTACACTCGGACTGATTTGAAAATTGGCCGGGAAAGATACTTTGGCGGTAGATGTCTGGAAAGGAAAGTGTGGGGAGAGAGAGAGAGAGACTGTCTGCTTTTTTTTAAAATTAAACCCATCCCAATAGAAGTCAGTGGCTGGAATAGAACTGACGTAGCACCGCGCTTCAAGAGTTCAAAGAGCTATCTCCGACACAACACATCCAAGTCTTCTCTTTTATCTTCCTGCTAATGCTGCTCAGTTTGGGGTAAAGAAACACAACTCAGTAACGTCCTGAGTCCTAGTGATTATTTTAAAAGAGGACTGATTCCATGTATGAACATTTATTTATTCACTGAAATCGGGGACAAATTTCTTTCGGGGACAACTTCTACACCTCGGGGACTGTCCCCGAAAATCGGGGACGAATGATCACCCTATACTAATGTCAACAGAAATGAATATATTTAGTGTTTTGCTTTAAATCTTGAACTGATCCAACATACAGCTGAGAGGTAAAGGTCTAGTTTAGTGTCCACAATTATTTCTTTTAAACGGTTGTGATCTCCCCTCACTGACCAGATATACTTGAATTATCAACTGTTTTTAGTTTCTGTGCATTTAATTTTATTGTTTAAACAAGCTTTAGGGTTAGTTGTAGGCTTTGCCAAGCCCTAAACCAGAGGTCTTTTAAATCTTTCTATATGTTTCGATGCACTGGGCTGATTTTAGCTGTGTATGTTTCGCAGCATAGTGCATCACTCTCAATTTGATTAGTGTGAACCATCATCAAAGCATATTTGTTTTACATGTCTTCTATAATCTTGGTATTGGTGAAATCTAATATCTAGTTCAATTATCTATAAATTCATATATAATATGTTAGATAAATATCAATACGTAGATTGATTCTTAAAACCATGAAAAATATTGTATCTCAAATCTGTTGCACTGATAAAAAGCTTCTATACAGAAAGAATTAATGACAGATTTGAGAGCAACCGAATAAAGTGTCAGGGGATGTTATTCTGAGCAGAAATAATTTGGGACACTGAACTAGACCTTTACCCAACTAGTCCTTTACCCCTACAGTTAAGTATTATATATATAATGGATCTTCCAATACAGATACTCTTACCTTAACGAGAACTTGCAGCTTTAGTGTTCTTTGGTAACCTGGTACTCCATGTCGGAGATTGCAACGTTAGGTCAGGAATGCAATCTATATTTGTTTTTTGTTTTTTTTTCCATTTAATTATTTGAGATGAAATGCTATAGAATAATTAGTTACACATCTTAGGTGAACAAAATAAATAACATGCCATCTAGAAGGAAGTGAAAAATCAACAAAAACTGACCAGCGATGAACCTAATTCAAGAAATGATAACTCAAATATTTTGGCAATATCAAACACCACAGAAGTCTTAAAAGATCAGTAATAGAGTATATAGTTGGAAAATCATCATTATCAAGTCCATAACTGCTGGTGTAGGTGATCATGTCTCTACACAACTCTCGATCTCAACAGTTGTTTTTCATTTCTTTTGTTGACCTTCTGTCAAGCCATTCTCTTAAACTGTCTGGTATTTTTTCTCTTTGATACCCTCTATGTCGTCATTCATTAATTTTCTCAGTTGTCACAATATATTCCAGCTGTTCCTTTCTCATTACAAGGTAAACAAATTATATTTGTCTCTTCTTGATATTGGAAATTAGCTTAATTTTTTGCTTTGGCCTCTTTCAGAACATTTTCATTACTCTTCTCAGCTATCCATGGTATTCTCAACATTCTTCTGTAAAACCACAATTCTATAGCCTCTTGTGATTTTTTTGTCTGTTGACCTATTGTCCATGGTTCACATCCATTTGTTAAGACTGGTTCTACATAACATTTAAGAATAAGTTGGAAAATGGGATGACCCAAAAGACTGTTTCGCAAACTTTCTGCTGACAGCATAGAGAGAAACTTTCAGATTGACAGTTAAAAGCGTGATTTCCTCAACTGAATAGACCACATAGTGATAATTAGCACTTTACACTGAGTAACTAAAATTTGAATTTTGATTATTAGGTATTACACGTTTTTATATCCTGGACGATATGCACGGAAGTATTATAAAAAATCAAATCAATATTTTGGAACTGGGTGGTCAAGTGATATAAAATGTCGGCTTCATGACAGGAAGGTCCTGGGTTCGATTTCCACCACATGTGGTGTGAGTTTTTAAAAAAACGACCCATGGTCTCTTCATGGCTTTACCCTCCGTGTCTGGGTTGTGAGATCTGATGTCTAGCCCTCTTGGAAAATGGCGAAAAACGTACGATCTCCTATGTACATTTGTAAACATTAAAAAACCCACAGCAGTTTAAAGTCAAAAAGAGCAGGCCAAAATGGCCACTGTCAGGGCAAAATTTGTTAAGCAAATCTACCCTTCCATGCTGAAGATGGATGTGTTGGGCTGAAAGGCGCAGATATCACAGCTTAGCCATAAACTAGCGACACAACGTATCCACGTCCACTTAACTGGTGAATTCTAAGAAGAAGAGAAGAGAAATCAATATTCAAGGCGGCCAATATTCTTTTAAACTAAATATTTTGCTATACCAGTTTTACTGATATTGATCTGCAATTTGAATAGATGTTTCATTCTTTTATTGTTTGCTACTAAATTTGCTTATTGTTTGTTAATATGTTATCAGTTTTGCTGAAAAAAAATATTATAGGTATTATCTGAAGAACATGATAACAAGCCAGTTGACCTAAATCAAATCCAACCAGTTGATAACAAACTTGATGAGGTTGAGGAAATTATTAAAAGTGACCAGTCCATTCCGGTTAGCAGAATAGCTATTTGGATTGATCCATTGGATGCAGCACATGAATATGCTGGTAAGTGTTTACATTTGATCAAATATTTTCTCTGCAATAAACAATTTCTTATATTATTATAAGGGAGAGGTGGGTAGAATACATCAAGGAACCTTTTGATGGAGAACAACCAGATGTAAACATTCAAGATAATGGGGGAAAAAGCATCAATACTCAGTAGACACCAGATAAACCTTGTCAACAATTTCATTTAAATGTGTCACTCAATTTACAGCATAAATATACAGGCAATAGTCACAGTATGAGACAATGTAAAGCTGTCTTGAGTTTGCCATAATGTCCTCATAATCCAATTTTGGCTCTGGGATTAGTGAATGTACTCATCTTCTTAACATGTTCCTAATCAAGAGGATTAATACACTGTGACATTGCTGGCACATTTTTTTCTTTGAAATAAAAGCAAGAAAAGATTGAAAATTATCTAAAAACACTGTTTATTCAAACAATTTGCCCCGGAAGCCATAAAAGTAGTTAAATAAGCAAGTTTTCAAGGTTTTAGTGGAAATAACAGAGGAAACATCAATAAACTAAAAGCTGAGAAACTGGCTCCAAGGTTTAAAATGTCAGTCACAAAAGCCAGTTTTTGTGGCTTTTGGTACAGAATGAGTTAAAAATGGGTACCAGAGATCTTCTTTTGGGAAGATAAATGATCTAGCATGATACTGACCACATCACACATGTGCAGATGGTCACCGGAATATGGAAACCAGCACTATATTACCCAATCTCCACTAGAACTGAGATCTATTTTTTTCCTTGTATGAAGTTTAGGCATAGCAGATAGTGGGTGCTGTATTTGTGTGTTTTTAGGTGATCATTAAACACATTTATATTTCTTAATGTCTTCATTGTTGTGAAATTCTAATTTACTATGTTGTTAACTCTTTCCGTATAGAAGTTTTTTACTGACGTAACGGAAGCGATTTCAGACACAAAATTTTTCATGGTTTTAAGAATCAATCTATATATTTATATTTATCTAACATATTATATATGAATTTTTAGATAATTGAACAAGGTATTAGATTTCACCAATACCAAGATGGTACAAGACATGTAAGAAGAATATGGTTTGATAACGATTCACACTAATCAAATTGAGAGTGGCGCACTATGCGACGAAACGTATGCTGCTGAAATCAGCTTGGTGCACAGTACATCGAAATGTACAGAAAGAGTTAAAGTGATAAAGGAGAATAAACATCAATTATTATGCTTCCATAGCAGTTACAGGTTATTTATCTAATAATTTATTACAGAGGGTCACACAGATTATGTTACAACAATGGTGTGCATTGTTGTGGATGGAGAGCCCAAAATTGGTGTCATCAACAGACCTTTTGTGGGTGAAACTTGTGAGTTCAATAGTGTCTTTTCAGTTATCTGCCTGCTCTCTAAGTATCTTCTCAAACTCGGTGTCCTTTTTTTTTTAATTTAACGGCTGATTTTTATCTTAATGATTTCAGCTAATGACTCAGATATTTTGAAATGTCTGCATATTAACCCTAGATTATGATTCCATTGTAAAAATTAGTCTCAAAATAGAAATCCTTGAAAGACTATACTGCAGGCAAACGTTCTCTTCTAACACACACACGCACACACACACACGCACGCACGCACACACACACACACACACACACCCCCCCCCCCCCATCTTTGTAATTACTACTTCCGGTGATCCCTGTTTAATTTGTTCCCTTTGATGTGGGATTTGTTTTCTCAAACAAAACATATTCTGCGTAACAGTTACTACAGTATCATACAAATGCTGCTGTGCCATTTGATCAAATTTGCCAATTTCCAAGAAATTTTGGTTTTATTTTTGCTATTTTTTTTCTCATGATGAAAATGGAAATCTTCTTGGCTGTTGGTGAGAAATCAAAGAAACCTTCATGACACTGCATAGCCAGTGAACGACACTTTGAAGGAGCCAAACATACAGGCTGAAATTTAAGTGGTAGTCATTTTTACTACAGTTCCTCTGTAACGTAATCCCATATATATATGAATCGTAATCTAGGGTGTGTATATATATATATATATATATATATATATATATATATATATATATATATATATATATATATGTACAGTTTTTAATGATGTTAATGATTTTTTGTGGTGTTCCATATCATCTCAGGTTATTCCACAGTTAGTTTCTATGCATACTATTGAATGCCTTTTTAAAGTTAGCAATGTTTAGAACAAATAGTTTCTGCTTTTTGATATGTTCCTCTAAAATAATTCTTACACTGCAATGATGATCAAATCATTTTTCCATCCGTTCCTAGTATTTTCTCTCCTTTATCAGTGTTTTCCCTCCTTTATCAGTGTTTTCCATCCTTTCCCAGTGTTTTCCCTCCTTTCTCGGTGGTTTCCATCCTTTCTCTGTGGTTTCCATCCTTTCTCAGCATTTTCCATACATTCCCAGTGTTTTCCATCCTTTCCCAGTGTTTTCCACCTCCCTGCTTGAGCATTGTTTTGTTTTATTATCATAAACTGACCTTCTGTCTGTTCTTGATCATATTTCACTGATACCTGGTATATCAAGCTTATATCTATGAGACTAAACTACAGTTGTTAAAAGTCAATAATACATTTTTTTAAAAATGATTATTTTCTACGTCTTGCAAGCTGAAGATGACAGCATTTTATCTGCAAATATCATCAAAGCAAGTTTAAAATTGACTATAAATAAATGTCAGAAAGGTTTGTTTCACTGAACGATAAGACAAGAATGATGCACCAACTACTGCCTTTATTTTTTTAGAAATAAAAAGGTATATTTTAAATACATTTTTAGATTGGTAGATTTATAATTGACCAGGCTTTGTTGGAAATAGATGTTTTCTCTTTGTTAAAGGTTGGGTTAGACATTAAATAACAGTTTAATTTGCAGTTTGGGCCTGGGATGGATATGGCCACTCCAAGAATTTGAAGCTAGATGATGCTACTGAGAAGTCCAGCACCGAGAAGCTCAGCATCATTGTGTCCCGCAGCCACAGTGGAGCAGTGGAAGGAATTACTAAAAGTGCACTGGGTGAAGACGTCAAGATTATTCCTGCTGGTGGAGCAGGTGAAGATTTATGGTAGCTGTGCAAGTAGTTTGGCCTGTTTCTTGCTCGTTATTTGGTTATTTGGTTATGGAAGGCCCCGTATCACTGCAAATGAATTAAAATCCATAATTGCTCAACAGCCCGTGCCAGCGTAATCATCCGAATCTCATCTCCCAAGCAAAGAAAGGTAACTGTAGTCCCCATCGTAGCAGTCTCAGAACATGCCAAAAGACATAAGGCGAAACCGCGAAGAAAGTGAACACAGCCAACTGTTCCCTGTCATACGATATCATCATTCATCGTAAACAATTGGAATATCGAAACATGATCAAAATGGATGAGACACATAGCTCATGGTGTGCACAGAGCACTTAACTCAGTAGCTCCTGCAACAAGCCGGACTTGGAATATGAGGAAACTGCAACAAGGAACACTTTTCATGCATAGCCTTCAATTGTTCCTGCTGCCTATCCACCATATACCGAAAGTTCATGTCCTCTTGAAAATGATGGTCGTCGTATTTTTTTAAAATGTATAGCGCTTGATAATGTTAGGCCATCGTTGTTGACTCCAATTCCGAACATATAGACACACTGTTAGTCGTCAGATTATCCCCGTCGCACATCAATCAACAGACCGTAAAATTATCATACGGCCCGTCTAGGGATGTACGATGAGCCATTATGATGACGTAGCACACAACAATGTCGTACACACAATTTCTCTCCCTTTAGATTCCTGATTACTCTAGTGAAAGCAGCCTACGACGAACAAAACACTGTGCAAATTCCCTAAAGAGATAAAACTGCGGCTGATGAAGTAGTTTACATTAATGAGTAACATGGAAATAACTTGAGTCAAGGAATTCCAACAACGGTCATGAACAGCACAAATGTGACGTAAAGCGCAGATCAAGTCTAGACGTTGGAAGGTCTCATTCACAACACTTGATTTGTCAAAAAGGGACTGTTGCTGGTGTACGACTTCGCTTTAGCGACGCAGATGTAATAAGTAGATCATCATTTTTACTTAAACGCAGAAAAGTGCAATGGAGAACCGAAATTAATCAGATCTCGAATGCACTTTCTGCAGCGATCGAGAGAACTTGACCTAGATCCACCATCTTTACAACGGAAGACCTTCTTGCTCAAATGTGCAAGTAATTTGGCCTGTTTCTGTTAATGCTCGTCTTACATTCCACACCATAAATGTCTATGACTTACATTCCACACCACAAATTAGTGATCCTTTGTGTTATATTCCCTACATTCCACATCACAAATGTAGTGATGCTCTAGGTAACATTCCACACCACAAATCTAGTGATGCGATTGAGAAGATTAGGCATTAACAACATCAATCAAGAAGTGAAAAAAAGACGTTGGAAATGGCTAGGCCACCTTCTATGAACGGAACAAATCTGGACCTAGCATTAACATGGACACCACCTGGCAAACAAAGAAGAAGCAGACCATTGGGGACATGGCAACGAACCATACATGATGAAATTAAAGAAGCTGGCAGGTACTGGTGAGAGTTGTCCATACTTGTTCTAGACTGGATTGAGTGGAGATCTCTTGTGTGTACCCTATGCTCCGACCGGAGTTCAGTGGATTAAAAAGAAGAAAACATTTCAATGCGTTTGCTGCTGATATCAGTTGATGATATGTTTGACTGGACCCCATGTACATTCTGTTATATTACAAAATATTGATTGACACTGTCCATTATATTACTGTTACAAAATATGATTCTTCGCTTGTAAAATCAATTATGTTATAAATTATTATTGACAGAAGCCCTGTTTTATATATAACAAATATATTGTCAAGTTAAATTACAAAACACATAACACTATGATTCACTATTTCAGGCTACAAGACTCTTGAAGTGATCAAAGGAAAAGTGAATGCCTATGCCCACATCTCTTTGATAAAGAAATGGGATATTTGTGCAGGAAATGCAATCCTCAATGCACTTGGAGGAAAAATGACAACA
Organism: Megaustenia siamemsis; assembly: GCA_032433765.1. Lineage (NCBI taxonomy): Eukaryota > Metazoa > Mollusca > Gastropoda > Stylommatophora > Ariophantidae > Megaustenia > Megaustenia siamemsis. The sequence continues at coordinate 10,668,812 of JAVIAB010000139.1, read as the reverse complement.
CTTGATGGCGATTACGTAGATTACTCTCCGTTTCTTGAGCAAAAGAATGAGCGGGGCTTACTGGCAACAATAAACAACAAATTACATTATCTCTTTCTGGAGAAGCTTGGGCCCAAAGTCAAAGATCTTATTAAAAATAAAAATAGTAAACAAACTAATAGTTAGCTTCATCAGTCCTTTCCAAATCAATGATTGACTAGGAGATTATAGTTTAGAGCTTTGATGACTGGCACACTTATTGGATATATCAATAATGCGTGTGTTGTACGTGCCTTGAGTCATTCCTAGAGTGATAGAATGTCTGAATGAATCAAAAGAGATGAACAGTCTGTCTGAATGAATCAATAGAAATGAACAGTCTGTCTGAATAAATCATTAGAGATGAACAGTCTGTCTGAATGAATCAATAGAGATGAAGTCTGTCTGAATTAATCAATAGAGATGAACAGTCTGAATGAATCATTAGAGATGAACAGTCTGTCTGAATGAATCAATAGAGATGAACATTCTGTCTGAATGAATCAATAGAAATGAACATTCTGTCTGAATTAATCAATAGAGATGAACAGTCTGAATGAATCATTAGAGATGAACAGTCTGTCTGAATGAATCAATAGAGATGAACATTCTGTCTGAATGAATCAATAGAAATGAACATTCTGTCTGAATGAATCATTAGAGATGAACAGTCTGAATTAATCACTAGAGATGAAGTCTGTCTGAATGAATCACTAGAGATGAACATTCTGTCTGAATGAATCATTAGAGATGAACAGTCTGCCTGAATGAATCAATAGAGATGAACATTCTGCCTGAATGAATCAATAGAAATGAACATTCTGTCTGAATGAATCAATAGAAATGAACAGTCTGAATGAATCATTGGAGGCAAACAGTCTGTCTGAATGAATCATTAGAGATGAACAGTCTGTCTGAATGCATCATTAGACTCTAAATTATTTATCGAAGGAAATTATTTTAATGATGTAGACCAGGAATGGCCAATTAGGTGCCCGCGGGCCACAAGTGGCCTGGACATCCTTTTTGTGGCCAGCGGCGGATAAAAAATAAAATCAGGTTTCATTGAGCAAAATGTCCTGGGTAAAATTGATTTAAAATTTGTTACATTAACTTCTACCGTGGAGAAAGCTAACTCAAATATTCCCTAGAAGACCTATGTTTAAAACTCGGAACACTCTAGTAGTTAGTTTAACGTCGACTTCCCATCATTCCCGGCCCATCCTTTTTTTCCTTTTGATCATCCTGTGACCGACTTAAACAAAGGAAGAAGCCAACAAATGGTTCTAGAGCCGACTCTCGGTTTGGCGAGTTCAAACAGAGTCCGCCAAGAAATACTGTCAGTCACCCACCTCCTCCATCCCAACACATTCACCTCACAATTATTTTATTTTCAGTTTATTTCCCACCAAACCTCTTTTCATCAGTCAAAATTATATATCCGATCTGATCATTCTGATTTTGTCGAGTTACAGTGAACAGTTCCATTTTAACAGGAAACAGTACTATTGTTGTAATCTGTGTTTTCATTGTCTGCTGCTTCGGTCGTGGTATAATATGAACAATAAACGTCAATTAAATGAAAAAATCAGATTTTTTCATGAGAAATGGGAACATGATTTTTTATTTATCAACAATAAGGATAGCAAACCGCAGTGCCTTGTGTGTTTGCAAGTGTTGTCTGTAAATAAAGAGTATAATCTTAAACGGCATTACACACAGCATCACGCCGCTAAATAAAAGGACTACATTGGTACAATACGTTCTACACTTGTGTGCGATTTGAAGTAAAAAGGTTAGTGCTCAGAAATCTGTTTTTACTACATTAACAACAAAACAAAGAAGTTCCTTAATGGCATCGTTTGTTGTAAGCGCAGAGATAGCGAAATAAAAAAAATCATTATGTGACGGTGACTTCGTAAAGCGTTGTTCTATTAACATGGCGCGTGTATTTGGGGAAGAAAAAATTGCCAGTCATTTTGAGAGCATTCCACTATCAAAACAGACAGTCACTAGAAGGGTTGAGGAAATAAGTTCTCATATATCTAGTAAATTAAAGAGTGTCGTTACAAATTCCGCTTACTTTTATCTGGCTTTGGATGAATCTACTGACATATCAGACACAGCACAACTTTTAATTTTCATAAGAACTGTTTCAAAAGACTTTATTATCAATGAAGAGCTACTAGCTTTAGGTTCAGTGGTGCTCTACACACAAGTACGCTGGCTAAGCAGAGGGAATTGTTTGAGGCGGTTTTTTGCTTTGAGAAACGAGATAAAGCAGTTTTTAGAGAAACATGATACCAACAAAGAACTGATCAGAAAAATGTCTGATCCACATTTTAACAGCGTGTTGGCCTTTTTAACTGATATCACCCAGCACATGAATGAACTCAACGTGAAGCTACAGGGACGTTCCCAAACAGCCTCAGATTTGGTAGGACACCTAGATGGATTTATAAGTCAACTAAAAGTTTTTAGATTTACCCTGGCCAAAGAAAACTTCATTCATTTTCCTTCATGCAAAAAATTGATTGAGGAGCGCAGTGACACTGATTTCAAATTTTCTGTATTAATGTTAGACAAACTATTGGAGCAATTCAATGAACGATTTTCTGACTTCAGTGGTATACAAACGGAACTGGCATTGTTTAACAACCCTATGAAATGTGACATTTCCCAACAACATGACACTTTTCAGTTGGAGTTATGTAACCTCCAAAGTGACCCCTTTTTCCAATCAAGGATGGAAATAGGAATTGACTTTTGGAAACTTGTGCCACAGGAAAAATATCCCGCATTGAGTGATTTCAGTTTGAAAATTACTTCTATGTTCAGAAGCACATATATATGTGAATGCGCTTTTTTCAACAATGAAGGAGATTAAATCGTTACAAAGAAACCGACTCACTGATGGCCACCTTCAGGATTTATTACGAATATCATCATCATCATCTTTACACATTGACTTTGATGAACTTGTTGCTGCACATGAACGTCCACATTGTTCTCATTAAGGTTTGTTACATGTCAACTTTAAAATGATCTAACTAAAACATGTTTGTTAAACAATATAAATAGCAAATTTTATTCATTTTTATAAATCAACTAGGCATTTTTAACTCTGTTGCAATAAAATGATTTATGTAAGCGAATAATGCCGATAAATAACAAAAATATTACCTTAAAACAAATGCCAAGTTTATTTGTATTGATGTTATGTGTGTGGCCTGCCACAAAAAATAATAATTAAAAAGTGGCCCGCCATTTGAAAGAAATTGGCCATCCCTGATGTAGACAATAAATTGAAAATCATCAGCCTGAGTCATTAGAGACTCCATTAGATTTTTTGTCAGATATTTGAAAAGTGATTAAGACCGTGAAATTTTATGAAAACAAAATAAAAATAATTGATGAACCATGTGCTAAATTCTGTATAGAAAAATTAATGCAACTAAGTATTCATTAATCTGTTTTAGAACAAGTTGATGTACAAATATCAAGAAGTAGTTTTCTTCTATTTATGTTGATGCTGTTGTAGTAGAGTATACCTGTGTACTGACCAGATGGGTCCTAGTTCAATTCCCCAACATGGTGACATATTTTCCAATTTTTCAGCATGTTTTCATGATTATCAGAGCATCTGAAAATTTGTACCAGGGCGATTTTTTTCAAGTGGTCTGACATTATGACATAACCCAGAAATGTACAGGTGCTGATAGAAAAAAATAGAAACACAGATACCATATATCTCAAACTGCTACTGTTACCTTTGACTCTTATTTGTATGTGGCTGTTTATAGCAAGATTCAGCTTATGGTTTACTCTAGGCACATCAACAGATATTGTCCTCTGTTAAATGTCAAGTATGAAGAACAGAATGAATGTCAATGGATCTGAGTTTTTGTGAGACCAGAATTAGAAATTGGATATCCATTACAGCTAACCTTTGGTGCGGAGATGACACTTGATTTGAATAATACTCAATAAGTTGTATCTAAGGTTATGCACTTGTATATTAATGAGCTTTGTGCTATGCTTACCTGGCAGTTTGTTGTTAGTATGGCACTCTACAGTATTATCTGATGACATTTATTGAAGGTGAGAGCATTTTCAGTTTAACAATAAACTAAGTTATTTTTTATTTTATTTGTGCTTATTTAATTTAAGATTGCTGACCAGTGCTGCTAAGTTGTGGACTTTCTTTCTTCACATTCTATAGTAGCTGTTTGGGTATCAAGGGCGATACAGAGTTCTGGTTCTCGTCCCTTTTGGCCACTTCAACCAATTATCTATTATGTTGTATTTCTTTGTTGTTGCCCATTTTACTCTGTGTTTGCCTCTTGCTCTTCTCCCTTCTTCTCTTTTCATTTATGCTTTCTATGTATGGTATGACCCAGAAGAGCCACTGAGAAGAACATTGATCAGAGAGGCAAGAGCAACAGGAATCGACTTCCTCTATGAGATAGAGTTGCTTGCACAGGACAGAGACAAATGGCGAGATTTTATAAAAGATCTTTACAAGGATTAAAAACTACTAGAATACAAATGTAGATGAGAGAAAGAGTATCTAGGTCTATGCCCTATGAGCCGGCTACAGCTCAAAAGATCAATAGATAGATGTATGGGAAATGAAAGAGTGGACAGGTTGGCTAGCAGTGCTGTCATTGAGGACGGGCAACCAATGGATCAGGCGGACATCATCAATGCCCTCTGAGATGTGGGAAGAGCACAGGACTTCGACAAACACAGATCCACCAGAGGTGCAGTAAGGTCTGTATAGTGCCTGGCACAACTCGTCAGCTATGTTACTAGAGGTACCATGAAGAGGTGGAGTAAGGTCTGTATAGTGCCTGGCACAACTCGTCAGCTATGTTACTAGAGGTACCATGAAGAGGTGGAGTAAGGTCTGTATAGTGCCTGGCACAACTCGTCAGCTATGTTACTAGAGGTACCATGAAGAGGTGGAGTAAGGTCTGTATAGTGCCTGGCACAACTCGTCAGCTATGTTACTAGAGGTACCATGAAGAGGTGGAGTAAGGTCTGTATAGTGCCTGGCACAACTCGTCAGCTATGTTACTAGAGGTACCATGAAGAGGTGGAGTAAGGTCTGTATAGTGCCTGGCACAACTCGTCAGCTATGTTACTAGAGGTACCATGAAGAGGTGGAGTAAGGTCTGTATAGTGCCTGGCACAACTCGTCAGCTATGTTACTGTCACACGCCTTGGCCTCTGTTCTGAAATAAAATTATTAGGCAGCCATTATTTGTAGTTGATGGGTGGAACGCAAGCAGTCAAGGCTGAACATCTGCACTTTCATCATCCCCATGGACAAACTCTTTGCTACATGAGAGGTACAATAAGTGGCCTTTTCACTACAGATTCTAACAATATTGTTTAAACTGACTTTTAAATTCAGGAATAAAATATAATTATTGATGTCTGCTTCTAAATTATTTCATTTTGATGAAGATTTATTACAGCAATCTTAGCTTATCTGCAATTTTCTTGGTTGTTTTCATCTATTTTATAAACTCATGTTTTTGCATTACATTCACCTGAGACAGATGAAGCGTATATCCTGCTTCTTTTAATTTGCTTAAACTCACATGTTTGTGCACACTGCTTGCAGAGTTATTAACATATTCACTTTCAAGGAGCTTGACATGCTAAAATGTGCCATTTTTCTTATTTATTTATTTTTTTCATTTTCAAATAATGGCAGATTTTTAAAAATGTATTCAAGGGTTTGAGCATAAATGTTTGTTCACAGTTCGTTACCCTTCGCTGTAGATAAAGTCTTTATTTTGATGGCTTCGTTTTTGTGACCTTGGTAGCTAAGGACCTAACTTGTGCAAACAGATGGCATTGGCAAGGATCATTTTGAATCTATGAAGTGGGCTTATTTTATGTTTAACTCAAAAGCATATGTGCTTTTTAACCAAAGACCTTTTTTTGGGGGGGAGGACTCAAGGAAGATATCCCCGATGGAAGAATAAATTGTACTATTAGTCCCATAAATGATTCGCTTCCAGAGGTTTATGATGTAAACAAAGCAGTTTTGTCATTGCAAGTGAATAATGTCCACACCTATAATTGGTCAGGATTGTGTAGCAGCAGCAGCTTTATAGCGAACACAGAAAACATCATAGGATTGTGCTGTTCTGAAACAGCTATGCCATGCTACCCTAGAATTGCCTTTAATAGGATTACTGTGACCACAAACCACTCTCCATGTGTGTGCCACATATTTACACCCCAGAAAGAAATACTGAATATAACAACATAATATGTCGTCTGTGATATTAATGAAACCAGTAGAAGAGATCGATCACTTCATCTATCTTGGAAGTCACATTGATCGAGAAGGGGATACGAGCAAAGAAATTAGAATCAGATGGCTAAAGCAGCAATGTCTTTCAGAAGCCTTGAAAAGTGTGGAAATCAAAACTCATTAGCACAAACACAAAACTTAGGCTATTCAATCAAATGTACTATCAACCCTTACGTATGCGTGTGAAAGCTGGAAAACAACAAGAGATATAGAAACAAAGTTGAACGCATTCGAAAATAAATGTCTAAGGAAAATACTTGTATAGAATGGAACGAATTCAAACAAACGAGGAATTAGAGAAATCGCCAATCAACCACTAATATCTTCAGTAATAAAGAAAAGACGATGGTCATACGTTGGACATGTGATGAGAAGAGATAATAATCGAATAGCAAAGCAAGCCTCATATGGGAAACAACAGGTAAAAGAAAAAGAGGAAGACCCAGGGACACTGAGAAGAACATTGATGAGAGAGGCAAGAGCAGCAGGAATCGCTCCCTCAATGAGATAGAACTGCTTGCACAGAACAGACAGATGGCGAGATTTGATAAAATATCTTTAAAGAAAACTGCTAGAACAAAAATTCATAGGAGAAGGTGTATCTTGGTCTACGCCCTATGGGCCGTTACGGCTCGAAAGGTCAATAGATAGATATTAATGACCACAAACAGGAGCCTCCTGTATGATTGATACAACTGTTGCACCAAGCACTTCATCAGCAGAGCCAGATCTATGGAATGTTAATCTGACATTGTTCTTGAATGATGTCCAAGTTAATGAGACATCAGAATCGTGTGGCAGCAGCTACAAGAAGGGAGCAGAGAACATCAAGTTCTGCTGCTATAAAGGAGACTTGCCTTGCTATCCCAGAATTGCTTTAAATGGGATCACTGTAGTTGAAAACTTCTCCTCTTGTGTAAACTACACATTCACATCCAAGAGTGAATCAGTGAAGGTCACAAAATCATATTCTGTCTGTGGTTTTACTAACTACAGGTCAGGTGGCTTCTGTTGGATTGGAAATGATAGCTTACCACCACTGTGTGTCTATATGTTTGGAATTGGAGTCATCAACGATGGCCTAACATCATCAAGTGCTACGACGATCATCATTTTCGGGAGGACGCGAACTTCCATGGTATATGGTGGATAGGCGGCAGGAACCATTGAAGGATATGTCTGAAAAGTGTTCCTTCTTGCAGTTTCCTCATATTCCAAGTCCGGCTTGTTGCAGGAGCTACTGAGTTAAGTGCTCTGTGCACACCGTGAGCTGTGTCTCATCCGTTTTGATCCTGTTTCGATATCTCGCTTGTTTACGATGAATGATGATATCGTATGACAGGGAACAGTTGGCTGTGTTCACTTTCTGCGCGGTTTCGCCTTATGTCTTTTGGCGTGTGCTGAGACTGCTACGATGGGGACTACAGTTACCTTTCTTTGTTTGGGAGATGTGTTAGTAATTCGGATGATTCCACTGGCACGGGCGGTTGAGCAATTATGGATTTTAATTCATTTGCAGTGATACCGAGGCCTTCCATAATCAATAACAATAACAATTTGTTCACAAAGTCAGAAAATCAGTTATTAAGAGAATTACAAGGCTATAGCGGAAATAATTGTGAAAACGATAAATTAAAAGCTGCAAATTGTGGTTTTGGGCTTGGCTCGCAGCTACAGGAGCCACATTTTACGGCTCATGGTACAGAATGTGTTAATTGACCATGAGAGGGGCTGGCTGCAGCATTTGCACAAAGAGCTATTAGTTGACCATGATAGGGGCTGAAGCATATGTACAAAGAGCTATTAGTTGACCATGACAGAGTCTGGCTGCAGCATATGTGGCGTATAGGGAATATGGTGTTAGTGACCATAAATTTTACAGACCTTTGGCACATGATTTTTGGGGTAATGTGGTTGGTATTACGCCCGTGCCACTTTATTTTCCCAGAAAAAAAATCTGGTACCCATTAAAAGCTGGGTGAACCAGAAGCCGTTGGTTTGGATCGAACTCTACCTCTTGTTCTTTTAGTCCGGTTCACTAATCACTGAGCTATCGCGGCTCCCAGCAGCATTTGTACAAACAACTATTAGTTGACCATGACAGAGGCTGGCAGCAGCTTCTTCTTCTTTCCTTCCTCATTTGCCTTTCAGCGTTGAGGGGAGATATAATTTGTGGTCTATTGTTCTTCTGTTCGCCTCTGCTGTTGTTATTTTTCCCAGTGCTTCTAATATTCCATCGATCCATATTTTTCGTGGTCAACCCTTGGGTCTGGTATTCCCACAACGTTTATTGAAGGCTCATGTTGTGTTTTGATCTTTCTGCCTCGTCACGTGGCTAAACCATTTTATCTGTTGTTTCTTTATATATTCTATGGCAGGGGCTATTCCTAGCTTTTTTCTCAGTTCTTCATTTCTGATCTTATCTCTCAGACTGTTTCCTGTCATTCGTCTAACACATTTCATCTCTGTAGAGGTTATTTTACTTATTGTTCTTGCATCTAGGGTCCAGGTCTGGCATTTGTAAAACAATGTTGGGATGAAGATTGTATTGTATAGTGCTCGACTTGCCTCTAGATTTATTTCCTTATTGGACAATAGTGGTGATAACTGTCCAATGATTTGACAAGCTTTGTTGTATCTTAATTCTATCTCTGCTGTTTGTGAATTATCGTTTGTCACTAGACTTCCTAGGTATTTGAATTCCTCTACTTGTTTTAGTTGCCTGCCTTCTATAGTTATGTTGATGTTCTGTTTATTACATTATCTCTATTTATTCAGCATTTATACAAAGAGCTATAAGTTGACCATGAGTGGGACTTCGGCATATGTCTAAAGAACTACAGTAGAATCTGGTTATAACGATATCCCTGGTACCATCAAAATACTGTTATTATAACTGTATCTCATTGTATCCAATATATGTTTAATAACAGGGGAATGTACTGTGTAAACAAAGAAATAGCTCTCAAGCATGTTAAAAATGGATGAGCTGAGCAACTGACCACAATAAGTGTGATACTTCTTCCCTGCAACAATTTGTGTTTTTTTTAGTGTGTATTGAAATATCACAGCACAAATTGTGACATTAAAGACCAGAAAAATAAATGTTAATTTTGGAGAGATGTGATGGTCATTGGCAATATAGATCTGGTATATACATATATATCTGCAGAAACTATGGTAATAATAGAGATAAAATACAAAACCTATAAATCAAAAGTAAGCTATGTTGAAAGAATCTAGAGATAGAGAGGAAGGGAAAGAGAGTTGAATCATATAGGTATCATTTAAATATGGCATAACAAGTGATTGGAAATGTAATACAGAAATAAATAAAAGTACAGGAATGTCAAAAAGCTTTTGCAAAACTGTGAAAATGTACTCATATCAAAGCAAATAACATTAGAACAGAAACTGAGAATAATTACCTGCTAAAGATACTCAGCATTCCTGTATTGTGCAGAAACATGGACACTTAATAATAAAACATGAGAAATTTAAAGCCTTATAATAAAACATGAGAAATTTGAAGCCTAATAATAAAACATGAGAAATTTGAAGCCTAATAATAAAACATGAGAAATTTGAAGCCTAATAATAAAACATGAGAAATTTGAAGCCTAATAATAAAACATGACAAATTTGAAGCCTAACAATAAAATATGAGGAATTTGAAGCCTTTGAAATGTGGATTTATAGAAAAATGGGAAGATTTGGTTGGACAGAGAAGAAAACAAAAAAAATGATGCTTTGAACCAGCTGAAAATGGAGAAATGATTCATGAACACAATTCAAACAAGAGAAGTGACATTTCTTGGACACATGAAGACATAATGACCTCCTCAAAAGGAGAATACAAGGTACAGGCAAACAAAAATCTGTATTGACAACTCATAGGGGTTCAAGAGAATCACTGATGGCATGTATCATCAAGGACAGGAATCACTTCAGTGCCAGGGTGGCACAAGATGATGATAATAATAACGGTGGTGGCTGGGAATGTTTTCTCCGTAAGTGAGCCAAGTAAATGTTTTTGTGTGTCTCACTGACAATGAACCAATAATATTCTTATTTCAATGATATTTAGGTCATAAAACTCTTGAGCCCTAATTATTAGAGACTGTTCATTGACTGGACTCTGTTCACTGTTATTTACTTAACTATTACTCAATGTCCACTCTTATAATTAGCCATTACCTAATGTCCACTCTTTATGATAGTCATTATTTAATATCCACTCTTTATATTTATTAATTAATGTCTACTGATTATGTTAATTATTACTTTATGTCTACTGTCATGCTCGTCTTTCTAGGCATGTTTGGCAAAACAGCAAACTGACAATTAAAAACAAAGACCGCAGTTAACAATGCCTGCATCATTAGTATCCTCCTGTATGGTAGTGGGGAGCTACGATAGCTCAGTGGTTAGTGAACTGGACTACAAAGGACAAGAGGAAGGGTTCGATCCCAACCGATGGCTTCCGGATTCACCCAGCCTTAAATGGGTACCGGATTTTTTCTGGGAAAGTAAAGCGGCACGGGCATAATACCAACCACATTACCCCGAAAATCATGTGCTGAAGGTCTGTAAAATTTATGGTCACTAACACCATATTCCCTATACACCACTTGGCGTGATGGGGGCTCTTTACTTTTTGTTTTACTGTATGGCAGTGAATCTTGGACAACTTATGCAAAGCAGGAGAGAAGGCTAAATGCATTCCATATGGGATGTCTGCGGTCATTTTCTTGGTATCAGCTGGAAGGATAAAGTGACAAACGTGGAGGTCATGATTCGCACAGACCTCCCAGACATCTACACGCTGCTCAAACAACGTAGGTTACACTGGCTTGGCCACATACACTATATGAAAGATGGCCACATACCAAAAGATATACTCTATGGACAACTGTAGTTCGTTCACAAATTCGTGCCCACAGAGTTGATCAATTATCTCGGAAACTGTTTGATGAATTTCTGTAATTATTTTTCATTAAATCTTATTTTTTCACCGACCTTCAGATTTTATAACATTTTATTACAAAGGTCTGAATTTTGAACACATCGTTTTTTGTTATATAATTTTTGTAACAATGCAAGTCAAAGGCATATCCATATCACATTGAAGAGGGTCATAATTGTTCATTTGATTTAATATCTTCGTCATAGAGATAGGTAATTGCAAAAGTTCCTGTACAATAACACAGTTAGCTTTTGCATAGTGATGAATTTACACTTTAAACTCTTTATGATTTTAAAAATCAAGTAGTCACTTCACAACAGCTTACAAATTATCGCATGCAAAGGAATTTACATTAATAGTAAATATTTTGTCAAAGTACGCCTCTGGACCTATTTAACAAGAAATCGGAAATGACAAAAGTGGTGCGTCTTTCAAAATCACGTTCAATAAGTGCCAGAAAGTGCTAAGATTGTGTGGATAAACACATGCCATTTTGCCTTTTTAAATGACAATATTGATTACAACAAATGTGGGTATTGTAAACTCCTAAAAATTAGGACAACCAAGAAAATCATATTTTTATATACCTTAAAGAAAGAAAAACATTTCCTAAATGAATGACAGTAGGGGAAAAAATAAGATTTCATGAAAAAAAATTATTGAAATTCATCAAACAGTTTCCGAGATAATTAATAAACTCTGTGGGCACGAATTTCTGAATGAACTATAGCAGATTGCAAAAGAGCTAGGGGGCGCCCAAAACTTGGATTTATAGATGTGTGTAAACGTGACATTAAGACTCTGAACATAAACCCTGCAGCCTGGGAAGACATAGCTGCAGACCGCAATCTTTGGAAACACACTCTAAAGCTCCAACTCAAACAAGAAGCAGACAGATTCATAGAAAAAGAGAATACACAGCGAAAGTAAAGACAACACAGTGAAAGTAAAGACAAAATAACATTTCTAGGGGCGCTGAAAAATCCAGTCAACTATGACTGACGGATGCTACTACTACTTTATGTCTACCGTTTATGTTAATTATCACTTAAAACCCACTGTTTATGTTAGCTCTTATTTAATGTCCACTATTTTTAACCATTATTAAATGTCCACTTATTGTTCATTGCACATATTCCACTATTTATGTTAACTATAATTTAATAGAAATTAATTTAATTTCAATTCAAATGAGAAAAGAGAGTTCATCTGTGCTATATAAAACCAATTCTGACCTATGGAAGCGAATCATGGACAGTAGACAAACAAATGAAAAGATGATTAGAGGCCACAGAGATAGGATTTCTCAGAAGAATGTTGAAAGTTCCCTGGACAGCTAAAAAGACCAATGAGGAAGTTCTCAAAGAGGCCAACACAAAAAGGGAGCTCCTAAAAAACATCAGAAAGAAACGATCAACATTTTTCAGGCACATAATGAGAAGAGGAAAGTTGGAATACTTGGTTACAACTGGCAAAATAAAAGGAAAGAGAGATCATGGATGACAAAGAGAGAAAATACTGGATAGCTTGGTGTCATGGCTTGGATAACAGTCAACAACAGAACTGATACGATGCACTGTAGATAGAAGATTGTGGATGGACATGATTGCCTTTAATATTCACTGTTTTACTTCCTGTAACTGCTCTTCTCTGACATCATGAATACTTGGTGTGAGTGTTTCTTGCATTGCTCTCTGATATGATCTTCATTGTGAGTGTTTCTTGCATTGCTCTCTGATATGATCTTCATTGTGAGTGTTTCTTGCATTGCTCTCTGATATGATCTTCATTGTGAGTGTTTCTTGCATTGCTCTCTTATATAATCTTCATTGTGAGTGTTTCTTGCATTGATCTCTGATATGATCTTCATTGTGAGTGTTTCTTGCATTGCTCTCTGATATGATCTTCATTGTGAATGTTAACTAGAAATTTCTGTAGATTAAAAGTGTTCACAAGAATGTTCTATAGGTTAAAAGTGTTCACAAGAAAGTTCTATAGGTAAAAGTGTTCACTAGAAAGTTCTATAGGTTAAAAGTGTTCACTAGAAAGTTCTATAGGTTAAAAGTGTTCACTAGAAAGTTCTATAGGTTAAAAGTGTTCACTAGAAAGTTCTATAGGTTAAAAGTGTTCACTAGAAAGTTCTATAGGTAAAAGTGTTCACTAGAAAGTGCTATAAGTTAAAAGTGTTCACTAGGAGGGTCTATAAGTTAAAAGTGTTCATGAGAAAGTTCTATAGGTTAAAAATGTTCACTAGAAAGTTCTATAGGTTAAAAGTGTTCACTAGAAAGTTCTATAGATTAAAAGTGTTCACTAGAAAGTTCTATAGATTAAAAGTGTTCACTAGAAAGTTCTATAGGTTAAAAGCTCCATGCAAACTCTGGAACTACCTTATAACTCTGTGTCCTACAAAAATTTATTTCAGAGACAAACATGCTGGATGTACATGCCTCAATATTTGTTTATTAATTTTGAAAAGATGTGCTAGTCTCATTGTTTCATATCTAATATATATACTACAATGTTTGAAATTATTTTTGAGATAAATTCTGAGTCAATTTGCTTTAAGTGTAAAGCTCATTTTTGTTGTCTGTGATATTGACATTCTGTGAAAGAATTGCTTCACTTTGATCTATTCAAAAACTTATTTCATAGAAAGACATAAATAGATGTGCTTGTATCATGTTCTACATGCACCACTGACATACATGTGCTTGTATCATGTTCTGCACGCCATTGAAATAGATCTGCTTGTATCATGTTCTACACACCATTGACATAGATGTGCTTGTATCATGTTCTACACAAACCACTGACAGAGATGTGTTTGTATCATGTTCTACATACACCACTGACATAGATGTGCGTGTATCATGTTCTACATGCACCACTGACATAGATGTGCTTGCATCATGTTCTACATACACCACTGACACAGATGTGCATGTATCATGTTCTACACAAACCACTGACATAGATGTGTTTGTATCATGTTCTACATGCACCACCGACATAGATGTGCTTGTATCATGTTCCGCACACTATTGACATAGATGTGCTTGTATCATGTTCTACACACCATTGACATAGATGTGCTTGTATCATGTTCTGCACACCATTGACATAGATGTGTTTGTATCATGTTCTGCACACCATTGACATAGATGTGCTTGTATCATGTTCTGCATGCCATTGAAATAGATCTGCTTGTATCATGTTCTACACACCATTGACATAGATGTGCTTGTATCATGTTCTACACAAACCACTGACAGAGATGTGTTTGTATCATGTTCTACATACACCACTGACATAGATGTGCGTGTATCATGTTCTACATGCACCACTGACATAGATGTGCTTGCATCATGTTCTACATACACAACTGACACAGATGTGCATGTATCATGTTCTACACAAACCACTGACATAGATGTGTTTGTATCATGTTCTACATGCACCACCGACATAGATGTGCTTGTATCATGTTCTGCACACTATTGACATAGATGTGCTTGTATCATGTTCTACACACCATTGACATAGATGTGCTTGTATCATGTTCTGCACACCATTGACATAGATGTGTTTGTATCATGTTCTGCACACCATTGACATAGATGTGCTTGTATCATGTTCTACACACAACAAACATACATAGATGTGCTTGTATCATGTTATACATACACCACTAACATAGATGTGCTTGTATAATGTTCTACACCATTGACATAGATGTGCTTGTATCATGTTCTGCACACCATTGACATAGATGTGCTTGTATCATGTTCTACATACACCACTGACATAGATGTGCTTGTATCATGTTCTACACACAACTAACATACATAGATGTGCTTGTATCATGTTCTACATACACCACTGACATAGATGTGTTTGTATCATGTTCTGCACACCATTGACATAGATGTGCCTGTATCATGTTCTACACACAACAAACATACATAGATGTGCTTGTAGCATGTTATACATACACCACTAACATAGATGTGCTTGTATCATGTTCTACACACCATTGACATAGATGTGCTTGTATCATGTTCTACACACCGCTGACATAGATGTGCTGGTATCATGTTCTACATACACCACTGACATAGATGTGTTTGTATCATGTTCTGCACACCATTGACATAGATGTGCTTGTATCATGTTCTACACACAACAAACATACATAGATGTGCTTGTATCATGTTCTACACACCATTGACATAGATGTGCTTGTATCATGTTCTACACACCGCTGACATAGATGTGCTTGTATCATGTTATACACACCATTGACATAAATGTGCTTGTATCATGTTCTACACACCACTGACATAAATGTGCTTGTATCATGTTCTACACACCATTGACTTAAATGTGCTTGTATCATGTTCTACATGCACCACTGACATAGAATTTCTTGTATCATTTTCAACACACCATTGACATAGATGTGTTTGTATCATGTTCTACATACACCACTGACATAGATGTGTTTGTATCATGTTATACACACCGCTGACATAGATGTGCTTGTATCATGTTCTACACACCATTGACATAGATGTGTTTGTATCATGTTATACACACCGCTGACATAGATGTGCCTGTATCATGTTCTACACACCGCTGACATAGATGTGCTTGTATCATGTTATACACACCATTGACATAAATGTGCTTGTATCATGTTCTGCACACCACTGACATAAATGTGCTTGTATCATGTTCTACACACCATTGACTTAAATGTGCTTGTATCATGTTTTACATGCACCACTGACATAGAAGTTCTTGTATCAGTTTCAACACACTATTGACATAGATGTGTTTGTATCATGTTCTACATACACCACTGACATAGATGTGTTTGTATCATGTTCTACATGCACCACTGACATAGAATTTCTTGTATCATTTTCAACACACCATTGACTTAAATGTGCTTGTATCATGTTCTACACACCACTGACATAAATGTGCTTGTATCATGTTCTACACACCATTGACATAGATGTGCTTGTATCATGTTCTACACACCACTGACATAAATGTGCATGTATCATGTTCTACACACCACTGACATAGATGTGCTTGTATCATGTTCTACACACCATTGACATAGATGTGTTTGTATCATGTTATACACACCGCTGACATAGATGTGCTTGTATCATGTTCTACACACCTCTGACATAGATGTGCTTGTATCATGTTATACACACCATTGACATAAATGTGCTTGTATCATGTTCTACACACCACTGACATAAATGTGCTTGTATCATGTTCTACACACCATTGACTTAAATGTGCTTGTATCATGTTCTACATGCACCACTGACATAGAATTTCTTGTATCATTTTCAACACACCATTGACTTAAATGTGTTTGTATCATGTTCTACATACACCATTGACATAGATGTGCTTGTATCATGTTCTACATACACCATTGACATAGATGTGCTTGTATCATGTTCTACATACACCACTGACATAGATGTGTCTGTATATGTATCAAATAAATATTCATAGCCTTACCAAAGAAATCTGGTGCGATTAAATGTGATGGTCATTGCAACAATAAGCCTTATGAGTCACATGACTAAGATATTACTAACAATCAGAATGTGAAGAGCGTGAAACAAAATCAGTCCAGAAATTAGTGATGAACAGTGTTTCGTTGGAGGTATAGGAACAAACAATGCTGTATACATCATAAGATCTTTAGTAGAAAGAGCCATAAAGGTAAAAACAGATCTATACCTATGTTTCATAGATTATACCAAAGCATTTGACAAAGTAGAGCACCAAGAAATAATCTAAGTATTAGAAAGCATAAACATAGACAGCAAAGATCTAAGAATAATAAAGAACATGTACTGGCAACAAACAGCGGCCATAAGAAATGGAAACCAATTGGGAATGTTTCAACAAATGAAACAGTGTGTTAGGCAAGGTTGTGTGCTGTCACCAGATTTGTTTAATATTTATAGTGAGATTATTTTAAGATCCATAAGGGGCATGCCTGGGATAACAATCGGAGGTCACAATATAAATAATCTAAGGTATGCTGATGATATGGTCTTAATCGCTAAGAGTGAAAATGAGTTACAAGAAGTGTTTGACATTATAGTGGAGGAAAGCAAAAATAAAGGACTCAGCCTTAATAGCAAAAAAGACAGAACTAATAGTAACAACAAAGAAAAAGACATCACCTCAGTGCACAATAAAGACAAGTGGAACAATATTAAAACAGATAAATGAGTTTAAATATCTGGGAACATTGTTAACCTCAGATGTAGATGTACAACAGAGGTGAGATGCAGAATAGCTCAGGCAAAATCAGCTTTCCAAAAAATGAAGAAGATACTGTGCAATCCATTTTTGACAATAGAAACAAGAAAAAGAGTTCTTAAGTGTTATCTAGAACCAGTATTAACATATGGATGTGAATCATGGACAAAAGGATAACAGTCAAGAAAATCACTGGAGTCTGTAGAAATGTGATTTTACAGAAGAGTGTTGAGAATACCATGGACAGCTAAGAAGGGTAATGAAAACTTTCAGAAAGAGGCAAAAGCAAAAAGGCAGCTAATATTCAATATTAGGAAGAAACAAAGAAGGGAAATTGGAAAATCTGATTCAAGAAGCAGAATGAATAAATATAGATATCTTAGGCATATCAGAGACAAGATGGAAAGAATGTGGGTGCATAGAGGATGATAAATATACATTTATATACTCAGGAAACACAACAGAACATCAAAGGGGGGTAGGAATATGGATAAAAAGAGAGCTACAAAAATATATAAGTACCCACTGAACATACAGTGATAGGATTATACTAGTCAAGTTGAAAGCAAAACCATTCAACATAGCAATAATACAGACATATGCACCTACTCAAGACTACACAGATGAACAAATAGAGGCATACTATGAAGACCTAAATAAAGTTATGAAGCAAGTGAAATCTTCAGACATCTTGATTGTAATGGGTGACATAAACGCTAAAGTAGGAAAATGTAGATATAAGACCATTATAGGAAATCATGGTTAAGGACAAAGAAATGACAGAGGAGAAAGATTAATACAATTCTGTGAAGAAAACAGGCTGATAATATGTAACACCTACTTTGATCAAGAGAAAAGGAAACTATACACAAGGAAAAACCCTGGAGATAGGAAGAGGAATAAAATAGATTACATAATGATAAAAGATAGGTTCCGTAACAGCATAAAGAAAGCCAAAACCTACCCAGGAGCAGATATTAATTCAGATCACAATCCTGTAATGATTCAAATGAGAATCAAACTAAAGAAAAACAAGCAAATGTCTAATTCATCAACAAATCCACTAGATATAACAGCTTTAAATCAAAAAGATATTAACGATACCTATACAATACAAGTAAAGAACACATACCAGAAGCTGCTAGAAGAAGAAATTGAGCAATACAGAAGAGAAAATCCTGATGAAAAAGTAGCAACCAAATGACAATGCATAAAGAAAAGCAAACAAGAAACCTGCAACCACTTACCCAAAAGAGAAAAAAAACAAAAATGGATAACTAACACAATCTTAGAAAAAATGGAAGAAAGGAGACAAGTGAAGAACACTGCCCAATACAATAAAATAGATAATGAAATATGCAAAAAGGCAAAAGAAGACTGGCTCAGCCAAAAATGTATAGAAATAGAAACTATGGAAAGCAAACAAGACTTAAGAGGAATGCACACAAAAATAAAGAGAATGACTAATAAAAATAAAAAAGCCACAGAAGGTGGATGCATTGCAGATAAAAAAGGAAAAATGCTAACAGGAAATAAAGATATTATAGATAGATGGAAATATATTATAGATATTACAAAGATGTCTAGAAATCGAAACTATGGAAAGTAAACAAAATTTAAGAGGAATGCACACAGAAATAAAAAGAATGACTAATAAAGACAAAAAAGCAGCAGGAAACGGATGTATTGCAAACAAAGAGGGAAGAATGCTAACAGACAACAAAGATATAATCGAAAGATGGCAGGAATACGTAACAGAATTATTTCATGACGAAAGGGACAAAAAACCATTCATAAAATATACATCCAGCTATAAAATCCTGAAATCTGAAGTAGAAAAAGCTATAAAAACAATGAAAAAGGGAAAAGCAGCAGGATCTGACAATATACAGATAGAGATGATACAGGCACTAGAAGATTTTGGCATTGAAGTGATCACAGACATATGCAATGACCCATCCATTGGCCCATAGATACAACACTACAGACAAAACTATATGGGCCACTGCAAGAATTACAAAAGACAGTAAAATTCATACAGGAAACGACATTGCTGATATAGACAATACTTCGAGCGAACGAAAGATAGATAAAGATAGATATGCAATGACATATACCGTACAGGATACATACCAAATGAACTAAAAACATCAACTTTTATCTATCTATCTATTGACCTTTCGAGCCGTAACCGGCCCATAGGGCGTAGACCAAGATACACCTTCTCCTATATGAATTTTTGTTCTAGCAGTTTTCTTTTAAAGATATTTTATCAAATCTCGCCATCTGTCTCTGTTCTGTGCAAGCAGTTCTATCTCATTGAGGGAGCCGATTCCTGCTGCTCTTGCCTCTCTCATCAATGTTCTTCTCAGTGTCTCCCTGGGTCTTCCTCTTTTTCTTTTACCTGTTGTTTCCCATATGAGGGCTTGCTTTGCTATTCGATTATTATCTCTTCTCATCACATGTCCAACGTATGACCATCGTCTTTTCTTTATTACTGAAGATATTAGTGGTTGATTGGCGATTTCTCTAATTTCCTCGTTTGTTTTGAATTCGTTCCATTCTATACCAAGTATTTTCCTTAGACATTTATTTTCGAATGCGTTCAACTTTGTTTCTATATCTCTTGTTGTTTTCCAGCTTTCACACGCATACGTAAGGGTTGATAGTACATTTGATTTGAATAGCCTAAGTTTTGTGTTTGTGCTAATGAGTTTTGATTTCCACAACTTTTCAAGGCTTCTGAAAGACATTGCTGCTTTAGCCAGTCTGATTCTAATTTCTTTGCTCGTATCTCCTTCTCGATCAATGTGACTTCCAAGATAGATAAAGTGATCGATCTCTTCTACTGAAAGTTTTATAGCATTGCCTAAAAAGAATGGTGCAGTTGAATGCAGCGATTTTAGAACAATAAGCCTAATGAGCCAGGTAACCAAAATTTTACTATAAGTTATACAAGGAAGGATTCAGAATAAAATTAATAATGAACTAGATGAGCAGCAATTCGGATTCAGGAAAAACAGTGGGGCAAAAAAAGCCATATTCAGCATGAGGACATTGATTGAAAAGTACATAGAAGTAAACAAACCAATATATGCCTGCTTCATAGACTACACCAAAGCATTTGATAGAATACACCATGAGCAACTTATAGACTGCCTAAAAGATATAAATCTGGATGACACAGACATACGACTGATATGCAATTTGTATTGGGAGCAAACAGCAATAATAAAATATAACAAGAACTCTACACCCATTGATATAAAAGGAGGAGTAAGGCAAGGATGCATCCTATCACCAAGCTTGTTCAATCTATACACTGAGCAAATCTTTAAAAACATCAATGAGATACCAGGCCAGTGATGGAAAATGTACAACTGAAATAAATAAAAGAATAGGAATGGCAAAAAGTAATTTCAATGCCATGAAAAATATACTAACATCAAAACAAATAACACCAGGGCTGAAACTAAGAATAGCAAAATGTTACATCTTCTCAATATTCCTGTATGGTGCAGAAACATGGACATTAGACCAGAAAACAGAACAGAGAATTGAAGCCTTTGAAATGTTGATTTATAGAAGAATAGGTAAAATTGGATGGAAAGAAAAGAAAACAAACGATGAAGTTTTAAAACAACTAAAAATGAAAAAAAGAACTACTAAACACAATTAGAGCAAGACAAATGAAATTTTTTGGTCATTTTAAAAGACACAACAGTCTAATAAAAGTAATATTAGAAGGGAAAATACACGGTAAAAGAGGCAGACCAAGACTAACATGGACGAGTAACATCAAAAGATGGACAAGTCAGCCTATGGCAATCTGCACCATCAAAGCAAGAGACAGAGTGGAATGGCGCTCCATGGTAGCCAACCTTCGATGCGGAGACGGCACTCAATGATGAATGATGAGATAGATGGCAGGAATATATAACAGAACCATTTCATGATCAAAGGGACAAGAAACCTGTTATAAAATGCACATCAGGCTATAAAATCTGAGGTGGAAAAAGCTATAAAAACAATGAAAAAGGGAAAGCATCAGGACCTGACAGCATACAGATAGAGATGATACAGGCACTAGAATATTTTGGCATTGCAGTGATTACAGACATATGCAACGACATATACCACACAGGATACATACCAAATGAACTAAAAACATCAACTTTCATTGCATTGCCTAAAAAGAATGGTGCAGTTGAATGCAGTGACTTTAGAACAATGAGCCAGGTAACAAACATTTTACTAAAAGTTATACAGAGAAGGATTCAGAATAAAATCAATACTGAATTAGATGAGCAGCAATTTGGATTTAGGAAAAATAGTGGGACAAAAGAAGCCATATTCAGCATGAGAACATTGATCGAAAAGTACACAAAAGTAAACAAACCAATATATGCCTGCTTCATAGACTAAACCAAAGCTTTTGATAGAGTACACCACAAACAACTTATAGAATAAATACCTAAAAGAGATACATCTAGATGACATGGACATACGACTAATATGTAATCTATAGTGGGAGCAAACAGCAATAATAAAATATAACAAAGAGAACACTACACCCATTGATATAAAAAAAAAGGAGTAAGACAGGGATATCCTGTGTGTTACCGAGGCCTCGTTATGAGGGAAGTAACGAATAGTGACACTGTGACCTTCTAGGCATGTCGTAAGAGGCGACTAAGAAGTTTGATCGATGGCTTGACAAGCTGTCATTGTAAAAAGTATTGTGGAAACAGCGCCATATATTTTAGAGCAGTGATCTCTGCAATATGTGCCACTTTGGCACGCAAGGTTTCTGTTTTTGATATTGTGGTTCTGCCCTATGTGCCGTCTTCGGCTCGAAAGGACGATAGATAGAAGACAGGGATGCATCCTATCACCAAACTTGTTCAATCTATACACTGAGCAAATCTTTAAAAACATCATAGAGATGCCAGGCCTACAAATTAATGGAAAGATAATCAATAACCTAAGATATGCTGATGATACTGTACTACTAGCAGAAAATTCTAAAGATCTACAACAATTACTTAATGAAATAAACGTGATAAGCAAAAAATATGGACTAGATATGAATATCAAAAAGACTAAAACTATTATTATAAACAAAGGAAATACACAAAATCTACAAATGGATATCAAAATTGAAGGAATAGACCTGGAGACAGTTCAGAACTACAACTACCTTGGACATACAATAACCAGTGATGGAAAATGTACAACTGAAATAAACAAAAGAATAGGAATGGCAAAGAGTAATTTTAATGCCATGAAGAACATCAAAACAAATAACACCAGGGCTAAAACTAAGAATAGCAAAATGTTACATCTTCTCAATATCCCTAAATGGTGCAGAAACATGGACATTAGACAAGAAAACAACAGAGAATTGAAGCCTTTGAAATGTGGATATATAGAAGAATAGGTAGAATTGGATGGAAGGAAAAGAAAACAAACGACAAAGTCTTAAAACAACTAAAAATGAAAAGAGAACAACTAAACACAATTCAAACAAGACAAATGAGATTTTTGGACCATGTTAAAAGACACAGCAGCCTACTAAAAGTAATCCTGGAGGGGAAAATACAAGGTAAAAGAGGCAGAGGCAAACCAAGACTAACATGGATGAGTAACATCAAAAGATGAACAAATCAGCCTATGACAACCTGCACCATCAAAGCAAGAGACAGAGCAGAATGGCGCTCATGGTAGCCAACCTTCGTTGCGAAGACGGCACTCGATGATGAGGAAGGAACAATCATTTTTTGGCCATGTAATGAGAAGGAAACAGCTGGTATATATTGTAACAACTGGAAAAATTGAGGGACGAAGAGATACCAGACAGCATAAGCGAAAGTCTTGGCATAAGGTCAACAACATAAATGATAAATAACTGTCGAAATCGGAAGTTGTGGTGAGACATAATCAGCCACGCCAGCAGGCACGGTACTTGATGATGAGTTCTATTATTAGTCTGATCCCTTTCCGCATAATCCTGGCGTATAACTTCCCAACGTTGCTGGGAGATGGGAAATTGAGGCGTAATTATGTGGGCGTCTTGACAGACGATTGGTAGTAAGCAATCATGATAAGACAGTAAGTAAAAAAAAAAAAAGTAAAGAGCCCCGTCACACTAAGTGGATATATATGGTGTTCTGAAGATGACGTCATGGGACGCACCAAAATGGCAGCTTATTTATATTCGAGCTATGGACTAAGTAATGTTTACACTGAACAACACGATATATGTTATTGCTGCGAGTTGGCAGATTTTTTAAAAATGTTTTCAAGGGTTTGAACATAAATGTTTGTTCACAGTTCGTTAACCTTCGCTGTAGATAAAGTCGTTAATTTGATGGCTTCGTTTCAGACATTTTTGACGTTGGTAGCTAAGGACTTAACTTGTGCAAACGGATGGCATTGGCAAGGATCATTTTGAATCTATGAAGTGGGCTCATTGTGTGTTTAACTCAAAAGCATATGTGCTTTTTAACCAAAGACTTTTTTGGGGGGACTCAATGAAGATATCCCCGATGGAAGAATAAATTGTACTATTAGTCCCATAAATGATTCGCTTCCAGAGGTTTATGATGTAAGTAAAGCATTTTTGTCATTGCAAGTGAATAATGTCCACACCTATAATTGGTCAGGATTGTGTAGCAGCAGCAGCTTTATAGCGAACACAGAAAGCATCATAGGATTGTGCTGTTCTGAAACAGCTATGCCATGCTACCCTAGAATTGTCTTTAATGGGATTACTGTGACCACAAACCACTCTCCATGTGTGTGCCACATATTTACACCACAGAAAAATACTGAATATAACAACATCATGTGCCGTCTGTGATATTAATGACCACAGACCAGGAGCCTCCAGTATGATTGATACAACTGTTGCACCGAGCACTTCATCAGCAGAGCCAGATCTATGGAATGTTAATCTGACATTGTTCTTGAATGATGTCCAAGTTAATGAGACATCAGAATCGTGTGGCAGCAGCTACAAGAAGGGAGCAGAGAACATCAAGTTCTGCTGCTATAAAGGAGACTTGCCTTGCTATCCCAGAATTGCTTTAAATGGGATCACTGTAGTTGAAAACTTCTCCTCTTGTGTAAACTACACATTCACATCCAAGAGTGAATCAGTGAAGGTCACAAAATCATATTCTCTCTGTGGTTTTACTAACTACAGGTCAGGTGGCTTCTGTTGGATTGGAAATGATAGCTTACCACCACTG
Organism: Megaustenia siamemsis; assembly: GCA_032433765.1. Lineage (NCBI taxonomy): Eukaryota > Metazoa > Mollusca > Gastropoda > Stylommatophora > Ariophantidae > Megaustenia > Megaustenia siamemsis. Next base: position 10,643,935 of record JAVIAB010000139.1, on the reverse strand, counting down.
TGTGTCTATATGTTTGGAATTGGAGTCATCAACGATGGCCTAACATCATCAAGTGCTACGACGATCATCATTTTCGGGAGGACGCGAACTTCCATGGTATATGGTGGATAGGCGGCAGGAACCATTGAAGGCTATGTCTGAAAAGTGTTCCTTCTTGCAGTTTCCTCATATTCCAAGTCCGGCTTGTTGCAGGAGCTACTGAGTTAAGTGCTCTGTGCACACCGTGAGCTGTGTGTCTCATCCGTTTTGATCCTGTTTCGATATCTCGCTTGTTTACGATGAATGATGATATCGTATGACAGGGAACAGTTGGCTGTGTTCACTTTCTGCGCGGTTTCGCCTTATGTCTTTTGGCGTGTGCTGAGACTGCTACGATGGGGACTACAGTTACCTTTCTTTGTTTGGGAGATGTGTTAGTAATTCGGATGATTCCACTGGCACGGGCGGTTGAGCAATTATGGATTTTAATTCATTTGCAGTGATACCGAGGCCTTCCATAATCAATAACCAATAATAACCAATATGGTGTTCTATCTATTGACCTTTCGAGCCGTAGCCGGCCCATAAGGGTCACTAACACCATATATCAGAGATGCTTATCATGTTTATTTCATTAAGTAATTGTTGTAGATCTTTAGGATTTTCTGCTAGTAGTACAGTATCATCAGCATATCTTAGGTTATTGATTATCTCTCCATTAATTTGTAGACCTGGCATCTCTATGATGTTTTTAAAGATTTGCTCAGTGTATAGATTGAACAAGCTTGTGATAGGATGCATCCTTGTCTTACTCCTTTTTATATCAATGGGTGTAGAGTTCTTTTTGTTATATTTTACTATTGCTGTTTGCTCCCAGTATAGATTGCATATTAGTCGTATATCCATGTCATCTAGATGTATCTCTTTTAGTCATTCTATAAGTTGTTTGTGGTGTTCTCTATCAAAAGCTTTGGTGTAGTCTATGAAGCAGGCACAGACGGTACATAAGTACATATGTGTATGTCGTCTGGTAGCGCTGGTTATGAGAATATTTCTCAGTCAGTATTTCTAGAGGAACCGGATAGTATTAAGCTTCAATAAGGGGGAAGGTTAAGTGGAAGGTTCTCTGATAGACCGGGCCACGGGATACCCGGCGTCATATATTTGAATGTAAATTTATACCCGATTAAAAAAATAGAGTACTTAGTATTAATATGCCGCCCGGAATGCTGGTTATCAAACTACTGCTAACAACGCCAGTTTGTCTATAAAACATGTACTTAAAACCTGAATTACTATCTCTAGTAAAGCAAAAACAAAGGACAAAGATTTTTCAAATAGATAAGATTATCCAAGAGCACGGTCATATAAGTTTGAGGCTGCCACCTTACCATGCTCATTTAAATCCAATAGAACTAATCTGGGCAAAATTAAAAGGACAAGTGGCAGATGAAAATACAACATTCAAAATATGCGATGTAAAGACTCTTGCTAATCTCGCTATATTAAATATAGACAAAGATTATTGGGCTAAATGTGAAGACCACGTCTTAAAACAGGAAGAGGAATAATGGAAAAATGATGGTTTGTGGAATGTTCAACCCCAAACAGTTATTAATCTTTTAGACTCGTCTGATTCAGAATGAAAGTATATAGCCCCCACAATGTTGGCCCCTATATTACCTTAAATTAGTTCAACAAACGGTCCTTTTCAGGACCACACAACTATGAAAATTGAACATACAGGTATACCTTGATATTATCGTCCGTCCTCGAACTGAGAAGACAATAATTCTCCTGGTGTTTTGTCTTATTCAGTTATTTCCCCATTACGGCCACGCCTTTACCTAATGAAAATTAATCATAGACCAGCAACTACGGTAATTTCTATTATTTAGGGGTTCACAATTTACAATTTTGACAAACATCAAAGAAATATCGCCGCTTTAAGAAAACTGCAGCTGCAAGATATTTGTTAAATATACATTTAAAGGGTCTTTTGCATTCTAATAACATTTGGAAAATTTCAACAGTTTTTAACAAACGGTTACTGAGTAATAGCGTTTTGAAGTTGGGCACGTGATTTGAAACGAGTTATAGATGAACACCCAAGCTAAATCTTCATTGCATATTCTTGAGGGCAAGACTTGGGGACAGAGTTCAACTGGATAGGCCGCTTTTTAAATTGCAACTTTTCGATGATATTGGTTTCTAACTCTAAAATTATTTTCTTGTTCATTGGTTTCAAATACAAATCATAGCAGTAAAAGTACGTCTTTCTTTTAGTGCTTACACTTCTACGACACACTATTATACAGATATAATCATCAGCTCTATCTATACTATCTTCTTCTTCTTTCCTTCTTCATCTGCCTTTCAGCGTCGAGGGGAGATATAAATAATGTGCCGTCTTTTACTTTTCTGTTCGCTTCTGCTGCTGTTATGTTTCCTAGTGCTTCTAATATTCCATCGATCTATCTTTTTCGTGGTCGACCCTTGGGTCTGGTGTTCTCACAACGTTTGTTGAAGGCTCGTTGTGTTGTGTTTTGATCTTTCTGCCTTGTCACGTGGCCGAACCATTTTATCTGTTGTTTCCTTATATATTCTATGGCGGGGGCTATTCCTAGCTTTTTTCTCAGTTCTTCATTTCTGAGCTTATCTCTCAGACTGTTTCCTGTCATTCGTTTAACAGATTTCATCTCTGTAGAGGTAATTTTTCTTATTGTTCTTGCATCAAGAGTCCAGGTCTGGCATTGGTAGCACAACGTTGGAATGAAGATTGTATTGTATAGCGCTCGTTTTGTCTCCAGAGTTATTTCCTTGTTGGACAATAGTGGTGATAACTGTCCGATGATTTGACAAGCTTTGTTGCATCTTGATTCTATCTCTGCTGTTTGGGAATTGTCGTTTGTCATTAGACTTCCTATGTATTGAATTCCTCTACTTGTTTTAGTTGTCTGCCTTCTATAGTTATGTTGATGTTCTGTTTATTTTTGGCGAAATTCATGACTTCTGTTTTGTTGATTTTCATTTTGTATTTTGTGCCTGAGATGTTGAGTTTTTTTATGTGTTCTTGTAGGTCTTCTATTGTTTCATGTATTAGTGCCTGATCGTCTGCAAATAAAAGCTCGTTGATCTCCTCTGTCGCTGATGGTTTGGCTAGCTTGCATATATAGTCCATGTATGTCTTCTTCTACTTCTTCTTTCCTTCCTCATCTGCCTTTCAGCGTCGAGGGGAGATATAATTTGCGGTCTTTTGCTCTTCTGTTCGCCTCTGCTGCTGTTATGTTTCCTAGTGCTTCTAATATTCCATCGATCTATCTTTTTCGTGGTCGACCCTTGGGTCTGTTGTTCTCACAACGTTTGCTGAAGGCTCGTTGTGTTGTGTTTTGTTTTTTCTGCCTTGTCACGTGGCCGAACCATTTTATCTGTTGTTTCCTTATATATTCTATGGCTGGGGCTATTCCTAGCTTTTTTCTCAGTTCTTCATTTCTGATCTTATCTCTCAGACTGTTTCCTGTCATTCGTCTAACACATTTCATCTCTGTAGAGGTAATTATTCTTGCATCTAGAGTCCAGGTCTGGCATTGGTAGCACAACGTTGGAATGAAGATTGTATTGTATAGTGCTCGTTTTGCCTCCAGAGTTATTTCCTTGTTGGATAATAGTGGTGATAACTGTCCGATGATTTGACAAGCTTTGTTGCATCTTGATTCTATCTCTGCTGTTTGGGAATTGTCGTTTGTCATTATACTTCCTAGGTATTTGAATTCCTCTACTTGTTTTAGTTGTCTGCCTTCTATAGTTATGTTGATGTTCTGTTTATTTTTGGCGACATTCATGACTTCTGTTTTGTTGATGTTGATTTTCATGTTGTATTTTGTTCCTAAGATGTTGAGTTTGTTTAAGTGTTCTTGTAGGTCTTCTATTGTTTCATGTATTAGTGCCTGGTCGTCTGCAAATAGAAGCTCGTTGATCTCCTCTGTCTCTGATGGGTTGGCTAGCTTGCATGTATGGCCCATGTATGTAATAAACAGTAGTGGGGATAGTACGCACCCCTGTCTTACACCTGATCTAACTTCGAAGTGGTCTGTGTAGCCTGTTGCTGTTCTGACCCTGCAGCTGCTGTTGGCGTAGAGACTTTTAATAATGTTGGTTAGATGTTGGCTTACTCCGTATGTTGTTAGTATCTCCCACAGTTGTTCTCTGTTTACTCTGTCGAATGCTTTTTCCTGGTCAATGAAGGCTATGTATAAGTTTTGATTGTGTTGTGTCGTTTTTTTTATGCAAGCTGTTTTAATGTGAATAGTGCGTCAGTACATCCTCTGTTTTTTTTTTTCGGAACCCCATTTGAGAATCGCTTAACTGTAGTTCTATTATTGGTCTCAGCCTTTTTACCAAGATTTTGGCGCATAGCTTTCCTACATGGCTGAGAAGAGATATACCTCTATATTGATTGCAGTCTCTTTTGCTACCTTTCTTTTTCCATATTGGTATGATGATTGCCTGTTGCCAGTCTTCTGGGGCTTGTTGTTGGTGCCATGCTGCATTAAATATTCTGTGCAGCCATTGCATTCCTGTTTCTCCCGCTGCTGCTATTATTTCTATTGGAATGTTATCTATCCCTGGTGCTTTGTTTCTTGGTGCATATTTGATTACTTCTTCTATTTCCTCTTTCATGATGTTGGGTTCATGTATGTAATAAACAGTAAAAAAAAAAAAGGAGGGGGGGGGGGGGAGGAATAGTACGCACCCCTGTCTTACACCTTATTTAACTTCGAAGTGGTCTGTGTAGCCTGCTGCTGTTCTGACCCTGCAGCTGCTGTTGATGTAGAGACTTTTAATTAGGTTGGTTAGATGTTGGCTTACTCCGTATGTTGTTAGTATCTCCCACAGTTGTTCTCTGTCGAATGCTTTTTCCTGGTCAATGAAGGCTATGTATAAGTTTTGATTGTGTTGTGTCGTTTTTTTTTATGCAAGCTGTTTTAATGTGAATAGTGCGTCAGTACATCCTCTGTTTTTTTTTTTTTCGGAACCCCATTTGAGAATCGCTTAACTGTAGTTCTATTATTGGTCTCAGCCTTTTTACCAAGATTTTGGCGCATAGCTTTCCTACATGGCTGAGAAGAGATATACCTCTATATTGATTGCAGTCTCTTTTGCTACCTTTCTTTTTCCATATTGGTATGATGATTGCCTGTTGCCAGTCTTCTGGGGCTTGTTGTTGGTGCCATGCTGCATTAAATATTCTGTGTAGCCATTGCATTCCTGTTTCTCCCGCTGCTGCTATTATTTCTATTGGTATGTTATCTATCCCCGGTGCTTTATTTCTTGGTGCATATTTGATTACTTCTTCGATTTCCTCTTTTATGATGTTGGGTTCAGAATTTGTGAGTTCTAGCGTGGTTTTTGTTGTCTTATTGGTAGTTGGTATGTTTAACAGGTCTTCAAAATATTCTTTCCATCTCTGTTGCATACGTTGGTTATTTGATATTGGCTGTCCGTCTTTGTCATGTATGAGCTCAGTAGGATCATGGTTTTCTTTTCTCACTCTTTTCTCGCTACTGCTTTGTAGAAATCTCTTGTGGTTATCTTGAAGTCCCTGCTCATGTTTTGTCCGAATTCTGTCCAATTCTTTTGCTTAGCTTCTTTGATCAAAAATTTTAACTCTTTTTCGAACTAAGGCATATTTTTCATATTTTTCTTGGTTCTTGTTCTCCCTCCAATTTTTAAAGTTTCTTCTTTTCTTTAATTGCTTCTCTGATTGTTTCGTTCCACCACAGGGTGCTCTTTTTCCCTTCTCTTGTTCTTAGCTTCGTTCCACAAACTGTTTTGAGATGTTGGTTACTGTTTCCTTAAATTGTTCCCATTCTTCTTTTACTTTGCATACTTCGTTAGGGAGTTTCTTGAATTCCTGTTAGTTTTTCTTCTAGGGTTTTCCTTGATTCTTGATATTTTAATTGTTTTATTTTGATTGTCTGTTCTTTTCGCTTCTTTTGTTTGTTTTCGTATATTCTCTTTATTTTTGGCTGTCATAGTGTGATCATAACCATCTTGTGATCTGTGTCATCTGTAATATTTGGGATTGCTCTACTGTCTGTTACTCTTTTCTTGTTCCGTTGTCTTGCTATAGTCCGTTCAGATTCGTTTGCCGAGATGTTATGATTTATAATTCAAAAAGTTCTTGATGATTTCACATGATTTTTGGCATACGGTGTTAAAATGTCCATGTCACGAGAACATATGTGTTACTCGATGTCTAGCTATAACGGTTTTCTTAAAGCGGCGAATTCCTTTGATCTTTGCCCATTTAACTATTATTTTGACCCTAATCAAAATGTTTTACAGTAATCTAGTGCAACGATGACCCATAGGCGTGTCCATAAAATTTTACTTGGTGGCAAGTATACAAATTTTAAATTATATATAGAACTTTTGTTCGTAGAGTCAATTTGATATAGTTCCATGCTCTTGGTGTGAGTTTCCCAAATGTTGTCGCTGCCTTTCAAATACGTACATTTAGTTCCTCATCTAAGGAAAGTGTGGCTGTAATAGTGGATCCAAGATAGCTGAACTTCTGTACTGACTCAAGCAGGCTTCCATTCAAAGTAATGGTTGTTGGTTTGCTTATAACATATTTTTGATTGCTTGGGTGGTCTTGAACAATAAACTGTTTAACAAATCAACTAGGAAATTTTGCAAATCAAACTATTTATCTGTAGACTTAATCAGAGTAATGATCATTCAGAATCAGACGAGTGAAATAGGTCGATTACTGCTTTCGGCTGAACAAACAACAAACCATCCTTTTTCCAATATTCCTCTTCTTGTCGTAACACATGATCCTCACATTTTACCCAGTAGTCTTTATTTATATTTGATAGAGCCTGATTTGTAAGTGTCTCAACATCGCATAATTTGAAAGTTTTATTTGTATATGCTACGTGTCCTTTAACTTTTGCCCAAACTAGTTCTATAGGATTTAAGTGTGCATGATATGGAGGTAGTCTCAAACATCTATGGCCATGTTCTTGAATTAACTTGTCTATTTTAAATATCTTTGTACGTTGTGTCTGTTTTACAAGGCTAAGCAATTCGGGTTTCAAGTAGCTGTCGTTAACTTGTATGTGTTCTTTTATGAGCCACGTTTTGATTGCATCTTTTGTACTTGATGATGTTGGGATTCTATCTTCTACGTTAACTACGTTATGGTATGAAGCATTGTCCATTATCAGACAAGAAGGTCGATCTAATATTGGAAGGATACTTTTCTCGATCCAGTCTTTAAATATGTGCCCATTCATTTCGGAGTGGTAGTCTCTATTGTCTATGGATTTTGAAATGAAAACGAGATGAGCATCCTGCAACAACCCATTATGTCTGCTACCTGCATGTGCAACTATCAAACGTTGCCCTTTACTGCTTGGTACTGATCTTTTAATACTTCCATCTGCTAACTGCCATTCCTTTTCATTTGTATGATGAGCGTTGATCCAAGTTTCATCTAAATAAACAATATCATAATCATTTTCGCGCATTTCCTTCACTTCACGTAAATACTGTACTTGCTTCTAAGAGCTACTAGATGTGGCTTCTCACAAATAATGTTTTTTTCCACCAGCATACTTTCTAAAGGTGAAGCCTGCACTTCTTAATATTTTCCATAATGAAGTTTTTGATATTTCAATGTCGTTGTTAGTTTTCAGCCAAAGCTTCAACTTTCTAAGTGTCACTTCTTCGTTTATATCAAACATTCGACAGATTTCTCTTTTTACTAGGTCCTTATCAAAACTGTCTAACGTTTCTTTCCTTCCTTGCTTTCTTGCATTCGTTGGCAATAAATATCCGCTTCCTTTAACTATTCGATCAAATGAACGTTTACACAAACCTAAAATATGCATTGTTCTCTTCTCAGGGTTTGATAAAGAACAATAAAGATGTCCCTTTTTACGCTCTCTGCAGAAGTATTGATAAATCTTTATAGCAATGTTATGCTCAGTAAAATATTTTGCCTTTATATTCATTCTCACATAGACTTGCAGAAGATAATATGGATAGTGCCGCCTCCTTTCTGTAAATATTGAGATTTGCCTCTGAATTATGACTCGAACTCGAGTCTACGGCCGTGATTTTGACGTCACATAATTTCCGGTTTCGGCTAAAATGTCATTTTGTGCTAAACGGGAAATTTCATATGTAACATTTCTTTATAAAAATTTATAGTGGAAACATAACTATTTTAGGACGGTGCGCATTCAGCCGTGAAGGCCATGCCTATATGTTAAAGAATCAGCTGTGAGATGTAAGCATCTACATAATCCCGCCGGTGTTTATAATATCGATTAACTTTTTTTTAATATAGGTTAAATAAGGCATCTTTGAAACTGGATCACATTTCTTTGATAAAAAAATATTTTTATAGCGACATTAGTATTCTAAACCTAACTTCAAAAGATCAATGCAAATTAACAATAAGTTTTTGAAAAAAATAAATTAATGTCTAGGCAAACGAATCTGAACGGACTATAGTATAAAATCTATCTGGCTTCTGCATGTTGTGTCATTCCATTTGTACCAGGTGTATACTTGTGACTCTCTGTGTTTGAAGAATGTGTTGGTGATAAATAAATCATTTTGATTGCATAGTTCCAGCAGTCTACTTCCATTTTCGTTTATTTCAGCTGTTTTATCGCCAAAGGGTCCTAAGATATCTCTGTTCTCAGTGTTGCGTTTCCCAAGCCTTCCATTAAAATCTCCCATCACTAACATGTCGTCGCTTTCGTCAATCTTGTTAATATAGGGTGACCATTCGTCCCCGATTTCCGGGGACAGTCCCCGGAATGTAGAAGTTGTCCCCGATTTCAGTGAATAAATAAATGTTCATACACGGAATCGGCCCTCTTTTAAAGTAATCAGGACGTTAGGACTCAGGACGTTACTGAGTTGTGTTTCTTTATCCCAGACTGATCGGCATTAAAAAGAAGATAAAAGAGAAGACTTGGACGCGTTGTGTCGGAGATAGCTCTTTGAACTCTTGAAGCGCGGTGCTACGTCACTTCTATTCCTACCACTCACTTCTATTGGGATGGGTTTATTTTTTTTTTAAAGCAGACACTCTCCCCCCCCCCCCCCCCCCCCCCCCTGCCTTTCCGGACATCTCCCGCCAAAGTCGCCAACAGTAAAAACTAACATTAATTTATCGTGTGAAAGCTTCAGTGAAAAACTTGCTTCAAATCATGAGATCTTGAGAAAGATACACTCAAAAAACAAGTACCACGCCGAGGCAACAACCTCTTCAGTATAAATAAGGTACTGTAAACATTACTTTAATACTGCAATTGATATCTATATGTTGTTTAAATTTTTTTTATTTTAAATATTTTTTAATTGAGAAACACAACTAGCTATTGTAATGTCATTAAGTGCGTGTATCGCATAAGTACCGTGAATATTAACAAAAATAAAATCAAACAGCAAATGAACAGTTATTATGAAATTTAAAGTTATCTTTTTTTTCATCTACAAAATTTCTTGCGCACACACAGTCACACACCCACACATATTATAAATATATATATAAATAGATATATACATTGTATATGTACACACACACATACATATATATATATATATATATATATATATATATATATATATATATATATATATATATATATATATATATATATATATCGTTCGTCCCCGATTTTGTGGGACAGTCTCAGAAATAAGCAAAAAAATCCTCTGAAATGTAAAAAATATGACAAATGTCCCCGGAAACAATGGGGAAAAAATGGGCACCCTATGTTAATAATTTCATTCAATGTGTCATAGAATTATTCGCTGTCTCTTTCATTGTTGTTGCATGGTGCATAGATTTGAATGTAATTTGTTTTTCGGTCGTCTTCTAGTAGTTTAATTGTGATAATTCTTTCTGGGTGATATTTAATTTCTATAATGTTCTTTGCTTGTTCTGGGTCGATGATAAAGCCTACTCCATGTGTTGCTCTTTCTGTGTTGTCGACTCCTGAGAATAGTTTCGTGTAGTTCAAGTGTGTTTTCTTTATTTGTTGTCCTTTTACTCTGATGTTCACTAATCCTAGTATATGGATGCTATACTATGCAATCCATTTTTGACAATAGAAACAAGAAAAAGAGTTCTTAAAGGTTATGTAGAGCCAGTCTTAACATATGGATGTGAATCATGGACAATAGGACATCAGGCAAGAAAATCACTGGAGTCTGTAGAAATGTGGCTTTACAGAAGAATGTTGAGAATACCATGGACAGCTAAGAAGAGCAATGAAAATGTTCTGAAAGTGTCAAAGCAAAAAGAGAGCTAATTTCCAATATTAGGAAGAAACAATCATCATTTTTTGGCCATGTAATGAGAAGAGAACAACTGGAATATATTGTTACAACTGGAAAAATTGAGGGACGAAGAGATAGAGGGAAGCAAAGAGAGAAAATACTAGACAGCTTAAGAGAATGGCTTGGCAGAAGGTCAACAACAGAAATGATAAAGAACTGTCGAGATCGAAAGTTGTGGAAAGACATGATCACATACGCCAGTAGGCCCGGTACTTGATGATGATGAATCAGCTCGGAAGTTTCTTCTTCTTTTCCTTCTACCTTTCAGTTGCATGTAGAGCATAGGTCTTCAACAAACACTTTCAACTCACTGTGGAGCATAGGTCTTCAACAAACACTTTCAACTCACTGTGGAGCATAGGTCTTCAACAAACACTTTCAACTCACTGTGGAGCATAGGTCTTCAACAAACACTTTCAACTCACTGTAGAGCATAGGTCTTCAACAAACACTTTCAACTCACTGTAGAGCATAGGTCTTCAACAAACACTTTCAACTCACTGTGGAGCATAGGTCTTCAACAAACACTTTCAACTCACTGTAGAGCATAGGTCTTCAACAAACACTTTCAACTCACTGTGGAGCATAGGTCTTCAACAAACACTTTCAACTCACTGTAGAGCATAGGTCTTCAACAAACACTTTCAACTCACTGTGGAGCATAGGTCTTCAACAAACACTTTCAACTCACTGTGGAGCATAGGTCTTCAACAAACACTTTCAACTCACTGTAGAGCATAGGTCTTCAACAAACACTTTCAACTCACTGTGGAGCATAGGTCTTCAACAAACACTTTCAACTCACTGTGGAGCATAGGTCTTCAACAAACACTTTCAACTCACTGTAGAGCATAGGTCTTCAACAAACACTTTCAACTCACTGTGGAGCATAGGTCTTCAACAAACACTTTCAACTCACTGTAGAGCATAGGTCTTCAACAAACACTTTCAACTCACTGTAGAGCATAGGTCTTCAACAAACACTTTCAGCTCCCTGTGGAGCATAGGTCTTCAACAAACACTTTCAGCTCCCTGTGGAGCATAGGTCTTCAACAAACACTTTCAGCTCCCTGTGGAGCATAGGTCTTCAACAAACACTTTCAACTCACTGTGGAGCATAGGTCTTCAACAAACACTTTCAGCTCCCTGTGGAGCATAGGTCTTCAACAAACACTTTCAGCTCCCTGTGGAGCATAGGTCTTCAACAAACACTTTCAGCTCACTGTGGAGCATAGGTCTTCAACAAACACTTTCAACTCCCTGTGGAGCATAGGTCTTCAACAAACACTTTCAACTCACTGTGGAGCATAGGTCTTCAACAAACACTTTCAACTCACTGTGGAGCATAGGTCTTCAACAAACACTTTCAACTCACTGTGGAGCATAGGTCTTCAACAAACACTTTCAACTCACTGTGGAGCATAGGTCTTCAACAAACACTTTCAACTCACTGTGGAGCATAGGTCTTCAACAAACACTTTCAACTCACTGTGGAGCATAGGTCTTCAACAAACACTTTCAACTCACTGTGGAGCATAGGTCTTCAACAAACACTTTCAGCTCCCTGTGGAGCATAGGTCTTCAACAAACACTTTCAGCTCCCCGTGGAGCATAGGTCTTCAACAAACACTTTCAGCTCCCGTGGAGCATAGGTCTTCAACAAACACTTTCAGCTCCCGTGGAGCATAGGTCTTCAACAAACACTTTCAGCTCCCTGTGGAGAATAGGTCTTCAACAAACACTTTCAGCTCCCCGTGGAGCATAGGTCTTCAACAAACACTTTCAGCTCACTGTGGAGCATAGGTCTTCAACAAACACTTTCAACTCACTGTGGAGCATAGGTCTTCAACAAACACTTTCAACTCACTGTGGAGCATAGGTCTTCAACAAACACTTTCAACTCACTGTGGAGCATAAGTCTTCAACAAACACTTTCAACTCACTGTGGAGCATAGGTCTTCAACAAACACTTTCAACTCACTGTGGAGCATAGGTCTTCAACAAACACTTTCAACTCACTGTGGAGCATAGGTCTTCAACAAACACTTTCAACTCACTGTGGAGCATAGGTCTTCAACAAACACTTCAACTCACTGTGGAGCATAGGTCTTCAACAAACACTTTCAACTCACTGTGGAGCATAGGTCTTCAACAAACACTTTCAACTCACTGTGGAGCATAGGTCTTCAACAAACACTTTCAACTCACTGTGGAGCATAGGTCTTCAACAAACACTTTCAACTCACTGTGGAGCATAGGTCTTCAACAAACACTTTCAACTCACTGTGGAGCATAGGTCTTCAACAAACACTTTCAACTCACTGTGGAGCATAGGTCTTCAACAAACACTTTCAACTCACTGTGGAGCATAGGTCTTCAACAAACACTTTCAACTCACTGTGGAGCATAGGTCTTCAACAAACACTTTCAACTCACTGTGGAGCATAGGTCTTCAACAAACACTTTCAACTCACTGTGGAGCATAAGTAAAGTAAAGTACCCCCGTCACGCCAAGTGGCGTATAGGGAAATATGGTGTTAGTGACCCTATATTTTACAGACCTTCAGCACATGATGGTTGGGGTAATGTGGTCGGTATTACGCCCGTTCTGATTTACTTTCCCAGAAAAAAAATCTGGTACCCCTTTAAGGCTGGATGAACCCGGAAGCCGTCGGTTGGGATCGAACCCTACACCTTGTCCTGTGTAGTCCAGTTCACTAACCACTGATCTATCGCAGCTCCCCACTGTGGAGCATAGGTCTTCAACAAACATTTTCCAAGTCGTTCTGTTTCTTGTCATTCTTTTAATATCATTCTATGTTTTTTCCCATCATCTTCATCTATGCTTCTATCTGTCTTCTCCAAGAATACTTTGGTCTTCCTCTGCCTCCCCCCACAGGAGATTCCCAAAAAGAGCATGTGAATAGTCTCAGTTGGCTTCCGCAGTATCTGTCCTATCCAGTACCATCGTTTTCGCTGTATGTCCTTATCAACTGGTATTTGACTGGTACTTTTCCATAATTATATGTTAGTGATTTTGTCCTGCCATTTCCATCCTTTTATTATGTGCAAGCATCCATTCATGAAGGTCTGTATCTTTATGGTTGTCATTCTTCATGTTTCACAGCCATATAATCATCATCGAGTGCCGTCTCCGCAACGAAGGTTGGCTACCATGGAGCGCCATTCTGCTTTGTCTCTTGCTTTGATGGTGCAGGTTGTCATAGGCTGATTTGTCCATCTTTTGATGTTACTCGTCCATGTAAGTCTTGGTCTGCCTCTTTTACCTTTTGCCATATAATAGGGTTGACTTAATACTGGAGTTGAAAATTTGTATTTTTGTATATAACCTAATTTCTTTGGATTTCATTATGTTTCCCACTGGAACGAATGCTCCTTTTGCTTTCAAATTCTTATTTTGGTGTCATTCTGTTCCTTCCTCTCTGTCTATATTATTGCCCAGATATATATATATATATAGATTGTACGTCTAGTAGAGGTATTTCTCCTATATTTGATTATTGCAAACTGCATAAATTCTCATAATTTTGGTCTTATCTCTATTTATTTTCAGTCCCATCTGTTGTTATCTCGCATCAAGTATGCCCATTTTATCTTGCATCTGTTGATGGTTGTGTGATAGGAGAGCTATGTCATCAGCAAAGTCTAAATCATTAAGTTACTTGGTCAGTGACCACTGGATTCCATTTCTGTTGTTCAGAGTTATTTTCATAATCCAATCTATGGCCAGTAGAAAGAGAAATGGAGATAGAAGGCATACCTGCCTGACTCCTGTTCTTATTTCACTTATTTCTGTTAGCTGCACTTCGTGCACAACACTACATTTAATTCCTTCATACATTGTTCTTATCAGGTTAATAAACGTTATGGGGATTCCGTAATGACTCAGCAACTTCCAAAACATTTCTCTGTCTAAATTATCAAATGCCTTTTCGTAATCTATGAATCCGATATAAAGTGGGGACTGTAGTTTTAAGCTTTGTTAAACTATTATACATAAGGTAGCTATTTGATCAGTGCTTGATCTCTCAAATGTGCCTCTATGGCCTCTTTTAGTCTTCAGAATGATCCTGTTTAGTATTTTTCCTGGCACTGATAGCAACATAATTTGTGCACGCATGTGAACTTCCACTCTTTTTTATTTTGATAATATAACCATCTTTTCAGTCTTTAACTATTTATGCCCTCTCTCATATTTTATCTAGTAGATTATGTAAGAAGAAACAAATTATAATAAATGAATATTATTATAGAGGGGAACTTCCGAGGAGATAGATCAGCGAATCATTTCAGAGGAAGAGGTATATCTACAGCCATTGGAAAAAATGACAAATAATCAACAGGGAAAAAAGAACAACAATATATGGTCCGAAATGGTTCGCTGATCTGTCGCATCGGAAGTTTCCCTCTATAATAATATTCATTTATTATTATTTGTTTCCCTATAAACCACTGGAAACTACTATTCGTGCTGTTTCGTTCTATTAATGTTTGTCTGAAACGCAAGTACTCAGCCCTACCCTGTCCGGGAGATACTTATCTTAATTAATAGGAAAATAGATACACTATTCAGTTGTGATCGTAACCCAATGCTATAGACATGAGAATATCTGTGTAAAAGTCACCAATGATAGCTATTTTTTTTTTTTTTACTTAACTGAGTTTGCCTTGTTCCCTAACGTTTAGCTTATCGTGGCAAGGCGTACGGATTCAATCCTGCTACGGACCATATATTGTTCTTTGTGCTATTTTTTCCGAGTGCTGTAAACATACCTCTTCCTCTGAATTGATTCATATCCATCATATGATAGCTTCTGAAGGAATTTCATCTGGTCCTGTGGCTTTACCTTTTTTTTTTAAAAATAAATTGATGACTTTCATTATTTCTTTCTTGCTTGGCTTTCCACAGTTAACATGTAACTCCTCTTCTGTTGGTATCTGTTGTCTGATCCTACTTTTGCGTTTATATATATCTCCCATCAAGATTATAATACCCTTGGCTTGTCTTCCATCCATCTGACATTGCAACTGTTTATAGAATTCATCTTTAACTAAATCAGCCTTATAATTAGCTGGTGCATAGCATTGAATATCATCATCGAGTGCTGTCTCCGCATCGAAGGTTGGCTATCATGAAACGCCACTTCGCTGTCTCTTGCTTTGATGTGCAGATTGTCAGAGGCTGATTTGTCCATCTTTTGATGTTACTCGTCCATGTTAGTCTTGCTCCACCTCTCCCTCTTTCACCTCCAGTATTACTTTTAGTAGGCTCATGTGTCCTTTAAAATATACCAACCTTTCTAGTCCGGCCAAGTGAGTAGAGATTGAAGAGGGGAAAAGCCCAGTACTCAGAAATAATTAGCTGAAGTCGGATGTGTTGGGCCAAAAGGCGCAAATATAAGTTTTGCTGCAAACCACAACACAACGTAGACACGCTCACTTACCATCCTCTTAAGAGTGGATGATGAGAAGGTGTATTTCTTTAATCATCAGGTGAAAGCGTGCAATTGTGTTTAGTAGTTCTCTTTTCATTTTTAGTTGTTTTAAAACTTCGTCATTTCTTTTCTTCCAATCTATAAGTCAACATTTCAAAGACTTTAATTTTGTGTTGTTTTACTTGTCTAATGTCAATATTTCTGCACCATACAGGAATGTTGAGAAGACATAACATTTTGCTATACTTCATTTTAGCCCTCGCCCGTGCGCTGCCGGGACCCGAAAGGGAAGTAAAGAATAGCGGCGCTGTACCCTACCAGGCATAAGAGGTAAGAGGCAAGAAGAGAGGGCTGGGCATGGGACTGGCTATCCCATAGTTTTGATTTCCACAACTTTTCGAGGCTTCTGAAAGACATTGCTGCTTTAGCTATTCTGATTCTAATTTCTTTGCTTGTATCCCCTTCTCAATCAATGTGACTTCCAAGATAGATAAAGTGATCATTCTCTTCTACTGGGCCCAAGAAATAGGAGGAGCCTAAATGGCAACAAAAACACCAAGCAAAGACTTTTCAGTTATTCCTTCAAAGCGAGTAGGGATATTAGAACGATCGAAAGTAAAGACTGATTTAGGATACTACCTCAAGGCAGAGGAGTGTAGATAGGAAGTTTTAAAGTTATCCATAGATTTGTGGAACCATTAGAATAGTAATAGAGTCAGAAGGAGATATAGAAGCTATCAGTGAATTCCAGAAACATTGAGTTATTATAAACCAGAGAAGACTTGTCTACAGAATTCCTAAGGATATTGATAATTGAGTTGTGCAAGCAAAGTGTCAAGCTAATATGATAGAACATTCAGAGAAACTAGATATGGCAGACGTTATACAGGCTATATATGAAGATTAAGGCATGATTATACTATGAAGATTAAGACATTATTATACTATGAAGATTAAGGCGTTATTATACTATGAAGATTAAGGCATGATTATACTATGAAGATTAAGGCATTATTATACTATGAAGATTAAGGCATGATTATACTAAGTTTAAGGCATGACTAAACTGTCTTGTCTCATGATCAAATCATTTATCTATTACCTCTATGTAATTAAAAAATTGCCAGCACAAGTATTTTACCCTATAATTCTTCACATCAGACTGCTTCCTGTCATGCATGGATTATTTCACAGCCTAGTGTCCAGGTCGCACACAATTATTTTGTATAACAGAGTAGATGTATTGGCTCAATTTATTTCCTGGTTGGACAATAGTGATGATATCTGTCTGATGATGTGAAATGCTCTATTTCATTTATGACTACCTCTATCTGTGTTGGTTGTTTGTTTTCATAAGTATTTGAATTTCTATGCTAGCTTATGCTATTTCTCATGTTGATATTTCTTAATGCATGGTACAAGGAGAATCAAATGACAACTTTTTTAAAATATAGAAAACAAGGTTGTAGTTATTGTGGAATTAAATTGCATTCATTGATTGCATTATTGCAGTTAGTTTTATCAGTCATTCGACCTCTGTACCCTCATTTATTCAAGTATAATATTCACTGGCACCTCAACGCAAAAACGTTTTGTGTGAAATTATAAAATTGTAATGACAGTTAATGTCCACTTTAAACAAACAAATATTGAAATATTTGTGAATATGATTATGTCTAAACATTGTGGAGAGCAAAAAAAAAATGACTGGTTCAGAATCACTGGAATATTTTTATCTTGCTCAGTAAATTATAAACATCGCTGTCCATAATTATGAGAAACAATGGCCATAATTACAATCATCGCTGACCTTAATGAGAAACTACAGCCATGATTGTAAAGAAAATATATTCCTCATTAACATAATCTGTCTTATTAATATTTATATATATAGACAGTTCTAATGTCAAGTGCACAAATCTGCTCTCCCAATTCTCCACAAGGACTCTACTCCACATTACACTGGCTTGAAATTCTGTGACCAGAGGAGACCTGGGATCACCCCCCCACAGTACCATATGTTTACATTTTGCAGACTAACTACCAATAATTGACACCAGCTGACAGACAGGCTAAAGAATTCCAGAGCTGCTGTATTTTCGATGTTGCTATACATAGGACTGTAAATAGAGACCACGCAGAGAAGTTAAATCATATTCACACTGCCTTTCTTAAGAAGTTCAGCAACGAATATCAAGACAAGATCCCAGATACTGACATTTGAGAAATAGCTAACATCTCCAGTATTAACACTATTCTGACGTGTGCACAGGCCGATAGGGCAGCTCATACACCTTGTATGCCAAACGACAGGCCACCAAAAATATTATAGGATGAGATGCTGAAAGGTAAATGTCAACATTAATCAAGACATAACACAAGAAAGACTGGCACAAGCACATTTCAACACAGTGCTACATCCTATGAAACAAACAAAAGAATAGCAGCCAAACAACAAAGGACAAGCTAGACAAGATCACAAAATGGATCCCCTACAAGTAAGCAAATATAAAATGTTGACACCCTGTCCTAGATTATTCCGGAGTTGCATCAGGTAAAACAGCCATATTTTCATACATAGACCAAGCTAATTGGATGAAATGAGTGGTCTTTATCACCCACGATGGATGAGCAATAAACCATCATGTTTTAACCCTTTCACTGCAATGACTTGAAGAACGTGACCCACAGTGCTAAGCATTTTTTGCTCAGACACCAAAACAGTGCTAACTTGTTCGATGTAGGCATGTCAAAGGTTCAAAACATAAATTTGATATAACTCATAACTTATCCTTTGCTACCACATACTTGTATATATTGATATGGTTGGTAACATCACAAATATTTTGCAAGTAATCAAATAGAAAGAAAGTCAATTAATTTTATTGTGTATGAAACATTTCAGAACAAGATGAAACACACAATGCAACATCAGTCTTTGCACGTGTATCTCAATTCTTGTATCTTTTCTTTCTTTTTTAACACACAACATTTTTTTGCAAGGCCGTTCATCTTCAGTGTTGATTCTATGATGCCTGTACACTAGTCACATAGTTGACCTCCAGTGTCATTTCTTTTTTCTTTGCAACATTTCTCCCGAACCTTTCGTATTAGATCAAAGTGGAAATCAGCAACAGAAATTAAATTCAATATCATCAACACACACAATTTGGTCAGGATGCATTTTGGAACAAAACACAGTCTTCCAATCACACTTCTAATTTTGAAAAGTCAGCAGTATTGTTTGAAAAGTGCAATAAAGTAATAAAAATCTGTCCTGATTACATTTCAGCAAGCACAGTAGTTCTCAGTAAAGTGTTTTTTAACATTTTATTTATTTTCAGTTTTTTTTTCTCTTGCGATATAAGGCACCCCAACCAGGTGGCAAATGATTCATCCAAATTAGTGTGTCTAATGAGAGAGGCCAGCACTCATGGTATCTGGAGAATTCTGAAATCAGTTGTATTCATCAGATATATAAGTCATAGATTATTGAATTAAAAAATCCAGCACTGAACTGTCTTCATTGACAGCCTGAACTGGAGTTGTCAAAAAAAAAATAAATGGATAACTGGTCGTAAATCACCCTACGCCTGTAAAGTAAAGGTAAAGTATGCGACTTGAATCGGCACCTCAGCATGTGAGTTTTTCCACCCATATGTGCTCAGCCGCATATGCAGAAGTTTTCTGAGACTTCTGGGTAGTGTCGCTTCAAGCATTGAAACTCACGATGCGAGTGGCATTCCCCACCTTCCCAAGAGTACTACCCTGGTACCCATTTCTGCCCAGCGGCCAGGTTGACAGCAGGGGTATTTTTTTTCAAACCACGAGTACAACTCACACTGCTTCTAGCGGGAATTAAACACGGGTTGTCCGAACATCGGTAGCCCAGTCGTGTGGTTTTCCCAACTAGACTACCGAGGCCACCAGTTTGTTTGTTATACATTCTACGCCTGTCTTTCAGGTTATGTTGATGGCTGAGGAGACATCATCAAATCACATTGTTCACTTCCAGAACTAAACATATTTTTCTTAAAAATCTGAGACTGTTCAAAGGACTTAGCCATTCCAGAAAAAGGTCAACACATTTAAAAATAGCTAAAGCTGTCCCACTAGACTTGACAGATACAGTAATTCAATCTAAAATGGATATACACGTCCATAAGCAATGTGGGGACAAACAGATATATCCATCTTTACTAAAGATATACTAAAATAAAATACAAGAATAACAGTGCAAGAAAATAAAGTGTCTTTCTATCTCAATTACATACTCTCATTTACCTTCTTTAACTTGAATCCTGGAAAATTATATTACAAACTCATAGCTGACCAAAACATGTACATCATTTTGCAGTCAGGTTACATAGTTTTCAAAAATATTATGGAGTGGTAGATGTCTACTGGTGATGATGATAATTCCTGATTTTATGATAATCATCTGTTAAAACCATCAAAACACAGCAGAGACCACAAGAGGTAATTCAACATGTGATTTCTTGGACATGCTCATGACTTCTTGGGCCTGAGTCCAGTGATATCATTCAATAGTGGGCTTGGTATAGCTGGCAGGTAACTGAGTCGCTTTGCAGACAAGGAAGGAAATCTGTGGACTGTCACATTGTTTTCTTTATTGCCTTGACTCACAGGGTTGCTTCCCGAATGTTGCTCGCTGCTGTTATTGGCAGGTTTGTCCACAACTTGAGTGGTGATGCTCTGACTTGTATCACTTGTCTGCCCTATATCAGAAACGACCTGCGTCAGTGGACTATTCTGAAGTGACCTTTTCCCTGTATGGAGAGCAATATAAAACAATTTTGCTAAAACCTGCAGGACTATTCAAAGAACAATTTTTAACAAACATGTATCAACCAGCAGTTTTCTAACACAAAATGTCCAATTCATAAAATAAAAATTGTATTAAAGTAAAATCTAAAACATGATTAATGCCCATATTGTTTGACTCTTGGAAGAAAGGAGGCTGATGGCAACACAGCTGGAAGCTATCAGCGACTCACAGCTGATGGTTTATGCCAGGAACAGTTAAACAGAACCATCTAGACCCTACTCATCTTTGTGGTGCCTCTAGTAATAGACTAACCAGTCTAGTCTGACCAAGTGAGTAAAGATGGAAACAACCTGGACTACAAAAATGTAATGCTGTTGGGCCCAAATACACCAGGACACAAAGTATCCACATCCATTTAATGTTCTTTATACTAGGATACAACGAGGGGCTTATCAATTCTTTTAGGAGTCATAGGGATAACGTCAGAAAGAGAAATATAATTCTTGCAACTGCTGCATTTTGTCAGAATTAATATAGCTGTATCATTCACTTCAGCTTCACAACAGTTTTCCAATTTTGGAAATAGCACAGCCTCTTCTTCTGTGTTCACTGGTTAAATGGGTGTGGACACATTATGTCACAAGTTTGCTGCAAGGCAAAGATATCTAGACTTTTCAGTACTAAGAAATCCATTTTCACCATGAACAGATTTGTATAGCACCTTTACAATTTTGCTTGGACAGCATCCATTCTGGACTACTCTATTTGAACTACCAAGGGTTTTTTGTTTTGTGTGTATAAGGAGCACATACTAGATGTCTTTTGTTGCTATCTGAGAAGGCTAGACATCGGATACCACTAGAGAGACCATTGAAGGGTACAACAACCATGAATTCAAAGAGAAAAATTCCACCACAGGTTTCATGTTCAGGGCCTTCTTGTCTCGAAACAGACATCCAAACTCTAGACCACGCAGTCCCCAACAGTAGAGCCAATGTTGTTCAGTTTCTGGTCCCTGTCCAAATTGATATGTTAACTTCACCAATTTCAAGTCTTCTGTCCAAGTGACTGTGACTTCCTACTTTTGTATGCCTCATTTGGAGTTTGAAGTGAACAGTTTGTTCTTTTTGTGAAAAGTGACAGTGATTTTTGAAAGAACTATTGTGTATGAGTGATTATATAGTCTGTCTTGAATAAAACAATTGATGCTACACCTGTCTGCTATTGACACAGCACACCTTGTTTACAAATAAACAATAGGTCAAACAGTTGCGAGTTATTAGGAGGATGCCACATGTTTGATATTGACTGGTTATTTTTTTTTTATAAATATGATAACTGCTTGCAAGCGTCCAGCCCCAAGACACGAAGGATGATAACAACAGTGACAAGGCCAAGGTAGATAATAGTTCAGCCTTGAGATAGCTAAAACGTCAGGCACCAATGGCAGATAATAGGGGAAGCTCGGCTGAACACACTATCTAAGGAAGCTTTGTAGCCTTGAAGCTGTATTTGGCTTTAGGATCAGAGAAAGACTGATTCATAACATTGAGAGTGGGTTGATCCAAAATAATGTCTTAGAGAGTTTATTCAGACAGATTTATTGACAAGAGAAGAGATTTAACTATAGGTAAATTTTTATATATTTCTTTAATGATATCAGTGCATATTAGGGAGATTAGGACTAGGAGCATACATATCTGATAGCAGTAGTTATTGATGCAAGTAATGTACAGTAATTATTAATACAAGTTATGTATATAAATTATTAAAACTATTCAGTTATATCGATATAATTACAGAACCTGAAGTGTGTCATAACACCGGTTATAGCCTTAGACACATATATAGAACTACAGATGGATGTTTAGATGCAAGCAAGATATTTATCCAGATGAGTTATGAAATGTAACTAATGAACTGTATGAATAAACTTTGGTACAAGATCTAGATGAGGTCTTGAGTCATCATGTGAAGTGTTGAACACAAGTGTTGTTCTGAGCATTTGGAAGTTGAATCTCACTATTATATTGTGTGTGTGTGTGTGTGTGAGGTGAATTACTCACATTGTGTTGTACACAGGTATGTAGTCTCCTTCTTATATTGTGTGTGTGTGTGTGTGGAATACTCATATTGTGTTGTACACAGATACAACAGGTACGCAGTCTCTCTCTTATATTGTGTGTGTGTATGTGCACTGTGAATTACTCACATTGTGTTGTACACAGGCACAGAGTCTCTCTCTTATATTGTGTGTGTGTGTGTGTGTGTGCTGTGAATTACTCGCAGTGTTTTGTACACAGGTATGTAGTCTCATACTTGTGTGTGCTGTGAATTACTCACATTGTGTTGTTCACAGGCACACCAGTCTCTCTCTTATATTGTGTGTGTGTGAGGTGAATTATTCACATTGTGTTGTACACAGGTACGCAGTCTCTCTCTTATATTTGTGTGTGCTGTGAATTACTCACATTGTGTGTGCTGTGAATTACTCACATTGTGTTGTACACACTTCTTTTACTGCTTAAAACTTGTGACCACAAGAACTTGACTCTCCCATTTCTTGGAGGGATAGAAACAACTTTATGGCAAAGAATGAGCTAATTGCGTGCAAACAATGATTTTCCCCAAAATCTACACAGCGACTGACACATTACATCTTTGGCAGGCTGGATTTTAGTTGGATATATGTTTTCATTCTTGTAGAATGGATGTCGGCCAGCGCTTACTTTTGGCATAAAATCCACCTTCACAGACAGGGCAGGTATGATTAAACAGGTTGCATAGGTGTTAACTGCTTTACCTTTATGGCAGTGCAGTCATTTATGCTTAACTCTGCTCTAGCGATAGTTCTGTTACTGGTGGTACTGTGCAAATCTTCCAAAAAGAATGTTGTTGTACAGGGGACCAGGTGGTCTAGGGGTAAGACATTGGCCTCCAAGGCCCCAGGTTCAAATCCCCACCAGAGGCAGTGGGTCCTTTTTCAAATTTGGATTCATGGCTTTACCTTCCCCTGGTCTCTGGGTAGTGAGATCTTGTGTCTAGCCATCTCAGAAAAATGAAAAACAGGAAGTCCAGTGAGCACTCACACACGTTAAAGAACCCATAGCAGTTCGAGAAGAGTAGGTAAAAAATGACTGTTGCTGGGAAACATTGTTAACACTAGATTACGATAACATAGTAACAATTTACAGCATCAAAACACACAAATTCCATAAAACTTGACATTTTGCAGTGTTGAAACATTACCCTCCTCCATGTACTTCTTCCTGATTACCATATCCAGTGACTCCTGAGTGTTTGATTTGAAATTTTTTTTTAAAGATCGTGAAATACGTTTAATGAGGAAAAAAATTGTTATAACACGTCCAGTCCATGAGGTAAAACTCATGGTCATAAATCAACCTGGGCCAGGAATTTTGAGCCCCCATGTTTTGCCTAGTGTGAACACACAGGAGTGTTGAAAGTTCAGAGAAAATACTATTTTTAAAGCACATAAAGCTACATTTAAGTGGTAGTAATTTTGACTACAGTATCGTTAACAGAGAGTTACAGATAGGTATCGTAATCAAGGGTTAAGCAAATTTAACTATATCAAAGATAGATGTGTTGGGGTAAAAAAAAACGTGCAAATATCATGTCATAAACTATTCAAACAACGGGAGGATGTTAAGAATAAAAGAATTGAAGTTCAAAAACACCATAAAAGAGTCTGAGGCATCAGTCTGAAGGTTCTCAGCTGAGCTTACAATGCAGCTGATGTCTCAATAAGCAAAACCATGCATCACTCACCCGATGGAGGCTTTATGGGACTCTTCACCTGGAAGTATCCAGCATCAAATGTTTTGGTCATCTCAGAATCCTCTGAATCTACAGAAGTAGATGAAGCCTGGACTTTCCTTCTCAACATTTCCTCACGAAATGCAGCAAAATTAGATTTGACCTTTGGTTTGTTAACCTTGGCAGCCCTTTTCTGTTGAAAGAAATAAGCAGTATGTCACAGCAGGGATCTATATAAATATGAGGTGTGTTCAAATGAAACTCGTCCCAGCAGCTTTATTATAAACACATATAAGGTAGATCAGCAGGTGTGGTCAGAATTAAATAAAGCAATTGTTATGAAGGAGATACTCATCAAGGTTCTATAGAAAAAGTTGTCATAGGCATTTAGACATTCACACTGTCACAGATTGGGGCTGTAGACTGGGTGTTGCAAATCTTCATGTTCTTCTTGCTAATGCTTCCTGCACAATGTTCGCAACATGTAACCAAGCATTATCGTGCAACAGAATAACACCACATGAGAGAGCATGCAAGGTCTCTTAATTTTGAAGGCTACAGGTTGTCTAGTGTGTCTTTGTAGTGGATGGCACACACCAGGCTCTTTCAAGTCTGCCAAGAGAGGCCCTTCATGGTAGACAGATGCCACAACAAAACATAATTTTTCCAACCGTCTGTAGCACAGTCAATGAAAACATACACAATTGCACACTGGTATGTGCTTGCGTCTGATGTGACATTATTATGCCTCCTCCATATGTCCACCTGGGAGCCGCGATAGCTCAGTGGGTGAACTGGACTACAAAGGACAATGGTAGGGTTCGATCCCAACCAGCGGCTTCCGAGTTCACCCAGCCTTAAATGGTCACCGGATTTTTTTTCTGGGAAAGTAAAGCAGCACGGGCGTAATACCGACCACATTACCCCAAACTTCATGTGCCGAAGGTTTGTAAAATTTATGGTCACTAACACCATATTCCCTATACGCCGCCACTTGGCATGACGGGGATACTTTACAACTTTTTTTTTTATTATATGTCCATCTAGTACAGTTTGGGCGGGTTTCATTTTAACATGCCCTGTTTAAGAGAAGATAGGCAGATACTAACAGCGAACAAAGGCACTGGGACCAGGGAGGGGAAAGCAATGTATGAATAGAGAGAAATACAAGTAATACAAAGATGAAGTAATATAATAGAGAAAGTTCTTATCAAGAAAAAAAAAACCTGCCATGATCTAGTCAACTAACTGGGTAACATGAACAAAGAAATCAACTAAAAAAGAAAACCATTACCAGAAATGTTAATTTACAAAAAAATAACATACTGCACTTACTTTTGGCAGATTTTTAGTTGGGGAGGCCTGTTTGACAATCCAATTTTTCTGCTGCAACTCAGTGAGATGGGCAAAAAGCTGGTCTACATCCTCCACCTGGTGAGCAAAATAAGCAAGATCCATTACAGAAAAGGGAAACATAAAACTGAGGACACTGCTATTGCCATTAACAAATATCGGAAAAGCAAAATGTCTGTAACTGTATATCACAGCTTTCAGGGAATAAAAATAATTACAAAAAATTTATCTTGAGAATTTCTACTAAAACAAGGGCAAACTGGCAATGATCAATTAACTAATTTGTCCACTACAATAAATGTATCTATCTATTAACTTTTCGAGCCGTAGCCGGTCCATAGGACGTAGACCAAGATACTCCTTCTCTTATCTGAATTTTTGTTCTAGCAGTTTTCAATTATTTTAAAGATATTTTATCAAATCTCGCAATTTGTCTCTGTTCTGTGCAAGCAGCTCTATCTCATTGAGGGAGCCGATTCCTGCTGCTCTTGCCTCTCTCATCAATGTTTTTCTCAGTGTCTCTTTGGGTCTTCCTCTTTTCCTCTTACCTGTTGTTTCCCACATGAGTGCTTGCTTTGCTATTCGGTTATTATCTCTTCTCATCACATGTCCAACATATGACCATCATCTTTTCTTTATTACTGAAGATATTAGTGGTTGATTGGCAATTTCTCTAATTTCCTTGTTTGTTTTGAATTCGTTCCACACTATACCTATAAGTATTTTCCTTAGACATTTTGTTAGTGAAACGTAGAATAAATGTATGGCTCAAGAAAAATACACCTGACTGATAAGTTTTGTGTGTGTAAAGTTGACTTTCTCAGGGTATAATTTGTATTTTCAAAACTGAATCCAGAGTGAGCCTCATCATTTCTGTATGGTGCAGATAAGAAAACAGAAAAGAAAATTAAAGCCTCTGAAATGTGGGTTTATTGATGAATAGGAAGAATTGGATGGAAAGAAAAGAAAACAAACGACGTAGTCTTAAAACAATTAAAAATGAAAAGAGAACTACTAAATACAATTCAAACAAGACAAATGAGATTTTTGGGGCATGTTAAAAGAGACAGCAGCCTACTAAAAGCAATCTTGGAAGGGAAAATACAAGGTAAAAGAGGCAGACCAAAACTAACATGGATGAGTGACATCAGCCTATGACAACCTGCACCATCAAAGCAAGAGACATATCAGAATGGTGCCCCCATGGTAGTCAACCTTTGATGCGGAGATGGCACTCAATGATGATGTTGAATATATAGAGGGTCCTCTTCAAAGTTTGACATTTAAAGAGCAAAGATTGTAGAACATGTATAGTCTAGAATTATTTCTGTCCCAATTGTCGTTTTATTCTGAAAGAACAACAGACAGAAAAATAATGTATTGATTCTGTGTGAATCATTTGAGCAAATGTAACTAAGATTCTGCAAATCACTGAACATTTAAGTAACTTGCCTGAATGTAGATCATTTCCCAGAATCCTTGAAGGTCAGTTAATGTAGTCTCTTTCTCACCAAGGCTGTACTCACAGTTATCAACCAAGCCAGAAAACTGTTTAAACCGCTGATCCATCAAAAGCTGAGCTTTGCCGACCGTCAGTCGAATCTGTCCCAGAGCTGCAGCACATATAATCAAACTACAGGCAGTGCAACATCTTCAACATATAAGACTTTATACAATGAATTTGAGTTGTTCATGTTTGTAGAGCTAGGTTTTTGTTTATATTTAATAAAGGACACAAAATATATAACGAGATATTGAAGTTGATGGAAAGAAACTAGAAATAGTTCAAGAATATAGATATCTTGGACATATTTATAACAAATGATGCAAAATGTAAAACAAAAATAACCAAAAATATAGGAATGGCAAAAAAAACAATTTTAACAACAAGAAATATATACTGTTCAAAGCAAATAACATCAGAACTAAAACTACGAATAGCAAAATGCTATATTACTCAATATTTCTGTATGGTGCCGAAACATGGACATTAAATAAGAAAACAGAGAAGAAAAGTGAAGAATTTATTTGAAAAGTGGATCTAAAGGAAAATGGAGAGAATTGAATGGAACAAAAAAAAAGACAAAGTTCTGAATCAGATAAAAATGAATAAAGAACTACTTAACTATCTATCTATTCACCTTTCGAGCCGTAGCCAGCTCATGATTGATGAGTGAATGATTCAAGATAGAAACAAGTGCCACATTCGGCTCGTAAAGTTTTTAATCATCATCTAAATTCTTGTTGAAATGTTTGATCTCATCTAATGAGCCTTCTGCCTGCCAACTTTGCTTCTCTTATAAGTGTTATTTTTAGTGTCTTTCTAGGTCTTCCACTTTGCCTGTATCCTGTTTGCAAATTATTTTTTTTCTCTCTCTCCTCAGCACATGTTTGCCATGTCCATCTACTCTTCCTAAATTGTAGATGAGATTGTAGGTTGTATGGCCCTTTCTATTATCCCTATATTAGTCTTGAATTCATTCCATTGTACAGAGAGTATTCTTTTACCAATACTTAGATTAACATATATCAATCTTTTATTCACTATTGTTCTACTCCTAAATTTCAATCTTCTGTAGTGGCATCCAGAGACAAATATAGATGTCATGTGACAGGGTGAACTTCCTAAGGGCAACAACTCATGCTTACCATCTTCACTGAGATTAGTAGCGAGACTGGCCTCATTCCACTGGATGCACAACTGCTTTAACCTGTTTGTCTCTGACACCAGGAGATCACGATAATGCTTAACACCACCTGAAATGACGACAAAATTATAAACAAATGAATAACTAATAGTATCTCTCAAACAGAATATATATGTCAAACCGGCACAGTAAGATAAATTGTTGGACTTTCAAACATTTTTAAATCATTTGAATGTATAGATAACCAGGCTATTTTGACGATACTAAGATTCTGCTAATTACTTTGAATATAAAAGTATGCTACTTGCCTGGATGTTGATCATTTCACACAAGAATGAATCTATCATGATTTATTTTTTGTTCTTTGCTTTGTTTGGCAATTCTGTGTTTTGGTTAATTTTCTCCTTTACAATTTGTCCACTTTGCTATTGTACTGCATTTTGAAACATTCAAGAACTAAGTCCAACGTTGATCATTATTATAGATTTGTTCTAGAAGAAAACTTCTAAACAAATTTAAATTAATCCTTTCCATACGTTTTGACACACAGTGAGCCATGCCGATTTCAGCTATGTATGTTTAGCCACATTTAGATAAATGCAGAGCACTGCGGGCAAGCTGCTGGAGAAAATAGTTGCCAGTGTCATTCACCTGTCACCTTGAACAGAAACGCGCATTCACACCCAAACTTGGAGGTTATAGATATAACAAAGAGACATGGCTCAATGCGGCAGTCAAGGCTTCCTCAGACGAAAGGAGACATGTGCTGCCTGCTATAGATCTGGAGGATGCATACAATAGGGTACCATTTGAATATCTCATGCATATGCTCCTCAAACTGGCAGTGCACCCCTTCCTCGTTAGATGGATCGCAGCTGCACTGTTTCAGGGGAAGGTGATACTCAGATGTGGAAGTTGGTCTTCCGAGCCAAAATCTATTTGTACAGGGCTGTCACAAGGCTCACCATTGTCACCAGTTCTATTTAATGTGTACACAATAACGATCACGCAACAACAGCTGGATGGGAGGGGAAGAACTATGACTTTTGCTGATTATTTTTGATTGAGACAAACTCGATCGCATTTCTTCCTGGTGTGGGGTTTCAGGTGCCTTGGTTAATCCTAATAAAACATCAGTTTCATGGTTCTCCCTTAACAATCATATCGTTAATACGACCACACCGGTAGTACGAATGGGAGCTGATGAGGTGACCAGGGACAAGTTGATGACATACCTCGGAGTTCAGTTTGGTCCGAGACTGTGTTTTTGGGACCACGTCGACCATGTGATAACAAAATCCCACAAAGGATTAGCCGCCTTGGAGATCATGGCAGCTGCCAACATCGAGCAGTCTACTTACTCTTCTGTTCCAGGGATTAGTCCTTGCACCAATCGAGTATGCCCTGGCAATTCTTACTGTCAGTAAGACTCATATTGATAGGCTGGAGAAAATACAAAATGAAGCCATGTGCATTATCTTGGGATGTACAAGGGACACTGCCTGTGTAGCAATGAGGTATCTTTTTGACTTTCCAACCATGGATGACAGAATCAAGATCTGGAGAGCACGAGCATACCTGAAGATTAGTACAGATACAGAACATCCATTGCACCACATGCTCAACACAGGGAAAGCTGCCAGGCTAAAAAGATGCAAATCATGGTGGGCTGAGCAGAAGATGTCATCAAACAGGTCTGTGGGCTTACCAATATCAGCGTTAGTGAGGAATGGACACCAGTGCCTACATCATTCAAGGGAACTTTCTCGTGTATTGTCACACTCTACAGGAAAAGTAGAGAACAGAACCCGGTCGTGGTTAATGCTGAGGTCAACGGTCTTATCTGCGATAACACTGATGAGAAAGATGGAGTCATCTATACAGATGGATCTGTAAGACGACACCAAAGAAGTGCATGGGCATGTACAGCACGCTCGGCAGGCAGAATAGTCTACGAAGACAGTGGTGCATACGTCATGACCACGAGTAATGACAATGGAGGTGATGGCAGTGACCAAGGCATTCAAATGGTTACACAAGACTACACCCATGCATGTATACTAAGTGATTCGATGAGCATGATAAAAAAAAGTGGAGGTGGGCTCTGTACGCATGCAATGGGTAGTCATTGCAGAAATCCTAAATTACATAAGGTCACCTTTGTCTATGTCCCTGGACATGCGGGAGTACTGAAAGAGCGGACAGGTTGGCTAGCTGCGCTGTCGTCGAGAACGGGCAACCAATGGATCGAGCGGACATCATCAATGACCTCCGAGATGTGGGAAGAGCACAGGACTTCGACAAACACAGATCCACGTCACTTCTTCGGATGATGGAAATGGGAGTTAAGATGGGCACAGCCAGAAATGAGAAACTTAGTGTAAAAAGACTTATCAACCAGCATAGAACTGGAGTTGTCAGTCGCTGGACACTGCGGGAATTGCTGAGGAAGGGATCTGAGCACCTATGGACATGTTCAGAGTGCAATGATGATGAACCGTAAATAACTCAATGTTTAGCCACAGAGTGCATCACTCTCAATTTGATAAGTGTAAACCATATTCTTTTTTACATGTCTTGTATCATGGCATTGGTGAAATCTAAAACCTTGTTCAATTGCATAAAAGCTCATATACAAAATGTTAGATAAATATAAATATGGTGATTGATTCTTAAAACCATGAAAAATTGTGTCTCAGAAATCTCTTCTGGTGCATTGATAAAAAGTTTCTGCACTGAAAGAGTTAATGTAGCAATTACAAGATACTGAAAGAAAATGTGATCAACAGTAAAGTATACACACCATTTTCTTGAGCTTGAGCATTGTGCGGCTGAGAATTGGTGACTGGAGACTCTGTTTTACTGGAGGCATCGTCAATATTGTTAGTTTCTGTGTCAAGAGATGCCACTACTGAGTCAGAAGCAGCCAGCATTACATCAAGATTTATAGGGTTCATGTCTGAGGTCCGACAAAGAGATCATATTACAAAATGTGAGCAAAATAAACAAAATACAAACTTCCTGATATTTTACAAGACTATTTATGAGGGAGCAGAAGCACATATAAAAGACAACTAAGAGTGAATGGATGTAGAGCTATCCACCTTCTGATTAGAAATTAAAGATGGCAGATAGAAATATCATAGAAGTTTGTGGGCATTTTATTCAAAAAAGGTGAAGGTTAGATAATGTCATCTCACATTTCATAATGTCATCATCATCATCAAGTGCCTTCTCCGCAACAAAGGTTGGCTACTATCGAGCGCCATTCTGCTCTGTCTCTTGCTTTGATGGTGCAGGTTGTCATAGGCTGATTTGTCAATCTTTTGATGTTACTCGTCCATGTTAATCATGGTCGGCCTATGCCTCTTTTACCTTGTATTTTCCCCTCCAGGATTACTTTTAGTAGGCTGTTGTGTCTTTAACATGGCCCAAAAATTGCATTTGTCTTGTTTGAATTGTGTTTAGTAGTATTCTTTTCATTTTTAGCTGTTTTAAGACTTCGCCATTTGTTTTCTTTTCCTTCCATCCAACTCTACCTATTCTTCTATATATCCACATTTCAAAGTCTTCAATTCTCTGTTCTGTTTTCTTGTCTAATGTCCATGTTTCTGCACCATATAGGAATATTGAGAAGATGTAACATTTTGCTATTCTTAGTTTTAGCCTGGTGTTATTTGTTTTGATGTTAGTATGTTCTTCATGGCATTAAAATCACTTTTTGCCATTCCACCTCTTGTTTATTTCAGTTATACATTTCCCATCACTGGTTATAGTATAGTCATGATAGTTGTAGTTCTGAACTGTCTCCAGGTCTATTCCTTCAATTTTGATATCCATTTGTGGATTTTGAGTATTTCCTTTGTTTATGATCATAGTTTTCAATAAGGAGACGGCACTCAATGATGATGACAACTCTTTGACTGTAGTGATTTACAAATATAGAACCAGGTTGACACATAACCATATATAAAATGGTAGTGAATGCCATTAACCATATTCCATGCAGTAATATTTACTGAGATATAACAACTCATTAAAATGTAGTGATAAACGCCATATAACCATGTATAAAATTGTAGTGATTATTGACATATAACCATGTATGAAACTGTAGTGATAATGACATATAATGTATGAATCTGTAGTGATTGCTGAAGCAGGAGCTTATTCATGTTAGTTGCCTATAAAATTCTGCTCTAACTTAGCTCTATTAACACTCTTTACAGAAGCTTCAAAACTATCCCAGCGAATGAATGGAGGTCATGTTTGTATATTCATGTAATATGCCATTGTCGGGGACTGGATAGTCTCGAGGTACGACATCAGCCCCAGGTCAGGAAGGACTCAGGTTCAAAGCCCACCAGAGGTGATGATTTAAAAAAAAAAAATAGGAAAATTAATCTGTGGTTTCTTTATGAAGTAGCACTCTAGGATAACGTCAATAAACAGGTGGCCCCGTGTGCAAAAAATCCCTTGGCATAAAAATCTAAAAGAGTAGGCCATAAATATGGCGGCTGTCAGGGCAAAATTAACAGCAAAAACCTACCCACACTGTGGAACCCAGGCCATGCTACGGAGTTCAGGCACATAGACCAGGATTTTCTCATGAGTCTAGTAGATGGTAATATCAGAGCACCTATGGGTTCGTCCAGTGTGCAGTGATGATTCTAAGAACAAACAACAACAATGTCATGACAGTAGCTAACCTGGTAATGCAGCGTAACGAGATCGCCTCCTTGTCATTTCAATCATTGGGCTTTTCTTGAGAATCTCAATCCTTTTTGAGAAAAAAAATATATATTCACATATAATTGTCTAATCCAACAATTAACATGTTAATCATAGATTACAATGTCAAGCTGAGACTGACTTGTTTACGATACCATAGTAAAAATGACCACCACTTAATTGTAACATTAGAAGCTCTAAAATTGTGTTTTCTCTGAACTTTTTTGACACACAACTGTGTGTTGACACCAGGACAGACACAGGGAACTTGGATACCCTGTTCCAGGTTGATTTATGACCAGAATTTGACCTCAGGGGTCAGATGTCTATCGGTATGAACTGCTAAGTCCATCTGTATGTTCGGCTACCTCATAGCATTATTTGCTGCATTTCTCGAATTACAAAAGCTTGTTTACGTTGGTTGATGATTGAGGACATTTTCCTGATCACAGAGAGGGAAAAAAAGAGATAGAGAGCGGGGTCAATCAACTAATTTCTCGAAAACTGGTGAATTTTATTTGCATCACATGAGATTGTATATCACAAAATGGGGGGGGGGGGGGGGGGGGGGGGGGTTTGTTTAAACAATGCAAACATATCAAACACTCAGGGGGGTCACCGGAAGTAGTAATTAAGATGGGGGTGGAAATGTTTGTGTTTGAACACTGCAAAATGACACATTTTGAAAAATGTGTGTTTTGATGTAGAATTTTTTTACTACGGTACCGGAATCTTGGGCTGGAATAAAATAAACCGTGGCAACTTGTAATGTGCTTCTGCTAGCAGAAACTGTACAACAATCAAATGGATCAAAATATCCACCCCCCCCCCCCCCAAAAAAAAAAATCAATATTTTGTTTTAACAGGTATTAAACTATGTTTACATGTGTGTGTATAACTACTGAAAGAACACAATATGGTGAAGAGTAAGTGATTACAAATAATCTTACATTAGTTCCAGTGATTTGACAGATCCAGAACTTTCTAGTCATGACAGATTGTGGCGTGGGTGTGCAATTATTGAAAACTAATAAGATACTGACTGAATAATGAAAATGTTAGTCAGATATAATCTTACATTTGTTCCGGTGATTTGATGGCAGCATGTGTCCTACGCCGCTTTCTCTGGCTTTTTGTCAGGTTTGCAGATGGTGGTTCACAAGGAGTTTTGAAAATGGAACCATTTAAGGACAATCCTCTATTTCTTCTTGTTCTGGGTGTGTTTGATGTGGTAACAGACTGAGCTAGTGGTGTGTTTGATGTGGTAACAGACTGAGCTAGTGGTGTGTTTGATGTGGTAACAGACAGAGCTAGTGGTGTGTTTGATGTGGTAACAGACAGAGCTAGTGGTGTGTTTGATGTGGTAACAGACTGAGCTAGTGGTGTGTTTGATGTGGTAACAGACAGAGCTAGTGGTGTGTTTGATGTGGTAACAGACTGAGCTAGTGGTGTGTTTGATGTGGTAACAGACTGAGCTAGTGGTGTGTTTGATGTGGTAACAGACTGAGCTAGTGGTGCTCCAGTTGTAGCGGTGCTCCCTACTGATGAAAGTGTTGACTTGCTTATGTCACTGGACGCCCTTGGAGTAAACGGCTGGGTAGATTGGCTGTCTTCCTCACTGACTGTAGTGGAAGAGGCGGTGGTAGTGTTGTGTTCAAACATAACTTGAGCATCACAAACAGCCAACTGCTTTGATGGAGACATGTTTTCAACATTGGCAATAACATCTGCGCTTTCATCCACAGGAACCTATTGTACACAAAAATATTAATAATAAAAATCTATTTTAAATTGATTAAATTAGAAATTTTAAATCTATCTTTTCATAACTTTCCTATCTACCTATCGGCCCATCAAACTAGAGACGGCACATAGGGCAACACTTTTATACTCTCTATTTCTGATGAGCTTTGTTATAAAGTGTCAGATATGTCAAAGGACCTACATTGTATCTCACCATACATTCCTGTTCTGGGCAAGCCAATCAATCTAGACAAGTGAGTTGATGCCTGCTGTTATTGCCTCAGCATTCTTTTTAGTGGTTCGCTAAGATGGTCTCATTTCTTTTATCCTCTGATTCTATTTGGGGACTAGCTTTGAGATTCCATTGTTGTCGCTTCTCATCACATTGCCAGCATGACCATCTCCTCATCATTATACATGATATTTCTGGATGCTTTCTGATTTCTTTTTTTTTCTTACAAAGTATTTTTCTGAGACATTTGTCTCCAAATGCATCTAATCTACTTTCTATTCTTCACAAAGTTGACTACTGAAAAAAAATAGATAAGTATGCTAGATTTTAAGCACAACTGATAACTTAATAAGCTCATAATTTTAGATATTACAGCACAACTGATAATTTAATAAGCATATAATTTTAGATATTACAGCACAACTGATAATTTAATAAGCATATAATTTTAGATATTACAGCACAACTGATAATTTAATAAGCTCATAATTTTAGATATTACAGCACAACTGGTAACTTAATGCACACGAGATTTTAGATCTTACAGCACAACTGGTGACTTAATACACAATAAACACATGAATTCTTGCTTAGCAACATACCTCAATAAAGCTGTCCTCTCCATCAAACTTCTTCACTGCAAGTTCCTGAAGAGCACGAGATGACGACTCAGACTCTGAAGGTTTGCCTACATGATAAACTGTGCCTGGATTAAGGTCAGTGGATAAGGTTGTCCCTTCATCGCTCACATCAATGATCTCTGAGGTAACAATACTTTTACGAAAGCTTGCAGACTTGCCAGACAATACTGAATGCTGTGTATGTTTTGGGGTGCTTTGAAGTTTCATCTCGTCTACAACACTTTCTCCTGAAAATTGTAATACAAAACTATGTAGATGCATCACTGTACAACTAATATACTTTTGATCATATGAACATACAAATGTAATAGAAGAAAACAGATTTACAATAATCTATTGTCAACATATTATTGAAGGAAACAAAAATGTAGTTTTTTTTTTCCTCTGATGACTATTAGCAGACAGAATGTCTGCACACAAAAAATTGCAATAAGTTTTTATCAAAATGGATAAAACTTCTTCTTTCCTTCCTCATTTGCCTTCAGCGTCAAGGGGAGATATAATTTGTGGTCTGTTGCTCTTCTGCTCACCTCTGCTGCTATGTTTTCTAGTGAATCTAATATTCCGTCCATCTTTTTCGTGGTCGTCAATCCTTGGGTCTGGTGTTATCGAAACATTTATTGAAGGCTTGCTGTGTTGTTTTGATCCCTCTGCCTTGTCACGTGGCCAAACAATTTTATCTGTTGTTTCTTTATATATCCTATGCCGGGGGTTATTTCTAGCCTTTTTCTTAGTTTTTAATTTCTGATCTTGTCTCTCTGGCTGTTTCCTGTCATTCATCTAACACATTTCATCTCAGCAGAGGTTATTTTTCTTGTTTTTCTAGCATCTAGGGCCCAGGACTGGCATTGGTAGTATTGGGATGAAGATTATGAATAAAACAATATATGAAAATTTAAAAAAACTTTAATGTTATCTTCATCAACTTTAATGAAGCTAATGAAGATGAATCAGTAAAAGATTATTCAAAGAAAATCTGCTACATGTGTGGCAAAAAGAATTACAACTCACTACATTGTTGATCAGAAATAATTCAACTGACAGCGGTAATTTTAAGCTACAGAGATCATGCATATTGAACAGATAGGACTTACCTATGATATCGGATATGCCTTCATCACTCACTGACACAAACGTTGATTTATGACTCTCATGGTTTGCCAGACTTGCTCGAGTGCTTTGTCGGCGTTGGAACCTGGGCGTTTTACGATAATGAGGCTTTTCTACATCCTCATCTTCATAATTATTGCCATTGACATTTGAAGAATCAAAACCAGCAATTCTAACACTTCTACGACTGGTCACAGCAGAACCTTTGTTTGCTTCCTGGAAACTTGGTTTGGCATATTCATTAACTGATATCTGAGTGTCACCAGTGTCTACTTGCTCTAAGGTGGGAGTCAATTCTGTTTCCAAAGATGGAGCAATGGTCACCAATCGCCTGGATCGCTTAGTGGTTGAGGGCGTTGCACTGTCTCCCAGGAAAGATTCAGTTTCATTAATACTGGAAGAAATTAAACGTTGTTTGCGTTTCCTTGACTGCGACGCATCACTGGATATTCCTGCTGCAGGTGTTTCTAAATCAACAGCCACTTCATGAAGTCCTTTCTTTACAGCACTACTAATCCTCCGGCTTTTTCTTTTCTTTTCAAGTCCTCCTGTCATTAAATTCCTTGATGCGGATTTTCTTACTATGTTTTCTGGAATATTAATACTCTCACAGACAGTATTTTCTTTGTCCGACATTTCTAGATCATTTGCAAACTCTTCTTCGGAGTGCTGTTTCATGGCTACTATAATACTAGATTTCCGGCCTTTCTTAAAAGCTGAAACGACCACATTGTTTGTTGCATAATCCTTGTCTGAGCACTGTGTCTCCTCCACCCCTGCAGACTCAATGAATAAATTACGCTCAATTACTTTCTTCTTGGATGAATGAACTTTTCCACTTTCCTCGTCAAAATTATTTACAGAAAATAAATTCTCCTGGGATTATATGGAGTAGCCACACTCATATGAGATCTTCGACTGGATCTCACATTTGAATTATCTAAATTTAGTATATTCTTTCTTTCTGATCCTCTCTTGACACGGGCGCTCCTTCTTGGGGCTGGAGTGGAGTGTCTGGGACTTGACACAGCCGAGTCTGAAAGGTGTAGCTCTGGAAAGGAAACAAAAAGTCTTCAATATGTGTGCAGAGAGAACATTAATAACGTGTGCAGAGAGAACATTAATAACGTGTGTGCAGAGAGAACATTAATAATGTGTTTACAAAGAGAACATTAATAGCATGTGTGCAGAGAGAGAACATTAATAGCATGTGTGCAGAGAGAGAACGTTAATAGCATG
The DNA here is from genome assembly GCA_032433765.1 of Megaustenia siamemsis. Classification (NCBI taxonomy): domain Eukaryota; kingdom Metazoa; phylum Mollusca; class Gastropoda; order Stylommatophora; family Ariophantidae; genus Megaustenia; species Megaustenia siamemsis. Next base: position 10,605,863 of record JAVIAB010000139.1, on the reverse strand, counting down.
TGTGCAGAGAGAGAACGTTAATAGCATGTGTGCAGAGAGAGAACGTTAATAGCATGTGTGCAGAAATAATAGCATGTGTGCAGAGAGAGAACGGTAATAGCATGTGTGCAGAAATAAATTAATAGCATGTGTGCAGAGAGAGAACATTAATAGCATGTGTGCAGAGAGAGAACATTAATAGCATGTGTGCAGAGAGAACATTAATAGCATGTGTGCAGAGAGAACATTAATAGCATGTGTGCAGAGAGAACATTAATAGCATGTGTGCAGAGAGAGAACATTAATAGCATGTGTGCAGAAATAATAGCATGTGTGCAGAGAGAGAACGGTAATAGCATATGTGCAGAAATAAATTAATAGCATGTGTGCAGAGAGAGAACATTAATAGCATGTGTGCAGAGAGAACATTAATAGCATGTGTGCAGAGAGAGAACATTAATAGCATGTGTGCAGAGAGAGAACATTAATAGCATGTGTGCAGAGAGAGAACATTAATAGCATGTGTGCAGAGAGAGAACATTAATAGCATGTGTGCAGAGAGAGAACATTAATAGCATGTGTGCAGAAATAAATTAATAGCATGTGTGCAGAGAGAGAACATTAATAGCATGTGTGCAGAGAGAACATTAATAGCATGTGTGCAGAGAGAACATTAATAGCATGTGTGCAGAGAGAGAACATTAATAGCATGTGTGCAGAGAGAGAACATTAATAGCATGTGTGCAGAGAGAACATTAATAGCATGTGTGCAGAGAGAACATTAATAGCATGTGTGCAGAGAGAGAGAACATTAATAGCATGTGTGCAGAGAGAACATTAATAGCATGTGTGCAGAGAGAACATTAATAGCATGTGTGCAGAGAGAGAACATTAATAGCATGTGTGCAGAGAGAGAACGTTAATAGCATGTGTGCAGAGAGAGAACATTAATAGCATGTGTGCAGAGAGAACATTAATAGCATGTGTACAGAGAGAGAACATTAATAGCATGTGTGCAGAGAGAGAACATTAATAGCATGTGTGCAGAGAGAGAACATTAATAGCATGTGTGCAGAGAGAGAACGTTAATAGCATGTGTGCAGAGAGAGAACGTTAATAGCATGTGTGGAGAAATAATAGCATGTGTGCAGAGAGAGAACGGTAATAGCATGTGTGCAGAAATAAATTAATAGCATGTGTGCAGAGAGAGAACATTAATAGCATGTGTGCAGAAATAAATTAATAGCATGTGTGCAGAGAGAGAACATTAATAGCATGTGTGCAGAGAGAGAACATTAATAGCATGTGTGCAGAGAGAGAACATTAATAGCATGTGTGCAGAGAGAGAACATTAATAGCATGTGTGCAGAGAGAGAACATTAATAGCATGTGTGCAGAAATAAATTAATAGCATGTGTGCAGAGAGAGAACATTAATAGCATGTGTGCAGAGAGAGAACATTAATAGCATGTGTGCAGAGAGAACATTAATAGCATGTGTGCAGAGAGAACATTAATAGCATGTGTGCAGAGAGAGAACATTAATAGCATGTGTGCAGAAATAATAGCATGTGTGCAGAGAGAGAACGGTAATAGCATGTGTGCAGAAATAAATTAATAGCATGTGTGCAGAGAGAGAACATTAATAGCATGTGTGCAGAGAGAGAACATTAATAGCATGTGTGCAGAGAGAGAACATTAATAGCATGTGTGCAGAGAGAACATTAATAGCATGTGTGCAGAGAGAACATTAATAGCATGTGTGCAGAGAGAACATTAATAGCATGTGTGCAGAGAGAGAACATTAATAGCATGTGTGCAGAGAGAACATTAATAGCATGTGTGCAGAGAGAACATTAATAGCATGTGTGCAGAGAGAACATTAATAGCATGTGTGCAGAGAGAACATTAATAGCATGTGTGCAGAGAGAACATTAATAGCATGTGTGCAGAGAGAGAACATTAATAGCATGTGTGCAGAGAGAGAACGTTAATAGCATGTGTGCAGAGAGAGAACATTAATAGCATGTGTGCAGAGAGAACATTAATAGCATGTGTGCAGAGAGAGAACATTAATAGCATGTGTGCAGAGAGAGAACATTAATAGCATGTGTGCAGAGAGAGAACATTAATAGCATGTGTGCAGAGAGAGAACATTAATAGCATGTGTGCAGAGAGAACATTAATAGCATGTGTGCAGAGAGAGAACATTAATAGCATGTGTGCAGAGAGAGAACATTAATAGCATGTGTGCAGAGAGAGAACATTAATAGCATGTGTGCAGAGAGAGAACATTAATAGCATGTGTGCAGAGAGAACATTAATAGCATGTGTGCAGAGAGAACATTAATAGCATGTGTGCAGAGAGAGAACATTAATAGCATGTGTGCAGAGAGAACATTAATAGCATGTGTGCAGAGAGAGAACATTAATAGCATGTGTGCAGAGAGAGAACATTAATAGCATGTGTGCAGAGAGAGAACATTAATAGCATGTGTGCAGAGAGAACATTAATAGCATGTGTGCAGAGAGAGAACATTAATAGCATGTGTGCAGAGAGAGAACATTAATAGCATGTGTGCAGAGAGAGAACGTTAATAACGTGTGCGCACAGAGAACATTAATTTAAAAATTGGCTCTTTCCTTTCAAAGTAAAACTGGTTTTTCATGTATTCTTTTTAAATGTAGAGCACTGAAGTGGTGATTGTTGTAAGATGGTTAAAAAAATCATGGCTTTGTGCCGGTCAATTGCTGTGGATATATCTACCTGAATCATTTATGTAACAAATAGACTGGAATAGAACTGGTCCTTTACCTCTATAAAAAATAATGCATTATACAACTACTGTAAGTCTAAAACACTTAACACTCGTATATTGGAGACACGCACATACAAATTACCTTTAGAGTCAGGAGAACTGTCAATGACCGCAATAACATCCAGGTTATTATTTGCTTTGGCTACTGTGTATTGTGCTAATGCTGGCTCATCCATTTCTTCCTTTTCCTGGTTTTTAATCATTTGTTTTTTAGAGTTACCTGAAACACAACAATTCGTGCAGTTCACAAGCAATGTTTGCACTCATTTCATACATCAAAAATGCAACTTTAAATGTCAGCTACTGTTTGGAGGAAACAGCTGTAGAAACAGAAAATTGTGGAGAAACATGATCACCTAAGCCAGCAGGCGTGGTACTTGATTAATGGATAGTTGAACACTTTGTGGAAGTTCAGTACTCTCAAATAATATTGTGCAGCAATTAAACATGCTTCTTGAACTTTCTATGAACAAAATATTAGTAAAGTGTTCCCACCAAATCATTTGTGTACAGAGATTGTGAAATGATTTCCATATTTCTCTTGATGACGTATAAGCACATATATGGGTCGTTTATGCCAGGTCATCAAACTTTCCAAAAGAAAATCTCATATCTGACTTGGAAGGATAGATGAATCTCAAAGTAGTGTCAGCTGGGAGAGGAAAATCTCTAATATTTATTTGGAAGGATGGATGAATTCCAAAGTAGTCTTTGAGATTCATCCATCCTTCAACTCTGGGAGAGAAAATCTCTTGAGAAAAAATTGTCAGTGCAGCTTGGACTAAAACTTCTGACCACAAACTAGCAGACGCGTGTAGCATCCACTCTGCCACTATAGTTCAAGGTTATAATGGATACCAGCAATTTTTCAAAATCATACGGGTGGGTGGTGTGTGTATGTTTAAAACCAGAACACACTTATAAAACAATCACAAATGCACTTTTAGGTAAAGATGTTCGGTTGTATCTAAAAATAGATTTATGTTTATTTGAATTCATTTGGTTTGATGCCTCAAAGTATTTGAGAGGAAAATACAACTCACACTGATCATATCTTCTCAAAGTGAACTCTATTCTGGGTCATCACTTTTATTCTCTATCATTTTCTTTAATTTGTTTCTTGTTTGCCAGCAATGTAGACATTGGGAGAACTAACATGCATAAATGATAATATGTAATAGTTCTGAACTAGGCAAGAAGTGCCAACAGAGAGGGATACTGTCACAAAGATGAATCATATGCATCAGTATCAACATAAATTGATTGTGTAACTACAGTACATAAAGTGTGATCGACTATGATCATTTACACAAAAAAAGTAGATCAATGTAGAAATGTGATACTGAACAATTTACAAACTGTATATTACCATGTTTAGTATTCTGCACTGCACCCCTACCACTCGTGATTTGGCTCGTAGGAACTCTTTTGGCTTGTCGAGATTAGACTGTTGAGGGAAAAAAATTGTGTACATGATTGAGGAAAAAAAAAATACAAGTGAGTGATAACACAAACCCTGAAAAAGTCCCACTCACAAGCTCACATGTTATCAGAGAAAACTTCCCAGCTCTGGAAAAAAAAAACAATAAATACTACATTATACTATAACATTTTTCTAACTCCCTATGATGTATATGAGAGTACTGAATTTGGCACCGAGATGTGGTGCTGTGATCGACCTCAAAGATGCATATAATTTTCATATCTTGATGACTCAACTTCTTGCACTCAATATCAATCTATTCCTTCTTAAATGTACTCTCTGCTGCACTTTCCAAGTGAAATGTGCTATTAAAATGTGATGTGTGAACCTATGATACACATTGGTCTACCACAGAGCTCACTATTATCTCCAATTTCTTTCAGCGTCCAGAATCACAAGCAAGCAGATCAGTAGTCTTGGGAGGACAATGTCTTATGCTGATGATGTTTTAGTGTATTGTTAGGGAAACAGTCCTGGAGAACTGCAGACAGAACTCAACCGCTTATGCATGTGGTGTGGTAAGGCTGAAAGACTAGTCAACCCAGTGAAGGCAAGTGCAATATGGTTCTTTCAGAACAACCATATTGTCAATACCAATTGTCAGTCTATATTCAAAGGCTGTGAAGAAGACGAATTAATTATTTTGACTCAGTCATAATGCATCATTCTTGGGTGTAAAAAAGACATCATGCCGATCTGAGCATTATTTCATTGATGTTCCCACCATGAAAGACAGGACAAAAATTTGTTCAGCACATGCCTACCTTCTTCAAGTCAGCACCACTACACAACATTCACTGCACAGTGAGTTCAGGAGACAGAAATAGAGCAAGTCAAAGAGAGAAATTTTGGATGGGTCAGACTAAGGACATTGTTCAACAGATTTGTTTATTTTAATATCCTTAGGAAGATAGAAATTAGCTTTGCTCAAAGGCAATAGTTGGAATCTCTGAAGAAGTCAAAGCTGATTCAAATCTGCTACATTTTTGTGTCATGGCATTCAAATGTAAAAGGAAATGAATGAACAGGCACACTAATTGGATTGGCTGTTGTGGAGAATGGACAAGAAACACTGACATTCTCAGTGTTCTCAAGGATGCAGGACGAGTAAGTGATTCAATCACATCAAAAGGGGTGATATCAAACATGAGTGCTACACAGGGAGAAAGAAGAAGCCTGGTAGATCAACACAGAACTGGGGTTGTCAGTCGCTAAATGTTGAGTGATATATTGAGGGAATCTATGCACCTATGGAGCTGTTCAGTATACTATGTGGAAGATCTCTCAACCAACACGCTTTTCAACAGCTTTTTATTTTTTTGTACAGCTTTTCAACAGCTTTTTTATATTTTTTGTACAATCTCACAACCCAAAGACCTGGAAAATATAAAAGCCACAAGAAAACAAGTGACTGGTTGAAAATAATCAACTTTGCCTGTTTTGGGATTCAATTTCAGGACCTTCTTGTTCAGAGGTGGCTATCCAGACCACCCAGAACAAGCAGCCCCATCTCCAGCCCCTCTAATTTCCTCTGCATCCAGTTTCCAATTCTCAACAGATTATGCACAAATGAGGTGCCACCATTAATCTAGTTATGAAATGCCAACGAGTGTCTTTTGTTATGACATTCATGAGATTGTGCAGTTCTCTGAGAGATTCTATTGTCTTTCCTTCTGTCTAGAACTTGTACACATCTTCCTCTTGAACTACATCTCATGGTTTCTGTCATTTATTGATCGTCCACACACATTAACATTTACAGATTATTAACTAAAGCAACGAAAGGTTGTCTCTGTCTTCACAGGTATATAGAGGATATAGTGACCATATATTTATCTCAAATGTACTGAGCATTAAAATAATAAATAACTTAAACAAATAAATACTCCCACTAATGGTGATAATTACTACTTATTAAATGTACAAACCTGAGCTTTAGCTGCAGCTGATGCTGTCATTCTACTAGAGAGATCCGTCATTTTTCCTCTTGTTCGCACGGCGACTTGTACCACTGGTTGATCCGGTATAACTGGTTTAGAAGCAGCTCTCTGTCGGGTGACTCTTGCTGATGTCTCTTTATTGGCTGAGGCTGTGCCGACTTTGTAACTCTATTCTGTTTGTTTGAAGCTACAGCACTTGTCTGTTTAATGTTTGAAGCTACAGCACTTGTCTGTTTAATGTTTGAGGCTACAACACTTGATTGTGCAACATTCTGACTCAGGGTGGGTTTGGCTTTAGTAGGCCTTGTTGTATTTATTGGTTTCACAACTTCTTTGGCCGAGTGGTTGGGTGCATTTTTTTGCACATTAGCAGCAGCTGTTAGTTTGGCTTGAACTGAAACAGGTTTCATCTGCAATGAAATCAACAGCAAAGTGAAATAATAACGGCAAGCATTTAAAAAAAAAATACATGCAGCAACAGTGATCTCCGCCCTGTGATAACAGATGTCTTTTTAACAGCAGTTCATTCATTGGATGCAGCCTCCACGTCAAAAGTTGGAACATACCTTGGAGCACCATTTTAATTTGTATGCTGTCTTGATAGTACATGCTGTCATATTATATTTATATCTAAACAATTTTATATTAGTAATGTTGCTAGACCCTAGATGGAATCTACATGTTAATGAAGATACACTTGTTCCCTCTGCCTCCTGCTTCTGATAGTCTTCCAGCCATTAATTCAACAACTCTCCCTTAGGATACATATTTACATTTTAGTTTCCGCTGACAGTTGTAAGTTCTCCCTGACAAACAATTCTCATGGCCAGCATAGCAGATGGAGATTTGTGACAAACCAATGTGGCAGAGTAGTAGCTAGGAAATCTGAGAGTTGTAGAATCAGTGTCCACACTAAGGATGGAGATAGAAGAAGCAGCAAGGTTATCATGGCTGATTACAAGGTATGCGAAACATATTGTGCTGGTGAAGGACTCACAAATTATGTTACAGAAGATTGTTCGGCACATCCTAAAGCAGGTTGACTGCAACTCCTGGATGACTTACCAGTGAGCGTGTTAGCTTGGATGTATTAGCTAGAATATGCTGGTGTTCACATCAATGAAATCGCGCACAGACTCCCCAGGTGGTTCTAGTTGTCCTCGGCCAGGACAAAGTGGACATCAATAATTTTGTTCTTAATTAAGAAAGGCAAGAAGAGTGATGGGACAAGGGTATATACAGAAAGAGATAGATGAGATTAGGGATAACAAATGGATTTAGTCAACTGTGTGTGCTTAATGGAAGATCATATATCTACAATAAATATTTGAGAGGCAATTAGGTTGAACGTGCTTCAAGAAATGCTGGAGTGGGCAGATATGTGGATGCCCTGACCATAGTTTCCTCAAAGCTGTATATGTGGGTATGGTCACACTTGCTGTATTGGTGCAGCAGACATAAAAATGTTGCCACACATTTTAATTTACAAAATACAACTGTCTTGGCCACCTTATTCATCACTAAGGCAGTTTGTGAAGAGAATCATGATTGTTTGGACAGTATTGTTCCTGATCCACAAAGATTATAATCGCATTCATGAGAATGCAATCCAGAAATGACTACAAAAGTGGTGTTCTCTAGTGGAGCTGTTAGGTTTTGAAATATAAACCAATGCAACTAGCCTAATCTTAAGTACCGTGCCTGCTGGCATAGGTGATCCACAACTTTCGATCTCAACAGTTATTTATTATTTCTGTTGTTGACCTTCTGCCAAGCCATTCTCTTAAGCTGTCTGGTATCTTTTCTCTTTGCTTCCCTCTTATCTCTTCGTCCCTCAATTTTCCCAGTTTTTACAATATAATCCAGCTGTTCTGTTAACGTGGTCAAAAAAATGATGATTGTTTTTTCCTAATATTGGAAATTAGCTCTCTTTTTGCTTTGGCCTCTTTCAGAACGTTTTCATTACTCTTCTTAGCTGTCCATGGTATTCTCAACATTCTTTTGTAAAACCACATTTTTGTGGTGATTCATGATTGTACAAAGAAATTAAGACGGTAGTTTTCTGTATCCTTCCGTCACTGTGTTTGCGGTTGGTTCCTCTAGTCTTTGACCAAAGTCTCACCCACAAGGCAGTGGGGTTGTTTTACTTCAGGGTACCCTCCCTTAGCCTTTTACTCTCCCGAGCATACCTACAAGGCAGCCGCAGGTTTTACTGTTTACTGCATACAGTAGCAGGAGGTAAAATTTCCCGACCTGACAGAAATACCTGATTCTATCTGTACATGGACTATAAATGAATCATGCCTGAAAAAAAAAATGATGTAAACGATTTCCTAACATGTGACACTATTTGCTAAGGAATGTGGTGACTGTGAAGAATATGGAAAGGTTGTATCTGTTGGAGAAGCTTCTAGTGCTGATTGTGAACAAGGATTCAGTCTGGTGAACTCAAAAGCAGGTCAAGGAACAGACTTGTGTCTCTATATGAGCCCAAAGCATCCATCTTCATCACCATATTCTTTGGCTACAAGTTAGCCTCCCTTCTCTGATCTTCACGTGCTTGGCCACATTAGAATTTGTTTCAAAGGGAAGTGAGCAGGGTCTGGATTATTTCCAGTACACAATGAGCCTGACAGCACCAGTCACTGTGAGCTTTCAGTCCTTGCACTGACTTGTGTCCACATAATCACTGAAACAACTAAAATTAACTTGAACTAAAGTCAGATCATACACTTTATACCCACCTCCTTTATTTCAATCTTCTTGTATAAATCTGATTCCCCTTTATGCTTCAAAGGAGAGACTTTAAACATTGGTTTCTTGTTCTCTTTCTTCTCTTTCTCTGTTTTACGCTTTTCTCTTCTCGCCACTGCTTTAGTCGCTCTACCCGTGAGGAAGGTTTCTTGTAACCTAAATGGGAAGAATTTTGTTTAAAGGGGGAAAAAACCAACCAGTAGGTAATGAAAATGTGTAATGGACAACTGAGAGCATTTTCTTTAATAAGTTTAATTTATTCACATAAAATTATATTATAAAAATACAGTTTGGCAAAAAGAAATACTTTTGAAAAAAGGTGACTTTTGTTTAACTATATAATGACATTTCACAGCTAATGGATACAAGAAGAGGAAATAAGGATAACAAAGACGAGTATAAAAGATTAAATAAAGAAATTGTTATAAAATGCAATGAAGTTAAAGAAGCATAACTAAAACAGTGATGCAAAAGATTGAAATGCAACAAAAATGAGATGCCAAAGCTATATACAAACAAATTTAAGAATTAACAGGAAGAAAAACTCAATCAAATACTGGATATTTAAGATCAAAGGAAGAACTGTTGATAGAACAAGAAAGCATAAGGGAACGATGGACAGAACACATTAAAGATCTTCATGATGATGAACAAATAGAAGTAAATATTAAAAATAATGGGGAAGGACCAAGGACCAGATATATTCAAAGAAGTAGAAAAGACACCTTGCACAATATGAAAGCAGGAAAAGCTCCTGGACCAGATAATATAACTAAAGAAGAGATTGAAGTCATGGGTGATTTTGGATGTCCATATGTGCTCAGATCCCCTACTCAGCAAGTCTCGAAGCGTCCAGCGACTGACGACTCCAGTTCTGTGTTGGTTGATTAGTTTTCTTACACGCCCACTAAGTTTCTCATTTCTGGCTGTGCCCATCTTAACTCCTATCTCTTTCATTCGAAGGAGTGACGTGGACTCATGGTTATCGAAGTCCTGAGTCCTTCCAACTTCCCAGACGGCATTGATGATGTTTGCCCGATCCATTGGTTGACCGTCCTCAACAATAGCGCAGCTAGCCTACCTGTCCGCCCTTTCATTTCCCTGTACTACATGTCCTGGGACGTAAACAAAGGTGACCTTATGTATTTTTACAGCAGATATATACCAGACGACCTGCTCAAATCTATATTCATAACCCTACCAAAGAAATCTGGTGCTATTGAATATGATGATCATCGCACAAATAAGCCTTATGAGTCACATGACTAAGATATTACTAAGAATTATCATGTGAATAGTGCACACACAAAAATCAGTCCAGAAATTAGTGATGAACAGTGTGGTTTTGTTGGAGATAAAGGAACAAGCAATGCCATATACTTCATGAAATTTTTAGTAGAAAGAGCCATGGAGTTGAAAACAGATCTACACCTGTCTCTCAGATTATACCAAAGCATTTGACAAAGTAAAGCACCAAGGAATAATCACAATTTTAGAAGGCATAAACCTAGACAGCAAAGATCTAAGAATAATAAAGAACTTGTACTGGCAACAAACATCGGCCATAAGAAGTGGAAATCAATTGGGAATGTTTCAACAAATAAAACGGTGTTAGACAAGGTTGTGTGCTGTCACCAGATTTGCTTAATTATGCATAGTAAGATGATTTAAGATCCATAAGGGGCATGCCTGGAATAACAATCAGAGGTCATAATAAAAATAATCTAAGGTATGCTAATGATACAGTCTTAATAGCTTAACAGTGAAAATAAGTTACAAGAAATGTTAGACATAGTGAAGGAAAGCAAAAATAAAGGATTCAGCCTTAATAGCAAAAATACAGAAGTAATGATAGCAGAGAAAAAACATCACCTCAGTGCAAAATAAAGACAAGTGAAACAATATTAAAACAGGAAATGAAATTAAATATTTGAGAAATTTTGTTAACCTCAGATGTACAAAAGAAGATGTACAAAAGAGGTGAGATGCAGAATGGCTTAGGCAAAAGCAGCTTTCCAATGAGGTAGATACTGTATAATCCATTTTTGACAATAGAAAAAGAAATTCTAAATTACATATCTTGACTATCCTTTATCACTTCTTACTTATCACGATGTCGTCAGCAGTATGTCTCGCTGGTTCACTCGATCTAAATGCTCCTCCAAATTTCTTAGCACCTGTCCTACATTACCCCATACCTATCATGAGAGTACCCTGAGATTTTCTGCTGAGCCTACTTACTTTCACACTCACAGAATTCCCGAATCTTTTATCTGTGTCAATGTTCTTCCTCCCCATCTCTGGTTTTAGCCCCCTCTGGTAATTTTCTGTGTCTGTACTATATATCTTGATTATCCTCTATCACATCTCACTTAACTTGATTATCGCTACATTGTCTACGGTATGTCTCGCTGGTTCTTTCACTGTGACCCTCTTCTGTATTTCTTATCAGTACATGTCCTGCATTACCATTACGCCATACCTATCATGAAAGTACTCGAAGATTGTCTGCCAAGTCAGCTTTCGTTCACACTCTCAGGGACTCTGAGTCCATACCTCTGTCTCGTTTGACTGCCTTACTACATGTCTGACCTCCAGTCTCACCACGTGACTTGACTGCCTAGCAGGCATTTGTTAACCTTTTTTTACTTATGCTTTTACATCTCCACATTTTACCAATCCTCCAACATGTAGCACATCATCTCTCTCATCCCTCTGTCCATTTCTCCTTCAATTACCAGTCATCATCCAAGATGATGTAGTATTTATCTGTGCCTCATCATGTGTTATTGTTGTCCTTGTTCTCTAAAGAATGCCACATGTTGGCCGAATCTTTAGTATTTTGTTGTGTTGCTTTTTTTTTTAAAGCTGTCACCATACCTTGTAGGAATGTGTACACCCCACTACTGGCTGCTAACAATCTTAGAATGCATAATTTATTGTACTTAAAAATGTACAACTACAGTATTAGAAAGTGTTCATAAAGCTGACATACTGAGTTAGTAATGTACTAACTACACTGTTTACTACCCAGAGTACCAGATATAACCGTGTTCTGACTTTGTTCTTCGTATATGACACGACACCACACATTCAAGAATCAACAAACTTTGTGTGTTACAAGTCAGTCCTCATTTATTATGTTACATATAGATATATATAGATGCTATCAGACTGTCCTTCCTAGCGTCTCTGTTCTGTAGATACTTGTTCGATCTAATAAGTCTTGGCCGTTGAAGTATTTCGACTACCGTCGGTGTTGTACCTCAGCTATTCGTATAGTGGATATTCTAGCTTTCTCTCTATCTATATTGTTTCTCTTTTGTCTGTGTCTTGTTTCTAACGTTCTCCGATGGCTGTCTCTGTGCCTATCTTTAGGACTCCGTCTCTCGTTCTAGTGCCTGACTTCTAATTCTGCTCTCCTGTAGTTCTGCTTCTCTATTTCTAGTCTCTTTTCTACTCTAGTTGAAGTTCTTCAGTGACTATCTCAATTCCTATCGGTCGCTAGTGCGTGGCTATCTCTGTGTGTTCCTAAGTTCTCTGTCTCTAAGTGTCGGTAAAAGTGGAAGCCCCTAACTTTTATACCTGTCTTTTTACCGACAGTTTACATCTGTCAACTATGGCATTGACAGGTTCCACTCTTCTCTGCACTCAAGTGACTCTCTCTAATCATCTTACACCGTGTGGCTAGTCCTTCATTTGTTTATGTTCCCCACCAACAGCTACGGCTAAGGTCATTCCCCAGCCATATGGCCATTTTAGTTTATATATACCAACAGCTAGGGTCACTCCCCAGCCATCTAGTATCTAGCAATTTTAATTTATTATTTCTACATTCCTTACCGAAAGCTACGATAAGTTTTCCACCAGTGGTCAATCAGTGTGGTTTCCCATGGTCTCATCAAGCCATACCTATGCTAATTTTGTCTAATCCTGTTTTGTCCTCACTTAATTATGATTTTAAAATGTATGTTTCATCATTCACAGTTACACCAGAGACATGAATCATTGAATAACATATTGAATGATTAGATTATGATATTGGTTGATATTGGGTCGGGTCCGGTTTCAAGTTTGGACTCCATATTCTAACTTATTGACTTTCACAAGGGGCATCTTCTCTCTACTAGTCATCTACCAGATGATCTAGCTAATTAACTTAACTATTATTAATTATTATTATTGAATTATTGTTTTGAATTTACAAAAGTAAAAAAACTACTTTGAACAACTTCAACAAGACAGAACACCATTTTATTGTGTTTTATGAAGTCATTCACTCATTCAGAGATGATTTAATTTACACTGTAATCTGTAAATTTTACAGATATTCTGAGATATTAGATATCTCTATAATCTCTTTAACTTTATGACTATGACTATACTATATGTATATGTATGTATCATTGTATCCGATAATTATAATATATCATGCATATATATATCCGATATATCGTTTAAAAAATATTGTACCTATAGTCCTATACTTAATATTATATAATAATTATATTTATTATATATACTATATACCTGATACAAATAGCATTATTCATTATTATTATTAATATATAAATAACACTGCTGAGTATAATGTGAAATAAACATATAGTTTTTTGAGTTGACAATTTTTACCAATAATGAATAATAATAATATCATTTTATGGTGAATAACATCACATGAACTTAACTATGAACATACCTGACTTCCCAGTCTTCTTCTTCTCTTCCTCATCATAATAGCTGCCGTTATTTTCAACTACTGGGGACATATCGTCCGAAATAAATCGTCGCTTAAAGACTTCATCTTCACGATTTTTTTTCCTTTCCAAGCCACGAGACTTTCGTCTTGATGAAATGGATGCATCCTCTCTAATTTTTGACTTGTAAATTGATCTCAGCGAATTCGATGCCATATTCTCGACCAAACCTAAAGACGGTGCAGGACCAACCTTCCAGTGTTTGAACCACAACCACAAAACAGCGCTCTCGCGTTGATTGGTTACTTTTAAATAATCCCTTCAATTTCATTGGTCAACGGGGACACAACTCTGTGTTTTCACATTTCACGTTAGTCTTCTCCTCCTTCTTCATCCCATAACATCATCATTCATCATCATTGAGTGCCGTCTACACTCGTCTATCACTGCCACTTTTACCTTGTATTTTCTCTTCCAAGATTACTTTTAGTACGCTGTTGTGTCTTTTAACGCGCCCCCAAATTCGCATTTAAGTTGTGCTTATCAGTTCTCTTTTAGTTTTTTAGTTTTAAGACTTCATCGTTTGTTTCCTTTCCATCCAATTCTACCTATTTTTATATAAATCCACATTTCAAAGGCAAAGGCTTTAATTTTCTGTTCTGTTTTATTTTATCTAATGTCCATGATTCTGCACCATATAGGAACGTTAAGAAGATATGTAATAGCATTTTGATCTTCTTAGTTTTAGTCCTGGTGTTATTTGTCTTGATGTTAGTATATTTTTCATGGCATTCATCATCATCAGAGATGATCATATTCGGGTCTCCCCCCCCCCCTTTTTTTCTAAGGATTTTATTACAATCGAAAATAATTTAATTATATTGTCATATTTTCAAACAGTAGCTATCACACACTTCAAGACACAGAAAAGCAACAGACAGGAGAAAGACAGTTGGGAGTTATGACTCTGGTGTTCTCGTCCCCATTTTAGTTTTAAGAGCTAAAGGATTGACAAATGAGACTACACCCCCACCCAACACTCTTATCACAATATCATTTGCTCTGGTTAACGTAAACAGTCATAACGAGTGGTGTGATAAAAGAAACCCAATAACATGTATGCTTGTTACTTTGCTTTAAAGAAAGACACAAAAACATGACAACGTTGCGACCCAAAATCGCAGAATGACTAATATTATGAAGAAATTGGCAAGAACTGACTGGGGAGCAGACAGCAATATTTTGAAACGACTATACGTAGGAAGAGTCAGACCAGTCCTAGTGTATGGAGTCACAGCCTGGGCTATAGCTTGCAAATCACACCGTAGCAAAATTAAGAGAACACAGAACCAAGCTGCCCGTATCATCACTGGTGCTATGAAATCTACACCTATCAAGACTCTAGAAACAATAACAGGTTTACAACCCTTAGATGACAGACGGGTCACTAAAGTATTGCAACAAGCGGAGAAATATAGAAGGCTCCTTAGCCACCCCATGCACCAAAGAATAACTGGCTTCAGATTTGTATGACTAAAGAGTAGCAACTTCGCTGCAATCGCCAATGAACTAACTACTGGAGACCCAGTACTTTCCCAAACAATACCGAAACCTTGGGCCCATCTGATATGTCTCCTCCTGGAAAACATAAAATACCAGAACTTAAGGATAATATAACAGGAATCATGAAAAAAGGCACCCAATCAGACACTGAAAGAAAACACGTAGCAGAAAAACACATACACGATACCTACCCACAGGACTCTTGGTCACACATATACACAGATGGCTCTGCTACAAACGCCACCAGAAATGGAGGGGGAGGTGTGTTCTTGACGCTGAATAATCAGGACGAGATCACCAAGTCAATAGCAACTGGAAAATTCTCAAATAACTTTAAAGCAGAAACTGAGGCCATCAGAGATGCTGCAACACTGACTACTCAACACAAAAATAACATGCACAATAAATTGGTGATTCTGACTGATGTACTGTCAGTATTATCAGCTCTAAAAAGCCAAAAGAACAATGAACTAGATGACTTGAGAACAACCCTGGACCAGCTATGCAATAACTTCCAGATAGTAGTCATTCAATTGATACCATCACACTGTAATATACACGGGAACGAACGCGCAGACAAATTAGCTAAAGAGGGAGGGAGATTACCACAAGAGAACCATTCGCTCAATTATGATGAAGTCAAATCCATCATCAAGGGTCAGTACCATGAAAAATGGAAACGAGAACACCCAAAGCATAACAAGAGGGAAGGATACCATCAACTATCAAGGAGGGATCAAGTCATCATACTTCGCCTACGCACTGGCCACAATAGAATGAGAAATCACATGTTCATGAAACTTAAAATAGGTACAACCAGCCTATGTCACTGTACACTGGACAATATGACTACAAAACATGTTCTACAGGATTGCACCCAGTACACAGACCTGAGAAGAGCAAAATGGTCAACACCCATTTCCCTGGAAGAGAAACTATATGGGGCAATCGAATCGCTTAAACAGACAGCTGACTTCATGAGAGAGTCTGGAATCCTAGTCTGATTGAGTCTTGATCGCAGATATATATATATATATATATATATATATATATATATATATATATATATATATATATAAACAAATAAGACACCAAGATGGATACACCAAGATGGGCGCTTGTTTGCGTTTGAACAAAGCCCAACGGCCAAGATCTGAATTTGCAGAATTTCGTTCATTCTCAACAGGTGGCCGTTATAGTTTAGTTTTTGCTAACACAATGCCTGGAGTATAAGCTCGGACCACCATCTTATCGTGCTTTCTCCCTGCATCGCAGACTAAACGGACGCTGTCTAGATGAACCAAATTAGTGAATAACCTTGATAATAGAGAATAACAGACACTGATGTTGCTGCTGAGGTAACGCCAAATGAGATAGGTCTCGAGAAATGTTTGCCAAGTCCAAGGCTGATGTTCTTGCACATAATAACCTACATTGACTCGGTAGTAACGTTGTTACTACCGCTGATCGCCATTACTGTCATGCTCTTCACGATCGTTCTGTCCATCATACACAAGTCCCGGTGGAAGAAGCTCAGAGGCCTGCCGATGCTGGAAGTTTCAGAGCTGAAACCGATCAACGATCCTAGGTGGAGCTCAGTGCGAGCTAGCGCCCAGGTTCGTGTGGCTAGGCTGCTCTTTGTCTTGTCTCTATCTTACATCATCATGAACGCACCCAGCCACGTGGCCAGACTGTACTATCAGAAGCGGACTCAAGATTCAGGGGACATGAAATTGACATTCTCTGAAAGTCTTAGCCGGCTGATCTTCCTGCACGTAGGCCATGCCCAACATGCCTGCAAGTTTTGGATCTTCCTGGTCGTCAGTAGAAAAATTACCAAGAACCTCATACAAACTTAGTGGAAGTTACCAAGTGTATATGTTAGTCGTAGCTCATATCTTGGTGGGTGTATGTGCTGGCCATGGCTGATATCTTGGTGGGTGTATGTGCTGGCCATGGCTCATATCTTGTTGTGTGTCTGGGCTTGTCATGGTTCATATCTTGGTGTGTGTCTGTGCTGGCCATGGTTCATATCTTAGTGTATATCCGTGCTAGCCATGGCTCATATCTTGGTGGGTGATTGTGCTGGCCAGGGTTCATATCTTGATGTGTGTCTGTGCTGGCCATGGTTCATATCTTGGTGTATTTCCGTGCTAGCCATGGCTCATATCTTGGTGCATTTCCGAGCTAGACATGGCTCATATCTTAATGTGTTTCTGTGCTAGTCATGGTTCATATCTTGGTGTGTTTCCGTGAAGCCATGGCTCATATCTTAATGTGTTTCTGTGCTAGCCATGGCTCATGTCTTGGCGTGTTTCTGTGCTAGCCATGGCTCATATCTCAGCTTGTGTGTGTGTGTGCTAACCATGGCTCATATCTTGGTGTGTGTCATGTTAGTCATATCTCATATCTTGGTGTGTGTCCGTGTTAATCATATCTCATATCTTAGTGTGTATCTGTCTTAGTCATGTATCATATCTTTGTGCGTGCATGTCTATGTTAGTCATATCTCATATCTTTGTGAGCATGTCTATGCTAGTCACATCGCATACCTTTGTGTGTGCTTGTCTATGTTAGTAATATCTCATATATTTGTGTGTATGTCCATGCTAGTCACATCTCATCTTCGTGTGTGTGTGTGTGTCTATGTTAGTCATGTCTCATATCTTTGTGTGTTTGTGTTTAGTCATATCACAGATTTGTGTGTGCATGTCTATGTTAGTCACATTTCCTATCTTTATCTTTGTGTGTGCATGACTGTGTTTAGTCTATCTTATATCTTAGTGTGTGTATCTATTTAGTCATATATCATATTTTAGAGTGTGTCTGTGCTAGTCACATTTCATATCTTAGTGTGTGTGTGTTTGTGTTAGTCATATTTCATATTTTGGTGTGTGCCAGTGTTAATCATGCCTCATATCGCCGTGTGCATGTCTGTGTTAGTCACATCTCACATCTTTGTGTGTGCATGTCCATGTTCGTAATATCTCATATCTTTGTGTGCATGTCTATGTTAGGCATGTGTCATATATCTTGATGTGGGTCAGTGTTAGTCATGCCTCGTATCGCTGTGTGCATGTCTGTGTTAGTCACATCTCATATCTTTATGTGTGCATGTCTGTGTTAGTCACCTCTAGTGACTCGGGCAGATGGTGCTCGTAAACCTGGGAGGGCAGACCATCTAAGGGCAGAATCCCCCTACAGAAAAGACAATCTGCTGCCTTGCAGGAAGATTGGGGACAGTCAAAGGCTAAGGAAAGCAAACCTGTACATAATGCTGGCTGAAATCGGATGCACTGGGCCACTGGCGCAGAACACAGTGCAACATTTTAACAGGTATTCAAGCAGAGTGGATCTAACACTAATTGACTTTAATTATGATGTCAATTCACTTAAACAGACAGCTGTCTTCATGTGAGAGTCTGGAATCCTACTATGATTGAGTCCTGATCGCAGAGAGAGAGAGAGAGAGAGAGAGAGAGAGAGAGAGAGAGAGAGAGAGAGAGAGAGAGAAAAGAGAGAGAGAGAGAGAGAGAGAAAAACAAATAAATAAGATAAAATAATTACAACTCTTTTACAAGAAGAAGAGTCAATATGGAACTTGACAAAAGAAATTCGAAGTTACTCATATCACGCATTTATATGTGATCTAGTGCCTGGGTTGAAGAAATGAACAAAAATAAAACGGCATGGTTAAAGCTTTATGTAATAAGTGGACGACACACATTAGAGCAACGTTTCGGCTCAATAGGCCTTCAGCAGGAACAAACATACAACACACACAGAGATATGTTTTAAAAAAAAAAGTAAATAATTAAAAACTGTATATTTTAAAAATTGTTTTATTATTTATATTATTATTATTAATTATTTTTTAAGTACATATATTTGTGTGTTGTATGTTTGTTCCTACCGAAGGCCTATTGAGCTGATGAAAATCTACCCATGCCGAAAATGGATGTGTCGGGCCTACAGGTGCAAATATCGCGGCTTTATCGTAAACTAGCGACAAAACGCACCCAACGATGAGAATTCGACGAAATATCAGAAGAGATAATTTGACGGGAGATTATCCTAGCCCTTCGAGGTCAAATGTGAAGTCAAGCATGGATGTCTCCTTGCGCCTACCCTAATCGACATCTTTCTTTTTATTTTACCTTTAACGAAATAATTTTGAAGAAGTCTCACAAGTCATTTACATCCGAACAAATTGCAACGGTTCCTAATTTATCTCGTCCGAGAGCAAAATCTAAAACAACTGAGATCATAACACAGTGCAACGTATTAAAGGGTGTTCAGTCAGAGTGGATCTGGCAGACTCTAAATGTGATGTTCCGTCTGTGGGGGCGATCAACACACTTAACCTGACAGCTGACTTCATGTGTGAGTCTGGAATCCTACTATGACTGAGTCCTGATCGCAGAGAGAGAGAGAGAGAGAGAGAGAGAGAGAGAGAGAGAAAATTGGGAATTTCTATTCGCTGATGTAACAGAACTGATTACTCATGTTGAACATGTCCTGTAGTTAATGATTGACAATCTGGCAAGATTATATAACTTTTTCTCTTAGCTATACGTTTCCAGAAGACTGATTTTATTTACATGGCGAAGCCAGACCGGCAAATGTAACATTAAATAATATCCATTGGAATTTGTTCGAGAGTTCCTCTATCTGAGCTATTACGTCACAACCACGATCTCACCAGATGAAAAGACAATGAATGAACAACCAAGACGAACCCAGAATCGTGTGTTTTTTTTTTTTTTTTTTTTTTCAAATCAGTATTTGACTCGTTATGGGTATTATGAAGAAAATTCTCATGTCTTAATGAATACATTTTATGACATCAACTTCAATGCTTTTGTAATCTGTATGTCAAAAAAATATACTGGGAGAAATGAATTATTACCATTGTACAGAATCAGTTTAAGACCATATAGGGTAAAAGAACAAAATATTAGAGGACATATATATTGGAGCTGCAGTAAAATGGGCTATTTATAAATTAAAATAAAGTAAAGGTAATTTGGACACACAAACACACATGCACGCACACAAACACGCAGATATTTGGAAGTTGTCTACTTTCCTCATCTTGCCTCTAGGTATGAGAGATAGATAATGTCCAGTCTTCTGCTCTTTAGTTGGCCTCTTCTGCCGTCCTAGTGTTTCAAATATTCCTCCTGTCCGTATCTATCGATGACATCCTCTATGCGATTGTTTGTAGTGTTTGTTGACAACTGTGTTTACCCAGTTTTTGTGTTTTGTACAAAATATACAACATAAGGTTACAGCCACGTTAAAACCAGACGCAGTAGTGTCAGGCAGACAAACAATGTAAACTAAAGGATGTAAAACAAATATAAAATCTATTAACTTTTACTGGTAACATTTGAACTCAACTGTGTCGTCTTCTGTCGAGTGTATCTATACAGATACTTATAAATATAAATGATGTGTTTGTCAATGTTGAATTGATGTTGTGTATTAAACAACACGTTGAACCCTTGAGAATGGTGACGGCCAAAAAGATTTCTCTATTTACAGTCCGGTCCGTTGCCATTCGCCATAGCATGTCCCAGTTCCGGCACACTCTATGTGTTTACTCGTCAGCGCCAGATTACCTGCAATCTATCTCAGGGTTGCCAGATATATTTTTGGATTTTAGGCCAAAAAGTGTTGAAAAAAAGCCAAATTAGGCCAAATAGTCAATTAAAAAGCCAAAAAAAGGCCAAACATTTCTGCTATACTCACATCACATGAAACTCTCCAGATCAAGATTATTAACGTCATCCGCATCAGAGCTACCTGATTCTACAGCATACAAATTCTCTGATGTAAATTCTTTGAGCATTTTTGCTGATGGGATGAAGTCTTTACAACATTTGTTTGAAAGCAACAGTTCTGCTCTAATCCTGACAATAGAGTCAAGCAAATGCAGTTGCATCTTATTCCTTGCTTTTGTCTTCACTGACGTTACAATGGAGAAAATTCTTTCAACTATGGCATTGCTGCATGGGGTGATCAGACAAGTTAGGGCAAAGTTGGCTAACTCTTTGAATGACTGATGCTGATGTATGCCAATCCAAAACTGTTCACTGTCAGTAGGAAGTCCATCTTTCTTAAACATGGTATCTTCTTTCCAATCAATCAATATAATTTTTCTGTATTGTTCTTCAATAGTGCTGATGTTACTTCCTGCTAGGTGTAAGAAGGGTAAGTCTGAAAACGTTGCTCTCGAAGCTTGATTTAAAATAATCCGTGGACTCAGCTTTGATAGATTTTGAAATATATTACTCGCCGAAGGAAGTCTACATGTTATTTGATTGAGAGCTTCCTCTAGCATACACATACATCTTTCTTTGACATTTTTAATTTCGAGATGAGCGTCAGTGTTGTTGTTCTTTTGTAGGAACGTATTACATTCTGTTAAAAATTTGATACCAAATCAACTTGATTTATATCCTTTCTTTGTCCATTTGTATCATACAATCTGTTCTGAAGACTTGCCTTTTGTAAAAATAATTCTTGACACAGTTCATGAGGATCAGCTTTAGTTTGTTGAAAAAGGCCATTGAGTCTTTCAAATTCCTGCACAACGGGTGTTGCGAAAACAAAGAACAAGTAATTGTTATAATCTAACATCATGTCCTTTAACAATCGTGCTTTGTATTTTGTGTCAAACTTTGACTGGGCTAATTCAGTACTCATGAAATAAGCCTTTAGCTCTTCCCAATTCATCAGAATATTAAACATAACTTTTCCTCGCACAAGCCATCGAGTAGCTGATGGTTTCTCAAAAGGCAGTGGAGCAGTTCTGGTTGACTCATATTCTGTAGGTGTATTCATCACTGTAAATAATTCTTTGTAGGCTTCTCGTCTTAGGCTACTGTGGGAAAACCATTGCGGTATTTCTGATAGTAAAATCCTATATTTGACGGTAGCTTAGCTACTGCATAATAAATGCAAAGTGCCAAAGAATGACAAATACATTTCAGCTGTACACATGAAGGAGATACATTTCTTAATCTAGACCACACTGAGTTGTTACAGCCAACCATGTTTGACGCTCCATCTGATGCAAATCCAATGCAATTTGTGAGACTCTGGCCACATTTTTTTATTTCACCATCAATCAAATTAAATATGTTTTCTCCTGTTGCTTCTTGCACGGGAATTAGCCCAAGATACCCTGTTAGAATTTCCTGTTTTCTTTCACTGAAAAACCGAATTAAGATACACAAGTATTTTTGTGTGGAGACATCTGTAGATTCATCTAAAATGATGGCGTATTTCTTGTCCTGAAAGTCATGGATGAGATCCGTTTTTAGTGCTGGCGATATTATATTTTTTATTAAGCATGAACATTTAGTTCTGTGCAATTTGATGTTTCCTAATGTACTGCCCTGGCCATGTGCTGTCATAATTTCACTCAGATGGTCAATTGTGCGAATTGCACAGTGGCAGGTCATGCTTACAGCAATTTGGAGCTCTGCTGTTTTAACTTTATCGTTATTTTGTCTAGGACTTTGAGTGACACTAAGTTGTGTCTGACTATTTGATGGAACTCTCATCATGTGCTTAGATGATTTCTCATGATTTGAGATGTTTCCTCTTTTTGGTACAATCGTACACCGGCAGAGTTTACAATATGCTGCCTCTGATCCATCAGAAGCTTTCATGAGCCATGGGTATGTTTCTTCCCAAATACTATTGTACTTACGATTGCTATCATAAGATGCTTTCCATTTCTTTGATGAAGAAGCCATGAGTAACACAAGTAATATCTTTATCAAACACAGCGTAGACTAATGTAAATAATTAGTCGACTTGTTAAGCGCACGTCCTAGGCACACTCCTGTACGACGACTCACGACTCACGACTAGTCACGACACGTTCGTTTTGTTTCAATTTTGAAAATGAACTATTTTGAAGAATATTCCTAGAATGAAACATTAAGAATTAAGACCTATGGATTCTGAAAGTGAAAGTAATTTGCAAAAGTGCGCCAAATTCTTATTAAAGTCAGATGATTTGATGCATTTTTGGAGCAAAATAATTATATTTTTAAAGAACTTTTACTGAAATTGTGGTTTATACTTTTTTTTTACTACTGGTTTAGAAAAAAAAGCCAGGAATAAGCCAAAAAACCCAAAAAAGCCAAAGAATTTCTTTAGGCCAAACAAAAACCAAAAAAGCCAGATTTGTGGAATTTGGCCTAAAAAAAGCCAAATTGGCAACCCTGATCTATCTCTATTGTTATGGTGGAACCTCTACGTCATCATGCCCCGCCCAGGGGTGGAGACTTGGGTAGCCAATCGTTACTGGGGAGTCAATTCAGAGGAAGAGGTATGTTTACAGCACTCGGAAAAATGGACAAATAATCAAGAGAAAGAATATGGACAAAAGTAGGATCGAACCCGTACTCAGTGGCACAGCGCCTTGCCACGAACAGCCAAACGCTAAGGAACACTGCCACTTTTTCGTGGCAAAGCGCTGTGCCACTGAGTACGGGTTCGATCCTGCTTCGGTTCATATTTTTTTCTGTTGTTGATTATTTGTAATTTTTTCCGAGTGCTGTAAACATACCTCTTCCTCTGAATTGATTCGCTGATTATCGCCTCGGAAGTTTCCCTCTATAATAATATTCATTTATTATTATTTGTCTCCGTTACTGGGGAGCCTTGCTAAGAGATGAAGTGAGGTCTTGGTCTGGGATGAACCATTGACCTTACCGGTCAGACTGAAGGTAGGTCAAATTACTCATGCTTTCCTCCCCCCCACCCCTTCTTCAAGCCAATAACACAATTTAGTAGGTCAGTCAACAGATAACATTGACTGTCATATCAACATGTGCGAATAATCTACTTTAACAACTTGACTTTAATATCATGTTCGAGATAACCGATTGTTTTATAGTTGAATAGGATCATTCAAGAGAAAGAGTTCTTAAAGGTTATATAGAGCCAGTCTTAACATATAGATGTAAATCATGGACAATAGGATAACAGACAAGAAAATCACTGGAGGCTGTAGAAATGTGGTTTTACAGAAGAATGTTGAGAATACCATGGACAACTATGAAGAGTAATGAAAACGTTATGAAAAAGGCCAAAGCAAAAAGTGAGCTGATATCCATTATTAGGAAGAAACAATCATAATTTTTTGGCCGTGTAAATGAGAAGAGAACAACTGGAATATATTGTAACAACTGGAAAAATTGAGGGAAATAGAGATAAAGGGAAGCAAAGAGAAAGATAAGTCCAACAAAAGAAATGATAAATAACTGTCGAGATCGAGAGTTGTGGAGAGACATGATCACCTACGCCAGCAGGCCCGGTACTTGATGATGTGTATTTTTTTTCTTTTTTTTTTTCAAATCAGTATTTGACTCGTTATGGGTATTATGAAGAAAATTCTCATGTCTTAATGAATACATTTTATGACATCAACTTCAATGCTTTTGTAATCTGTATGTCAACAAATATACTGGGAGAAATGAATTATCACCATTGTACAGAATCAGTTTAAGACCATATAGGGTAAAAGAACAAAATATTAGAGGACATATATATTGGAGCTGCAGTAAAATGGGCTGTTTATAAATTAAAATAAAGTAAAGGTAATTTGGACACACAAACGCACACAAACACGCAGATATTTGAAAGTTGTCTACTTTCCTCATCTTGCCTCTAGGTATGAGAGATAGATAATGTGCAGTCTTCTGCTCTTTAGCTGGCCTCTTCTGCTGTCCTAGTTTTTCAAATATTCCTCCTGTCCTAGTGTTTAAAATATTCCTCCTGTCCTAGTGTTTCAAATATTCCTCCTGTCCTAGTGTTTCAAATATTCCTCCTGTCCTAGTGTTTCAAATATTCCTCTGTCCTAGTGTTTCAAATATTCCTCCTGTCCTAGTGTTTCAAATATTCCTCCTGTCCTAGTGTTTCAAATATTCCTCCTGTCCTAGTGTTTCAAATATTCCTCCTGTCCTAGTGTTTCAAATATTCCTCCTGTCCTAGTGTTTCAAATATTCCTCCTATGATGTAATTATCTTGTATTAGGGGTAAAGCCATAACAAGGGAGGCTACTGTAAAGCTGAAGGTAACTTCTTCTTCTTCTTCTTCTTTCCTTCCTCATCTGCCTTTCAGCGTCGAGGGGAGATATAATTTGCGGTCTTTTGCTCTGCTGAAGGTAACGATGACAGGAACAAGAAATATGTAGATAAAACGGTATAGTTACATATCATTTTGTGTTCTTTCACATCATTTTGTGTTCTTACACATCATTTTGTGTTCTTACACATCATTTTGTGTTCTTACACATCATTTTGTGTTCTTTCACATCATTTTGTGTTCTTACACATCATTTTGTGTTCTTACACATCATTTTGTGTTCTTACACATCATTTTGTGTTCTTACACATCATTTTGTGTTCTTTCACATCATTTTGTGTTCTTACACATCATTTTGTGTTCTTTCACATCATTTTGTGTTCTTTCTAATAATAATAGAAAAACGGAAGAAAACAGAGACCGAATTGGTTGCAGCAATTAAAACATGCGTTACTATGTTACAGGAGACCAAGCATTTTGTAGAGAGAAATGGTGACTTAGTGGAAGAAAACAAATTGCTGAAGCAACAGATAGCTAAGTTTGAAAAAGAGAATCGTATGTTACAGAAATGGGATGATACTGGGGTACATACAAGACATAGTGAAAGTGTAGGTGCGAATAGACCGAGGAAGAATAGCCCCAGCACGGTGGGTGATGAAGAATCTAGCGGTATAGAAGAGGATAGATGGAATCGGAGAGATTCCAGAGAATTAAGGGAAGAAAAGCGAAGACAGCGTGAAGAAGATATCAGAAACACAATGATATATCTATCTGAAAAGGGATACTTAACTGAGGGAGATGAAGAGGAGACGAGAATGTCTACCAAGTGGACAGAGAAAAAGAAGAAGAAAAAGAAAGGCGGGCATAAGTGGTAATTTATGTCTGACTATTACACGATAATAAATAGATGATTCAAATAAAGGGAGGTTTAGGTAATTTACAGACTACAAGGAAGAAACATATACATTTAGCAGACAGAGAGAAGGAAGTATGCAGAAAAGGGATACTTCTAACAGCCAGCCAGTAATGGCTGTACAAAGAGAAGAAAAGTAACAATTAAGTGGTAACCAGAAACAAATACATTTTACCTCAACAAACAGTTAAGGATATAACTAGAGAGAGGGCAACACTTAGAGGATAGGGAAAACAGATTAGCACAAGAAGATAAGGACAATTTAAGTTATAATGAAATGAAAGCAATAGACTATTGCATCAGATAGTTACGAGACAGTGGAGGAATCATTGATAGAAGAAGATGATCAAATAAAGAAAAGACCGTATGAATTTTCATCGGGAGAAGCTCCAAGTTGTAAGAGGAGAGGCATAGAATAAGGGTAGACAAGAAATCTGAGGGAAAAGAGTGAGAGCCTCAGAGGAAATACAGACTTGAGTAGTTGATCAGAAGTAGTAAACTACTGAATTGGATGGTAATCCAAGTTTACGAGAGATCAATTGTATGTAGTAAATGAGAACGTAGAAGAAGAGAGAGACAAAGGCGATAGATAACCTGTGTTTTGAGTTGACCTAAAGGAAGTTAGGTTGGGAATAGAGTAATTATGTAACGAGAGTGGTAACTCGTGAAAGTTATGTGACAATACTCTGAAGATGTTGTATGAGAGTAAATATAAGAAGTTATATGAGATAAAGAGTTCATGAGAAGAAAATCATATATCTGTAGTCTAATGGCTATAGTTGTGCAAGAAATGTCAGAGAACCTTGTGCACAGATGTATGAGTAATGTATGCGTAATGTATGGATAGAAACAAGAGAATTCATGAGAGAATTTATTGAGACTAATGTGTCGGTAGTCGAATGACTATAAATAATGTACCACGTTACGTGGACGGTACACAGACATAATGTTATGAGATTAGATAGAAGATACTAAGACATTGTATTATGAGAAACTGGAATAGGCTCCTGAGACTAGAGAAGATTTCTCAGAGAGGTATTTTGAAGTGGAATTGAGATGGTGTAAGTCAGATGTCAGTTATTTGCTCGAGCTAATTGTTTGTTTGTGGTTGTTATCTCCGGAGATGTGTGAGTTGTCCAATTATTGTTATATGTTCTCATGTGAATTGAGATGGTGTAAGTCAGATGTCAGTTATTTCTATCTATTGACCTTTCGAGCCGTAACCGGCCCATAGGGCGTAGACCAAGATACACCTTCTCCTATATGAATTTTTGTTCTAGCAGTTTTCTTTTAAAGATATTTTATTAAATCTCGCCATCTGTCTCTGTTCTGTGCAAACAGTTCTATCTCATTGAGGGAGCCGATTCCTGCTGCTCTTGCCTCTCTCATCAATGTTCTTCTCAGTGTCTCCCTGGGTCTTCCTCTTTTTCTTTTACCTGTTGTTTCCCATATGAGGGCTTGCTTTGCTATTCGATTATTATCTCTTCTCATCACATGTCCAACGTATGACCATCGTCTTTTCTTTATTACTGAAGATATTAGTGGTTGATTGGCGATTTCTCTAATTTCCTCGTTTGTTTTGAATTCGTTCCATTCTATACCAAGTATTTTCTTAGACATTTATTTTCGAATGCGTTCAACTTTGTTTCTATATCTCTTGTTGTTTTCCAGCTTTCACACGCATACGTAAGGGTTGATAGTACATTTGATTTGAATAGCCTAAGTTTTGTGTTTGTGCTAATGAGTTTTGATTTCCACAACTTTTCAAGGCTTCTGAAAGACATTGCTGCTTTAGCCAGTCTGATTCTAATTTCAGTTATTTGCTCGAGCTAATTGTTTGTTTGTGGTTGTTATCTCCGGAGATGTGTGAGTTGTCCAATTATTGTTATATGTTCTTATGTGAATTGAGAGGATATGATACTCTGACATGTACGAAGACTTGTGTAAATTTGTTTACCTCTATTTCATACATGTTCTAGACATATGTCAAAAATGCATATTGCAATTATATCAGAGATGTTGTTGAATATATTGTTAAATATTTTTATTAATACTTTCAAAGTTCATGTTGTAATAGTACCATATATAATGATGTTGTTGGTTACAGACTCAACATGTTTAAGTTACAGAGACTTAAGAGCTATGAGATGAGCTGAGTGAAAAGTGTTTAGGTCAGAATTCAGGTCCTCCAGAACAGACAAGTTGCTGAGTATGGACTGAATGATTTTTGCTACTATTTTTTCCAGCGGATCGAGAGTTATTTTGTTATTGTCATGTATTGAGTTTTGACTTTGAAATTATTCTTGGAATGGGATTTTGATTTATTTTATATGTGAGTGAGTTGATAAATGTCATGCATGATTTATTTTATTTGCCTTATAGGATAGTGTATTTGATATATTGCATAAATGGCATGCGTTAAGTATGTAAATTGACATACTCTGTGTATGTTTGATGATGTTGATGCTACAGTTGATATACAGCTGTCCTTCATTGATGTAGAGTGACTATATTGTCAGATGACATTGACTGGTAGGGATGGAGGACTTCACGGTTATATGTTTTATTTTTTGAGTGAGAAAATCTTGGCATATTTTTTCACTAGAGAATAGGGGAAGGTATGTAACCGTGAATGATAGCACATACATATTTAGATCATAATTAAGTGAGGACTAAACAGGACTAGACAAATTTAGCATAGGGATGACTAACCGCACTGACTGACAGAAACTAAAGGTGCCAGATGGCTGGGGAATGACCACTGGTCGTAAACTTACTTTAGCTGTCGGTGAGGAATGTAGAACTAGAAACTAAACGCTAGTCACGACCACCATGACTGACCACTGGTCGTAAACTTACTTTAGCTGTCGGTAAGGAATGTGGAATGCACGAAATAAGAGGCTAGTCACAAAGAGTGACAGATGGTCAGGGAAGGTCACTTAGAATGCAGAAAGAAGTAGAGCCAAATGTCACTTTTATCTGGATAAAGAATAGTTGGCGGGAAAAAAGGTTCACGGTCAGTCAAAGCCGTATAAAAGTTAGAGGGCAGACTTGAGGAGACAGACTTCCATTTTGACATCTCGACTAGGAACACACAGAGATAGCCACGCACTAGCGACCGATAGGAATTGAGATAGTCACAGAAGAACTTCAACTTAGAGAAGAACGTAGAACTAGAGATACACATCGAGATAGCCATTGGAGAACGTTAGATACAGAAGACACAGACGAAAGAGAGCTAGATATAGAGAGACAGATAGAATATCCACTATAGGAATAGTTGAGGTACAACACTGACGGTAGTCGCTTCAGCGGCCAAGACTTATTAGATCGAACAAGTATCTACAGAACAGAGACGCTAGGAAGGACAGCCTGATAGTATCTTTCTATATATATATGTAATATAATAAATGAGGACTGATTGGTAACACGCAAGTTTGTTGATTCTTGAATTGTTTGGTGTCGTGTCATATACCAAGAAAAGTCAGAACACGGTTATAGCGATACCAGTGATAACATATGGATGTGATACCAGTGCTAATGTATGGATGTGATACCAGTGCTAAATTATGGATGTGATACCAGTGCTAACGTATGGATGTGATACCAGTGCTAACATATGGATCTGATACCAGTGCTAACATATGGATGTAATACCAGTGCTAACATATGGATGTGATACCAGTGTTAACATATGGATGTGAACGTTGAAAATCCGTCCAGACTTTAGATAAGAAATTAAATGTGTTGGAGGCGAAGGCGCGCCTCCCAGCACCAGAGCTGGAAGTTGTCAGCGACCCACACCTGATGAGTTGCGCCAAGATCGATGAACCAAAACCATCCAGACCCTGCTCCACCTCTCCGCAGTGCCTTTGGTAACAGACTAACCTGTCTAGTCTGGCCAAGCGAGCAGGGATCGAAGAGGGAAGGCAACCCGGTACTCAAAAATGTCGTGCTGAAGTCGGATGTGTTGGGCCGAAAGGCGTAAATATAACAGTTATACTGCAAACCACAACACAACACAGACACGTCCACTTAACGTCCTTTTAAGGACGGATGACGAAGAGGAATTCTACAACCTACAAATACTCTAGAATACTTTAGTCATCGGGCGAACGCAAGCAAGCAAATGTCCTCGTAGAATCTCAAACATAAGCTGGAAATAATACATTTCAAAAGAACAGATAGGAGACGAATCAAAACAAGAATACGTGTTGAGCTTTATAAGAAGAAGGCGTTGTAAATACATCGGTCATGTGCTGAGAATAAATGGAGAAATACTTCTCCACCAGGCCTTCGTGTGGAAACCATCTGATAAAAGAAAACAATGTAGATCCAGGGAATCTAGACAGAACAATTACTAGGGAAGGTTCAACCATGGGACTAAGAAACAACCAAGAACAACAAGAACCAGCAGCCGATCGTAGATCGTGGAGAACTATGACTTCCACCCTATGTGCCGTCTTCGGCCCGTGAGGAAAATGAATTAATGAAGATTTGATTTCACTTCCTACAGCGTGCTCGCTTTCTTATCTGAATGGTCAGGGTTTTCTCTCTCTCTCTCTCTCTCTCTCTCTCTCTCTCTCTCTCTCTCTCTGCGATCAGGACTTAATCAGAGTAGGATTCCAGTCTCTCACATGAAGTCAGCTGTCAGGTTAAGTGTGTTTATCGCCCCCACAGACAGAACATCACAAT
The DNA here is from genome assembly GCA_032433765.1 of Megaustenia siamemsis. Classification (NCBI taxonomy): domain Eukaryota; kingdom Metazoa; phylum Mollusca; class Gastropoda; order Stylommatophora; family Ariophantidae; genus Megaustenia; species Megaustenia siamemsis. The sequence continues at coordinate 10,574,911 of JAVIAB010000139.1, read as the reverse complement.
TAGAGTCTGCCAGATCCACTCTGATTGAACACCCGTTAAAACGTTGCACTGTGTTCTGTGCCAGTGGCTCAGTGCATCCGATTTTAGCCAGCATTTTATTCAGGTTTGCTTTCCTTAGCCTTTGATTGTCGCCAATCTTCCTGCAAGGCAGCAGATTGTCTTTTCTGTAGGGGGATTCTGCCCTTAGATGGTCGGCCCTCCCAGGTTTACGAGCACCATCTGCCCGAGTCACTAGAGTGACTAACATAGACATGCACACATAAAGATATGAGATGTCACTAACACAGACATGCACACGAGGCATGACTAACACTGACACACATCAAGATATATGACACATGTCTAACATAGACATGCACACAAAGATATGAGATATGACTAACATAGACATGCACACAAAGATATGAGATATGATTAACATAGACATGCACACACAAGGATATGAGATGTCACAAACACAGACATGCACACAAAAAGGTATGAGATATGACTATCATAAACATGCACACAAAGATATGAGATATAACTAACCCAGACATGCACACACAAAGATTGGTTATTGGTTATTGGTTATGGAAGGCCTCTGTATCACAGCAAACGAATTAAAATCCATAATTGCTCAACCGCCCGTGCCAGTGGAATCATCCGAATTACTAACTCATCTCCCAAACAAAGAAAGGTAACTGTAGTCCCCATCGTAGCAGTCTCAGCACACGCCAAAAGACATAAGGCGAAACCGCGCAGAAAGTGAACACAGCCAACTGTTCCCTGTCATACGATATCATCATTCATCGTAAACAAGCGGGATATCGAAGCAGGATCAAAACGGATGAGACACACAGCTCACGGTGTGCACAGAGCACTTAACTCAGTAGCTCCTGAAACAAGCCGGACTTGGAATATGAGGAAACTGCAAGAAGGAACACTTTTCAGACAAAGCCTTCAATGGTTCCTGCCGCCTATCCACCATATACCATGGGAGTTCACGTCCTCCCGAAAATGATGATCGTCATAGCACTTGATGATGTTAGGCCATCATTGATGACTCCAATTCCAAACATATAGACACACAGTGGTGGTAAGTTATCATTTCCAATCCAACAGAAGCCACATGACCTGTAGTTAGTAAAACCACAGAGAGAATATGATTTTGTGACCTTCACTGATTCACTCTTAGATGTGAATGTGTAGTTTACACAAGAGGAGAAGTTTTCAACTACAGTGATCCCATTTAAGGCAATTCTGGGATAGCAAGGCAAGTCTCCTTTATAGCAGCAGAACTTGATGTTCTCCGCTCCCTTCTTGTAGCTGCCGCCACACGATTCTGATGTCTCATTAACTTGGACATCATTCAAGAACAATGCCAGATTAACATTCCATAGATATGGCTCTGCTGATGAAATGCTTGGTGCAACAGTTGTATCAATCATACTGGAGGCTCCTGGTCTGTGGTCATTAATATCACAGACGGCACATGATGTTGTTATATTCAGTGTTTCTTTCTGGGGTGTAAATATGTGGCACACACATGGAGAGTGGTTTGTGGTCACAGTAATCCCGTTAAAGGCAATTCTAGGGTAGCATGGCATAGCTGTTTCAGAACATCACAATCCTGTGATGTTTTCTGTGTTCGATATAAAGCTGCTGCTGCTACACAATCCTGACCAATTATAGGTGTGACATTATTCACTTGCAATAACAAAACTGCTTTGTTTACATCATAAACCTCTGGAAGCGAATCATTTATGGGACTAATAGTACAATTTATTCTTCCGTCGGGGATATCTTCATTGAGTCCCCAAAAAAAGGTCTTTGGTTAAAAAGCACATATGCTTTTGAGTTAAACACAAAATGAGCCCACTTCATAGATTCAAAATGATCCTTGCCAATGCCATCCGTTTGCACAAGTTAGGTCCTTAGCTACCAAACGCCCGAAACGAAGCCATCGTATTTACGACTTTATCCACAGCGAAGGTTAACGAACTGTGAACAAACATTTATGTTCAAACCGTTGAAAATATTTTCAAAAAATCTGCCAACTCGCTGCAATAACATATGTCGTGTTGTTCAATGTAAACATTGCTTAGTCCATAGCTCGAATATAAATAAGCTGCCATTTTGGTGCCACACACAAAGATATGACACATGACTAACACAGATACACACTAAGATATGAGACATGACTAAAACAGACACACATAAAGATATGAGACATGATTAACACGGACACAACAAGATATGAGATATGAGTAACATGACACACACCAAGATATGAGCCATGGCTAGCACACACACACACACACACACACACGTGCAAGCTAAGATATGAGCCATGGCTAGCACAGAAACACACCAAGATATGAGCCGTGGCTAGCACAGAAACACATTAAGATATGAACCATGGCTTCACGGAAAAACACCAAGAAATGAACCATGTCTAGCACAGAAACACATTAAGGTATCCATATGCTTGGGTTTGTTGTAGTCGGCAGACTCTTCTTAACGTGGGAATCATCGACATACGAGACGCGGACCCCGATTAATTGTTCACAGGTTTCGTTCAAACAGTTGTACGGAGATTTGAGAGTGCAGTCTGACCCGTAGAACGTTCCCTTGCATATACAGTCTGCACTTCCCGGGTCACATATGATGTCACAGCCATCAGAACACGTCTGTTCGCACTGTAGCCAAAAATTACCGTCGGGACAAGTGTCATTACAGGTGTAGCCAGGATGTTTACATTGTAGGCATTTTCCGGATTTTTTCTCACATAAAGGACATACACTGAGACAAGACCTGGAGCAGTCGTGTCCATAGATCCCATGTGAACAGTTGCCGTGACACGTACCGATGATGACGTTGCAGCCTTTGCTACACCCACTACTCACTGCACAAAACGACCAAGAATGCCCGTCCAGACAATAGGTGTCTATAAATGTTTGCACCTCACACACCGTCAGTGCACTGTCGGCCTACAAAATGGTCGGTGAGAACTCAAACTTACTGTGTGCCATTGGCGTTTGTGTGGTGACTACAATAGTGTTCACAGAAATGTTTGGGTATGATATATCATTATACTGGAACACTACGCCGCCACTGTCAGAGAAAGCGTTCAGAGTGGCATTCTTTACTCGAATCATAGTGCTAGCTCGATGATCGATTCAAATGGTGTGAATCTTCTGGGGCGTGGCAAAGGTCAGAAACCAGTAAACAGGATTGGTTCCACTTCTCAATTTTGTGTGTGTGTGCAGTCATTGTCATAGAGATTGGTCTTTGTTTTGCCATTAACTGCGGCCTCTGGTCCACATCCGTCTCCTGTATAACAAGCATTAAATGTGTCGATCTGGTTTGTGTTCTGTTTGAGAGCCACATTCCGACCCCCGCCAATATAGAGGGAGCAGATATTTGCAACTGTCGCCACTTCAATCCGTAACTTGTTTATCAGACCGGCCCCAGAGCAAAAGACATCAATCTCGTGCTGACTAACTACAAACCTTGATTCATTGTTACATGAGGCAGAACCATTTAGTTTTACCGTGAAACTGTCCAGATTGTTAAGTCATTCACATAAATCCTAAACCAGGAGAACAGCAAAGATTGATTGAGAGTTGCCTCAACTGATGTAGAATCTGTGTCCAGATTACATGTGGTGTCGTTGTTATCAAACAGGAAAGTAGGTTCAGATTTTTGGGCGTATTTGTACATGAGATCTAAGTACTGACACTGGGGTCCGAAATATGCGTGCTGACAACTGCCATTGTTTGGGCATGTCCCTGTAGTTTTGTCACAAACTGAGTTATTATAGCAGTGACATTGTAACGTGCAATTTGCCCCAAACCAACCGTCTGCACAAGTTAGGTCATTAGCTTCCAAGGCCGCGAACGAAGCCAGCAGAATAAAGACTTGATCTACAGCGATGATTAAAAAATTTACAAACATTTGTTATCAAACCCGTGACTACATTTTTAAAAATCTGTCAACTCGCTGTGATAACAGATAGCGTGATGTTCAAAGTCAACATTGTTTACAACATGGCTCGGACGCAAACAAGCTTCCATCTTGGTGCGTCCCATGTTCGATTCCCAGGCGTGGCGGATTTTTTTCGGACCATAAAGGCTCCGGTGTTCACCCAGCCTCTAAAGACCGGGTAGTAAATAGGTCGGAGGTCGACCGCATGACAGGAAGGATCAAGAGTCAAAGCCCACCAGAGACGGTTGTGATTTTTCCAAAATGGGACAAATTAATCCGTGGTTTCTTTATGACATTATCCTCCCCTGATCTCTTGGGTAGTGAGATCCGATGTCTAGATAACGGCAATAAGTAGGAGGTCCCGTGTGCACTTGCTCACGTTAAAGAACCACTGGAAGTTAAAAATCAAAGATAGTAGGCCACAAATGTGGCCGCTGCCCGGGCGAAATTGTGAGCCACAACCTACCAACACCGTGTATCCCTGGCCGTGCTACGGAGTTCGTGCACGAGAGCCAGGATTGTCTTCAGATTTTTTCGAGGGGAGATATCAGAGCACCCACGGAATTGTCCGGTGTGCGGTGATGATGATCTTAACAACAGACAAACAAACAATGCCATGTCAAGATACTGCAATCAAGGCAAGGTTCATTATATAAAATCCATCACCTATTGCCCACTGGTTCCACATAACTTTATTAAGTCTCCAGACTTATAAGCATAAGTGAGAAACAAAGGGACCGTCACGTCCTGAGCCACTGTGTGTACCTTGCGATGGATTTTAGTCGTAATACAACAGTGTGATTTACTTCTCCAGTTAGCTGTGTTAAGACTTTGTGGAGAAAGTGAAACGTTAACCTGTGTAACCAGTGAAATGTTAACTTGTGTAACCAATGAAATGTTAACATGTGTAGCCAGTGAAATGTTAACATGTGTAACCAATGAAATGTTAATTTGTGTAACCAGTGAAATGTTAACTTGTGTAACCAGTGAAATGTTAACATGTGTAACCCGTGAATTGTTAACATGTGTAACCAATGAAATGTTAACACGTGTAACCAATGAAATGTTAACTTGAGTAACCAGTGAAATGTTAACTTGTGTAACCAATGAAATATTAACATGTGTAACCAGTGAAAAGTTAACTTGTGTAACCAATGAAATATTAACATATGTAACCAATGAAATGTTAACCTGTGTAACCAGTGAAATGTTAACATGTGTAACCAATGAAATGTTAACATATGTAACCAATGAAATGTTAACACGTGTAGCCAGTGAAATGTTAACTTGTGTAACCAATGAAATGTTAACATGTGTAACCAATGAAATGTTAACTTGTGTAACCAATAAAATATCAACATGTGTAACCAATGAAATGTTAACTTGTGTAACCAATGAAATGTTAACATGTGTAACCAATGAAATGTTAACTTGTGTAACCAATGAAATGTTAACATGTGTAGCCAGTGAAATTTTAACATGTGTAGCCAGTGAAATGTTAACATGTGCAACCAATGAAATGTTAACTTGTGTAACCAGTGAAATGTTAACTTGTGTAACCAGTGAAATGTTAACTTGTGTAACCAGTGGAATGTTAACATGTGTAACCAATGAAATGTTAACATGTGTAACCAATGAAATGTTAACATGTGTAACCAATGAAATGTTAACTTGTGCAACCAATGAAATGTTAACATTGTAACCAGTGAAATGTTAACTTGTGTAACCAGTGAAATGTTAACATGTGTAACCAGTGAAATGTTAACATGTGTAGCCAGTGAAATGTTAACACGTGTAACCAATGAAATGTTAACTTGTGCAAACCAGTGAAATGTTGACATGTGTAGCCAGTGAAATATTAACATGTTTAGCCAGTGAAATGTTAACATGTGTAGCTAGTCAAAAGTTAACATGTGTAGCTAGTGAAATGTTAACATGTTTAGCCAGTGAAATGTTAACATGTGTAGCTAGTGAAATGTTAACATGTGTAGCCAGTGAAATGTTAACTCTTTCCGTACGGAATCTTTTTATTAAAGCAACGGAAGAGATTTCAAAGACAAAATTGTTCATGTTTTTAAAATCAATTTACATATTTATATTTATCTAATATATTATATGAATGTTTAGATAATTGAACAAGGAATTAGATTTCACCAATACCAAGATGATAAAGACATGTAAAAAGAATATGGTTTGATGGCAGTTACAGTAATTAAAATGAAAGTGACGCACTATGCAGCGAAACGTAAGGAAGGAGTTATCTTGTGTAACCAGTGAAATGTTAACACCTGTAACCGGTGAAATGTTAACACGTGTAACCTGTGAAATGTTAACACGTGTAACCAGTGAAATGTTACCATATGCAGTGAGTGAAATCTAAACATAATGTAGGGAGGGGGAGACAAAAAAGACGCGAGGAAATAGCATCAATAAAAGGAGCTGTATTTATATTAAATTACTCGCCCCTGAAACCAAAAATAAATGTTAGAACCGCTCTTGATAGTTTTTTGACTATATTTATGAACAAAAAATGTTTTAAAGGGTTGTTTGTGAACAATAATCTGTACTCTATTCTCGGTTCTTTAATCTCCCCGTCGTTATCTCTGGATGGAGGCGAGAGTAACATGCCCTTTGTTCATTGATGTCCAGGTCATTACAACAGGACACATGTGATACCTCAAACATTGACCCCGATCGATGTCGAAGTTATCAAAGAGTACTTATATCCGCATTAAAATATAAACTTCGCAAATATACTTTAAATAAACTGTGTGAATAGTAAATGATAGTGTTAGATTATAATTCATATTAATTCATGCTGTTATTTCGTTTGTGTATTTTGCTTTAATTACTACAGTTTGGGACGCCTAACAAGTGAGATAACAGGAATGAACACTTTTGATTGGTGTTTGGTTACCGCCCTTTTGTTGCTATGTGCCTCAGGTAAGTATCTTAAACTGCATCTTTTGTGGATGACTTGGAAACAATACAATAAAAATTGTATGGTTACAACATTACGTAGGCGACGGACAACAAAATATAAAAAGACTTTGGGGCTCAGTAGGTCGTCTACTGGAACAATGGACTGTCGCACAAATATTTACATACGTAAAGATGTAATCATAACATTTTGCTTCTCACCCTTATCACCAGTTTTACACCAATTTCGCATTTCTATGCATTTATCCCATTACATTTTTTATGTTTAACTCGGCGTTTCGTCTATAGTGTTTTGACTTACATTATTACATCTGTTATGTTTAACTCGGCGTTTCGTCTCTAGTGTTTTGACTTACATTATTACATCTGTTATGTTTAACTCGGCGTTTCGTCTATAGTGTTTTGACTTACATTATTACATCTGTTATGTTTAACTCGGCGTTTCGTCTATAGTGTTTTGACTGACATTATTACATCTGTTATGTTTAACTCGGCGTTTCGTCTCTAGTGTTTTGACTTACATTATTACATCTGTTATGTTTAACTCGGCGTTTCGTCTATAGTGTTTTGACTGACATTATTACATCTGTTATGTTTAACTTGGCGTTTCGTCTATAGTGTTTTGACTTACATTATTACATCTGTTATGTTTAACTCGGCGTTTCGTCTATAGTGTTTTGACTTACATTATTACATCTGTTATGTTTAACTTGGCGTTTCGTCTATAGTGTTTTGACTTACATTATTACATCTGTTATGTTTAACTCAGCGTTTCGTCCCTAGTGTTTTGACTTACATTATTACATCTGTTATGTTTAACTCAGCGTTTCGTCTCTAGTGTTTTGACTTACATTATTACATGTTATGTTTAACTCGGGGTTTCGTCTATAGTGTTTTGAATTACATTTCACTTTACGTTCTGTGGGGTTTCCTTGTTCAACAAAACACATACACACCATCATAATCTTATGTCGCTTCTCTCTTTGGCATCTCAGTACTTCACGTCGAACATTATTATTCTGTTATATTCGTTAAATTAGTTTTGTTACAATCGGGACATTCCCATATCCGCTCTACTGTTCCAGCATTACTCGACGAATTATAAAATTAAATATCGAAAGCGAAGTACTGAAATAATTCATTCATTTTACTCCCACCAGACGGCACATAGGGCGGAAGTCAAAGTTCTCCACGATTGACTATTTGCTGCTAGTTCTTGTAGACCTCCGTTGTTTATTGGTTCCATGGTTTAGTATTCCATATTACTCGTTTTGCGTAGCGATTCTCTTGGTCTGCTTTGTTTTCATTTCTGGTCTGCTGGTTTCCATATGAATGTCTCACGGGAAAGTCTTTCTTCATTCATTCTCAGCACATGACCGATGTCTTTCTTCATTCATTCTCAGCACATGACCGATGTCTTTCTTCATTAATTCTCAGAACATGACCGATGTATTTCTTCATTCATTCTCAGCACATGACCGATGTATTTCTTCATTCATTCTCAGAACATGACCGATGTATCTTCAACGCCTTTTTCGTAATAACTAACTGAAATAATAACTAGGACATCCTAAACAAAGCCAGCACAAAAAGGGAGCGTATGCTCGAGACTGCTAAGCTACCTTTCTTTGTTTGGGAGATGAAATACTAATTCAGATGATTCCAATGGCACGGGCGGTTGAACAATTATGGATTTTAATTCGTTTGCAGTGATACCGGGACCTTCCATAACCATAACCATAAACATTTTTGGAGCTCCTATAAAACGTTAGAAAGAAATAATCAACATTTTTCGGATACATCATGAGAAGAGGAAAGTTGGAATACTTGGTTACAACTGGCAAAATACAGGGAAGGAGAGATCGCGGACGACAAAGAGAGAAAATACTAGATAGCTTGGTGTCATGGCATAGAAAACAGTCAACAACAGAATTGATACGATGTGAATAGAACTGTGGATAGAAGATTGTGGTAGGACATGATCGCCTACGCCAACCGGTATGGCACATGATGATAATGAAACAATAACTATTGGAAAAATAACTTATTTGTCCTGGCTTTCCTCTGTTTTACTTTAACCTTGAATTCACCTTGTATTATCTTTTCCCGGTATGTACCCAATAAATTTGGGGATTGGGGGTGTTTCCACGCCGTTTAGGTTATAGTGACCATTTTAAATTAAAAATGGGTCTAGTATGAAATAATGTGGAGCGATTGGACCGTAAGTATTTCACTGACCCTTGAGATCAAGGTCAACTAGTCCCAGAATTCAAGGCGTTCTAAATTAGGTGACCGGACGATTTCTCGGTTGCAGGTCTTAAGCGAGAATAAAGCGGCAGTAATACCACCTTCTGCCAGGAGGAGATCCATTGGTATTATTGTGGAATGTCATGTAAACAGTAGATCAACAAAGAAAGAATAGAGCTAGACACCGAATGGTCATAGTAAAGAAACTAGCAAGTGTCATGTAAACAGTAGATTAACAAAGAAAGAATAGAGATAGACACCGAATGGTCATAGTAAAGAAACTAGCAAGTGCCATGTAAACAGTAGATCAACAAAGAAAGAATCGAGCTAGACACCAAATGGGCATAGTAGTCAAGAAACTAGCAAATGTCATGGAAACAGTAGATCAACAAAGAAAGAATAGAGCTAGACACCAAATGGGCATAGTAGTCAAGAAACTAGCAAATGTCATGTAAACAGTAGATCAACAAAGAAAGAATAGAGCTAGACACCGAATGGGCATAGCAAAGAAACTAGCAAGTGTCAAGTAAACAGTAGATCAACAAAGAAAGAATAGAGCTAGACACCAAATGGGCATAGTAGTCGAGAAACTAGCAAGTGTCAATGCCAGTGCGGATAGTAGACTTTATAAAAGATATATGTATCCGAAGATCATCAAAGGGGGGTAGGAATACTGATAAAAAGAGAGCTACAAAAATATATAAGTACCCACTGAACATACAGTGATAGGATTATACTAGTCAAGTTGAAAGCAAAACCATTCGACATAGCAATAATACAGACATATGCACCTACTCAAGACTACACAGATGAACAAATAGAGGCATACTATGAAGACCTAAATAAAGTTATGAAGCAAGTGAAATCTTCAGACATCTTGATTGTAATGGGTGACATGAACGCTAAAGTAGGAAAAGGTAGATATAAGACAATTATAGGAAATCATGGTTTAGGAAAAAGAAATGACAGAGGAGAAAGATTAATACAATTCTGTGAAGAAAACAGGCTGATAATATGTAACACCTACTTTGAGCAAGAGAAAAGGAAACTATACACATGGAAAAGCCCTGGAGATAGGAAGAGGAATCAAATAGATTACATAATGATAAAGAAAGGTTCCGTAACAGCGTAAAGAAAGCCAAAACCTACCCAGGAGCAGATATTAATTCTGATCACAATCCTGTAATGATTAAAATGAAAATCAAACTAAAGAGAAACAAGCAAAAATCTGATTCATCAACAAACCCACTCGACATAACAGCTTTAAATCAAAAAGATATTAAATATACCTATACAATACAAGTAAAGAACACATACCAGAAGCTGCTAGAGGAAGGAATTGAACAATACAGAAGAGAAAATCCTGATGAAAAAGTAACAACCAAATGGCAATGCATAAAGAAAAGCATACAAAAAGCCTGCGACACCTTACCCAAAAGAGAAAAGAACAAAAAACAAAAATGGATAACTAACACCATCTTAGAAAAAATGGAAGAAAGGAGACAAGCGAAGAACACTGCCCAATACAATAAAATAGATAATGAGATACGCAAAATGTGCAAAAAGGCAAAAGAAGACTGGCTCAGCCAAAAATGTATAGAAATAGAAACTATGGAAAGAAAACAAGACCTAAGAGGAATGCACACAGAAATAAAGAGAATGACTAATAAAAATAAAAAAGCCACAGAAGGTGGATGCATTGCAGACAAAAAAGGAAAAATGCTAACAGACAATAAGGATATCATAGATAGATGGCAGGAATATATAACAGAACTATTTCATGATCAAAGGGACAAGAAACCAGTTATAAAATGTACATCAGGTTATAAAATCTTAAAATCTGAGGTGGAAAAAGCTATAAAAACAATGAAAAGGGGAAAAGCAGCAGGACCTGAAAGCATACAGATAGAGATGATACAAGCACTTGAAGATTTTGACATTGAAGTGATTACAGACATATGCAACGACATATACCACACAGGATACATACCGAATGAACTAAAACATCAACTTTCATTGCATTGCCTAAAAAGAATGGTGCAATTGAATGCAGTGACTTTAGAACAATAAGCCTAATGAGCCATGTTACAAAAATCTTGCTAAAAGTTATACAAGGAAGGATTCAGAATAAAATCAATACTGAATTAGATGAGCAGCAATTTGGATTTAGGAAAAATAGCGGGACAAAAGAAGCCATATTCTGCATGAGAACATTAATCGAAAAATACACAGAAGTAAACAAACCAATATATGCCTGCTTCATAGACTACACCAAAGCTTTTGATAGAGTACACCACAAACAACTTATAGAATGCCTAAAAGAGATACATCTAGATGACATGGATATACGACTAATATGCAATCTATACTGGGAGCAAACAGCAATAATAAAATATAACAAAGAGTTCTCTACACCCATTGATATAAAAAGAGGAGTAAGACAAGGATGCATCCTATCACCAAGCTTGTTCAATCTATACACTGAGCAAATCTTTAAAAACATCATAGAGATGCCAGGCCTACAAATTAATGGAAAGATAATCAATAACCTAAGATATGCTGACGATACTGTACTACTAGCAGAAAATCCTAAAGACCTACAACAATTACTTAATGAAATAAACACGACAAGCAAAAAATATGGACTAGATATGAATATCAAAAAGACTAAAACTATGATCATAAACAAAGAAAATACTCAAAACCCACAAGTGGATATCAAAATTGAAGGAATAGACCTTGAGACAGTTCAGAACTATAACTACCTTGGACATACTATAACCAGTGATGGAAAATGTACAACTGAAATAAACAAAAGAATAGGAATGGCAAAAAGTAACTTTAATGTCATGAAGAACATACTAACATCAAAACAAATAACACCAGAGCTAAAACTAAGAATAGCAAAATGTTACATCTTCTCAATATTCCTATATGGTGCTGAAACATGGACATTAGACAAGAAAACAGAACAGAGAATTGAAGCCTTTGAAATGTGGATATATAGAAGAATAGGTAGAATTGGATGGAAGGAAAAGAAAACAAATGACAAAGTCTTAAAACAACTAAAAATGAAAAGAGAACTTCAGAACACAATTAGAACAAGACAAATGCGATTCTTATGCCATGTTAAAAGACACAACAGCCTACTGAAAGTGATCCTGGAGGGGAAAATACAAGGTAAAAGAGGCAGAGGCAGACCAAGATTAACATGGACGAGTAACATCAAAAGATGGACAAATCAACCGATGACAACCTGCACCATCAAAGCAAGAGATAGAGCAAAATGGCGCTCCATGGTAGCCAACCTTCGTTGCGGAGACGGCACTCAATGATGATATGATATGTATCCAGATTTAGACCAGTTCTTTATGGTACATGTTCTTCACTTATTCAAGACACAATTTGACAAATTCAAAACTATTATTATTACTATATCTATATCCATTTTAAAGAATTCATAAACAGATAGATCTCCGGCTGACGGAAGATAGATGGGGAATTCAAACAACAACAACAACAACATTAAGAGGCTCCTAAATCATTCTATGAGACGACAATAACATTTAGCTATGAGATGAAACAAGGGGCACCATTGAAGCAGTATCAACGAATCATACACATAAAGACTCAACACTGTCTCGAGACCCATGGAACCAGCTAGCCCCATTCCACATGTGATGTATGAACCCGTAGAACTTGGACAAGGAGTTAGATGAGGGCAAGATAATAGCTACAGAGACAGACCTTGAAAGAAAATATAGCAGAAATGTACTTGGATGTTAATTATTCACAGGGCACTCGTGTGCATGTGGCTCGCCTACAAACGATCCAACAGGGCACTCGTGTGCATGTGGCTCGGCTACAACCGATCCAACAGGGCACTCGTGTGCATGTGGCTCGGCTACAAAACGATGCAGTCAATGGTGAACACAGTGTTAATGTTGCAGCTTTACACAGAAGAGCAATATAAAACATGATGCTTCGACCTAGACACGGCTTTCCTCAGAAGCAACAACAAACAAATACAGACGGACACACAACCAAGGATGGGCTAACCACTGCTTCAGCCAAAAGCACATTTTAAAGCAATTACACGTTTGAAGCTGCCACGCTCAAGGCAGCAGCAAATATGGTTATTTAAATACTTTAAAAAAAAATGATTTGCACGAAAAACCGATGTTACCGACTGGATGAGCCATCAACCATGATGCCAGTGCAATCTACTAGTGCTGACGTCTTATAGTGCTGCTACATGCTGTGTCACGAGAGTGCTGAATCGATGGATGATCGTGCAGTACAGCATTCAGGGTTATGAGAACGATAGATTTTCCAAAAAGGTGATAAATTATTACTACGACAAGTGATCTGATCAAATTTCCGGGAGACAAAAACTGAATCTTGGGATAACAGAAAGGGACGGCCGGTGGTTATGTCATATTTTTTTAATTAATGAAAGTAAAACGATAAACAAATAATTAAATAAACATACAGAGCAAACCAATTTTGTTTCAATCAGAGAACACATACAAATGTGTAGTTACATGAGTAGATGGTTATGGTTAGTTGAAGGCGAAGTATTCTATGAGACACTAAATAAAATTATCAACAAGACTGACAAAAACATATTAGTGATAGGAGATTTTAATGGAAGGCTTGGGAAACGCAACAGCGAGAACATAGATATCTTTGGACCCTTTGGCGATTAGGAGCTGAAGTAAATGAAAATGGAAGCAGACTGCTGGAATTATGTAATCAAAATGATTTGTTTATCACCAACGCATTCTTCAAACACAGAGAGTCGCAATTATATACCTGGTACAAATGGAATGACACAACATGCAGAAGTCAGATAGATTTTATACTAACAAGAAAACAGTGCCAGGAAAAATATTAAGCAGAATCATTCTGGAAAGACTAAAAGAGGCCATCGAGAAACATTTGAGAGATGAATAAACAGGTTTTAGGAAGAACAGATCATGTGCTGATCAAATAACTACTCTACGTATAATAGTTGAACAAAGTTTAGAATTAAAATCCCCACTTTATATTGGATTCATAGATTACGAAAAGGCATTTGATAGTTTAGACAGAGGAATGATTTGGAAGTTGCTGAGTCATTACGGAATCCCCATAAAGTTTATTAACCTGATAAAAACAATGTATGAAGGAACGAAATGTAGTGTGGTGCACGAAGGACAGCTCACAGAAGCATTTGAAATAAGAACAGGAGTAAGGCAAGGATGCCTTCTGTCTCCATTTCTCTTTCTACTGGCCATAGATTGGATTATGAAAATAACTCAAAACAACAAAAATAGAATCCAGTGATCACTGACCAAGCAACTTGATGATTTAGACTTTGCTGATGACATAGCTCTCCTTTCACACAGCCATCAACAGATGCAGGATAAAATGAGCATTCTTGATGAGAGATCACAACAGCTAGGACTGAAGATTAATAGAGATAAGACCAACATTATGCGAAAAAAATGCAGTTGGCAATAACCAGATAAAATTAGGAGATACTTCTACTAGACGCACAATCTTACATATATCTGGGCAGTAATATAGATAAAGAGGGAGGGAGGGACAGAAAATGATACCAAAATAAGGATATCAAAAGCAAGAGGAGCTTTCATTGCACTGGGAAACATGGAAGGAAATTCAAAGAAATTAGGTTAAATACAAAAATAAAAATGTTCAACTCAAATGTTAAGTCGGTCCTATTATATGGCTGTGAAACATGGAGAACAACAAAATTGACAATCATGAAGATACAGACTTTCATTAATGTATGCTTTAGCAGAATAAAAGGATGGAAATGGCAGGACAAAATCACTAACATAGAATTATGGAAATGTACCAGTCAAATACCAGTGGATAAAGAGATACATCGAAGACGATGGCGCTGGATAGAACACACACTGTGTAAGCCAACTAAGAGTATTACACAACAGGCCCTTTTTTGGAATCCCCAGGGGAAAAGACAAAGAGGAAGACCTAGGAATTCTTGGAGAAGACAGATAGAAGCAGAGATGAAGATGATGGGGAAGATATGGAATGATCTTAAAAGAATGGCAAAAAACAGAACGACTTGGAAAGTGTTTGTTGAAGACCTATGCTCCACAAGGAGCTAAAAAGGTAGAAGAAGAAGAAGAAGAAGAAGAAAACAGAACAAGAAAAGAGTAACCGACAGCAGACGACACGGACCATACAATAATTATGATTACAAATGATGCACAAACAAACAAAAGAGGCAAAAAGAACAGACAATAACATTAAAACAATTAAAAGGTCACGAATCAAGGAAAACCCTAGACGACAAACTAGCAGAGGAATTTAAAAAAAAACAACCCATAATGAAGTATAGACAGTAGAAGAAGAGTGGAAGCAGTTCAAGAAAACAATAAACATCGCAACAACAGTATGTAGAACACAACTCAGGACAAAAAGAAGAGAAAAGTGCAACCCATAGTGGAACGAAGCAATCAGAGAAGGAATTAAAGTAAAGAAGAAACTGTTAAACATTTGGAGAGAGAATAAGAACTAAGTAGAATATGAAAACTTAGTCCGGAAAAAGTTAAACTTTTGATCAGAAAAAAAAGTTAAGCAAAACACCTGGACAGAATTCGGACAAAATATCAGGAGGTACTTTAAGACAGGAGCCGCGATAGCTCAGTGGTTAGTGAACTGGACTACAAAGGTCAAGGGGTAGGGTTCGATCCCAACCGACGGCTTCCGGGTTCACCCAGCCTTAATTGGGTACCGGATTTTTTTTTTCTGGGAAAGTAAAGCAGCACGGGCATAATACCGACCACATTACCCCAAAAAATCATGTGCTGAAGGTCTGTAAAATATAGGGTCACTAACACCATATTTCCCTATACCCCACTTGGCGTGACGGGGGTACTTTACTTTTAGCCGCGATAGCTCAGTGGTTAGTGAACTGGACTACAACGGACAAGGGGTAGGGTTCGATCCCAACCGACGGCTGCCGAGTTCACCCAGCCTTAAATGGGTACCTGATTTTTCTGGGAAAGTGAAGCGGCACGGGCGTAATACCGACCACATTACCCCAAAAATCATGTGCTGAAGGTCTGTAAAATTTATGGTCACTAACACCATATTTCCCTATGCGCCATTTGGCGTGACAGGGGTACTTTACTTTTTTTTTTTTTTTACGTTAAGACAGCCACAAGAAAATTCTACAAAACAGTAAAAGCAACAAGAGCCAGGAAAAAAATCACTATTTCGCTGAACTAAAAAATGACATGACGGACGGCTAATATCACATGAACAACATATGCAACAGAGATGGAAAGAATCTAAGACCTATTAAATATGGCATTAACCACCAGTAACACACAAAAAAAAAACCACGCAAGAATGTACAAACACTAAACCAAACATCACGAAAGAGGAAATCTAAGAAGTGATCAAATATGCTCCACGAATTAAAGCACCGGGAATAGATAACATGCCAGTAGAAATAATAGCAGCAGCAGGAGAAATAGGAGCTGCATGGAAGCACATAATATTCAATGCAGCATGGCATCAACAAAAAGCTCCAACAGGCAATCACAGTACCAATATGGAATAAGAAAGGTGGCAAGAGAGACTACACTTAATATAGAGGTATATCACTTCTCAGTCATGTGGTAAAGTTATACGTCAACATTATGGGGGGGGGGGGGGGAAGCAGACACCAATACTAGAGCTACAGCCAAGCGATTCTCAAATGGAGTCCCGAAAAAAAAAAAAAACAGACGTTGTACTGACGCTCTATTCACAATAAAACTGCAGAAAAGACGACAGAACACAATCAAAATTTGTACATAGTTTTCATTGACCAGGAAAAAGCATTCAACAGAATAAGTAGAGAACAACTGTGGAGTAAACCAATATCTAACCAACCTAATTAAAAGTCTCTACATCAACAGCAGCTGCACAGTCATAACAGCAGCAGGTTACACAGATCACTTCGAAGTTAGATCAGGTGTAAAACTCTGGTGCGTACTATCCCACCTATTGGTCATTACATACATGATCTACATATGCAAGTTAGCCGACCCACCGTAGACAGAAGAGATCATCGAGCTTCCATTTGCAGACGATCAGGCACTAATACATGGAAAAATGAAAGATCTAAAAGAAACAGACTCAACAACTCAGGCACTCAGTGCAACATGAAAACCAACATCAACAAAACAAAAGTCATGAATATCGGAAAAGAGAAACAGATCATCAACATAGAAGGCGGGCAATTAAAACAAATAGTGTAATTTAAATACCTAAGAAGTCTAGTGACAAATGACAATTCACAAACAACAGAAATAGACTCAAGATGTAACAAAGCTTGACTAATCATTGGACAATTATCATCACTATTGTCCAGCAAAGAAATAAATCTATAGGCAAAGCGGGCACTCTACAATACAATCTTCATCCTAACGTTGTGCTACCAATGCCAGTCCTGGACCCTAGATGTAAGAACAATAAGAAAATAAGAACTACCGAGATGAAATGTGTTAGACGAATGACAGAAAACACCCTTAAAGATAAGATCAGAAATGAAGAACTGAGAAAAAAGCTCGGAGTAATCACCGCCATAGAATATATACAGAAGCAACAGATAAAATGGTTTGGCCACATGATAAGGCTGAAAGATCAAAGACAACACAACGCGCATTCAATAAACGTTGTGAGAACACCAGACCCAAGGGCCGATCACGAAAAAAAAGGATTGACGGAATATTAGAAACACTAGGAAATATAACAGCAGCAGAAGCGAACAGAAGAGCAAAAGACCGCAAATTATGTCTCCCCTCGACGCTGAAAGGTAATGAACCAGGAAAGAAGGAGATTACGATAATAATTGATGCACTGTAACCTTTCAACCCGTGTACGTGTTAACAACGAAGATTGAAGGATTGTAAACTCGTGTCCACGTTAGTAACAAAGATTGAAGGATTGTAAACTCGTGTCCACGTTAGCAACGAAGATTGAAGGATTGTAAACTCATGTCCACGTTAGTAACGAAGATTGAAGGATTGTAAACTCGTGTCCACGTTAGCAACGAAGATCGAAGGATTGTAAACTCGTGTCTATGTTATGTGTAGGTACACTTTAAGTGATCAACCCGTGTCAACTAAAGATCGATATATTGTAATCTTTGAACTCTTGTCTTTGTTCCAGGTCTTATAGACGGTGAACGCGTCACAAGACCAGCAACATGTAGCATTAAAGGTAAGAGCTATCAATTATGTGAATAAAAAAATAAATCTTAGAAAAAAAAAAAAAAAGATCATCTCTACCGAGCTGACTTGTAAAACTACTTCTAGCAGTGGTCAACCTACAAACAACCACATGAAAGCACAAATTGATGGCTTGTCCAGTGATCGACGGTCCTAGCAAAGCTAATACTCCAGAACGCGGTGAGAAAAAAAAGAATAAATAAAAAGATGACAAAATAAAATAATAGCCCATATTTTGACTTCATAAGTGCACAGAGATCTTTCTTCTATTTGTCCTCTTCCTTTTATACCCTTTAGGGTGTCGAGGGAGATGCACCTAGTCCTTGTCCTATCGGCAGCCTCAACTATTGGCAATTGATTTTATTGTAGTCTCTTGCGTGTTGTCAGTCCATCTTGTTCTGGGCCTACCACGGACACAGAAAATATATTTTCAACTTCAGATATTCATGTATGACTTATCTACTCTTGGATTTCCGGCTCCTAGATGGAGGTTGAAGTTCATGTTCTCTCGACCGCTGCAGGATTTGCATTTGGGTACTGATTAATTTCAGTTATTTCAACCTGATATGCGCCGGTGCTGCTGAGTCTTGCACATGGCAATATTTCTCTTTGGCAGGCCAAGTGTTGTGAATGCGACCTTCCCCCGTCTTGGAGCTGATATACTGTTTACGTCAACACATTTAGTGCTGTTCAATGGCCGTCGTTGGAATTGTTTGACGCCAATTATTTGCAAGTTACAACTCATTAATATAGACTGCTCTGCCAAGTCAACTGAAGGTTTCGCTTTAGAGATTTTGCATCATCGTTAGGTGTTTTGTGTGGAGATAACAAATGCTGATTGGAAACTCTCATGCCCCAACAATCTCCCACAGAGAGGAGAGAACGATGATACAGGGGGGCCTGATTTCCTGGGACAACATTCTTAGAGGTGCAAAATATCAAGAGAATGTAATAATAATTAAGAAAGCAGTAATTACAAGTACGTAGTAATAATAATTACAATAGCAGTTTGGTGGTGGTGGGGACGCTATACGTGATTTTCCATGGGCCCGCAACAGGGTTACATTTTGTTTCTTGTGAATCACAGAACTGGCAGTAGTTAACTCAAAATGAAAAACTGAGAAAAAAGCTAGAACCCCCGCCATAGAATATATAAATAAACAACAGATAAAATAGTTTGGTCACGTGAAAAGGCAGAAAGATAAAAACACAACACACTGAGCCTTCAATAAACGTTCCGAGAACACAAGACTCGTGGGCCAACCACGAAAAAAGATGGATTGACGGACTATTAGAAACACTAGCAGAAGCGAACAGCTGAGCAAAAGACTGCAAATTACATCTTCCCTTGACTTTGAAAGGCAAATGAGGAAGGAAAGAAGAAGAAGAAAAATGATAGAAGTTTTGATTGGTAGTTTGCTCCGAGTTATTTGTGGAAAAAGTGCTGAATTTTTGAAAGAACGGCAAAGAATGGCAGCTGCAGTCCCCATCAAAGCAGCTACACCGCACGCCAAAAGACATAAGACCAAAGCAGTACCGAAAGTGAACGCTGCTGAACTGTCCTTCATCATACAGTATAATAATTCATCGTATCGAATAATATCGGAATATCGAAACACAATCCGGATGAAAAACACAGCTCACATAGCACTAAACTCAGTAGCTCCGACAGCAAAACCAGAAATTTCAATTTGACAAGGTGCCATTAATCCAATATTCCAATTTATAACAACATTAAATGAACATAGATTTCTTTTCTACAGCAAGCTGCCATGTTTTGCTATTTTCGACCATTAAATCCGATAAAGATCGCGAGGCTGTTTTTAGTTGCAGCGCTGTGTTCCGTCTTCGATGAGTACTTGGTTGGCAAGATTGGTTATTTTGTTTTCACTGGCACCAAGTAGGATGGAGGAAGGATCGTCATTAACTGTTGTCGCTGATCCTGGTACGAGCAGTCAGCTATGAGTCGCTGATCACTTTCAGTCAATATGTTGCTAGGCGTCTCGACTCCCAAATCTGTCATCATCATAGAGTGCCGTCTCCGTATCGAAGGTTGGCTACCATGGAGCACCATTCCGCTCTGTTTCTAACTTTGATGGTGCTGGTTGTCAGAGGCTGACGTGTCCATCATTTACTACATGGCTACTCGTCCATGTTAGTCTAGGTCTGCCTCTTTTACCTTGTATTTTCCCTTCCAAGATTACTTTTAGTTGGCTGCAATGTCTTTCAACACGCCCCAAAAATCTCATTTGACTTTTTATAATTGTGTTTAGTAGTTTTTTCTTTACATTTTTAGTTGTTCTAAAACTTCATCGTTTGTTTTCTTTTCTTTCTATCCAATTCTTCCTATTCTTCTTTAAATCCACATTTCAAAGGCTTCAATTTTCTGTCATGTTTTCTTGTCTAATGTCCATGTTTCTGCACTATACGGGAATTTTGAGAAGATATATCATTTTTCTATTCTTAGTTTTAGCTCTGGTGTTATTTGTTTTGATGTTAGTATATTTTTCATGGCATTACAATTAATTTTTGCCATTCCTATTCTTTTATTTATTTCAGTTTCCCATCAGTGGTCATAGTAAAATTGATAACCCCAAATCAGTACAGTTTTAATTAATATTTCGTTATCCTCTTTTTTCAGAGTTTACACCGCTGACGTATACAATGGCCGATATTTTTTTGTTTCTGACGTCCAATTGTAATTATTAGGCACCTTATATTCCCATACAAAGGACAAGGGGTAGCGTTCGATCCCAACCGATGGCTTCAGGGTTCTCCCAGCCTTAAATGGGTACCGAATTTTTTTTTCTGGGAAAGTAAAGCGGCACGGGCGTAATACCGACCACATCACCCCAAAAATCATGTGCTGAAGGTCTGTAACATTTATGGTCACTAACACCATATTCCCTATACGCCACTTGACGTGACGGGTCACTAACACCATATTCCCTATACGCCACTTGGCGTGACGGGTCACTAACACCATATTCCCTTACGCCACTTCACGTGACGGGTCACTAACACCATATTCCCTATACGCCACTTGGCGTGATGGGTCACTAACACCATATTCCCTTTACCCCACTTGGCGTGACGGGTCACCAACACCATATTCCCTATACGCCACTTGGCGTGACGGGGGCTCTTTAATTTTTTAAAACTTATACTCCCATGTTTTCTTTTTTTCCATCCTCAGTCACATATCGTAGTAAGCCAGCGGGAAGAAAGGGAAATCCATGAAAACCCCCACAATTGTGACTTCTTCAGCTATACGAGCTATAGACAGCTGACGTCATTCTACCTACAATCGTCCCCGCTCGCAAAGCTCTGAACTTCTGGCCCTACTACTATAGATGGATGTTGTCAACTTTTCCTCTTCTTCTTTCCTTCCTCATTTGTTTTTCAGCGTCTTGGAGAGATTTTGCGGTCTTTTGCTCTTCTATTCGCCTCTAAAAAAAGTATAACTCATCAACAAATCAATTAGATATAACAGCTTTAAATCAAAAAGATATTAAAGATACCTACACAATACAAGTAAAGAACACATACCAGAAGCTGCTAGAAGAAGGAATTGAACAATACAGAAGAGAAAATCCTGATGAAAAAGTAACAACCAAATTGCAATGCATAAAGAAAAGCATACAAGAAACCTGCGACACCTTACCCAATAGAGAAAAGAACAAAAAACAACATGGATAACTAACACCATCTTAGAAAAAATGGAAGAAAGGAGACAAGCGAAGAACACTGCCCAATACAATAAAATAGATAATGAAATACGCAAAATGTGCAAAAAGGCAAAAGAAGACTGGCTCAGCCAAAAATGTATAGAAATAGAAACTATGGAAAGCAAATAAGACTTAAGAGGAATGCACACAGAAATAAAGAGAATGACTAATAAAAATAAAAAAGCCACAGAAGGTGGATGCATTGCAGACAAAAAAAGGAAACAATGCTAACAGACAATAAAGATATTATAGATAGATGGCAGGAATATATAAAATAACTATTTCATGATCAAAGGGACAAGAAACCAGTTATAAAATGTACATCAGGCTATAAAATCTTAAAATCTGAGGTGGAAAAAGCTATAAAAACAATGACATAGGGAAAAGCAGCAGGACCTGACAGCATACCGATAGAGATGATTGGCCGAAAAGCGCAACTATAACAGTTTATATTACAAACCACAACACAACGCAGACACGTCCACTTAACGTCCTTGAGTTGTGTGTGTTTGTGGTAGCGTGTGTTTGTGTGTATATGTTTGTGTGTGTGCGTGTGTGTATGTCGAGGACGGTGGGTGAATTTCTCATCAACTAGCCCCTCCCACTGAGTGGTAACCACCCTCATCCCACTAAACCACGCCACTGTCCAACCTACTTCGCCATACGTCACATGAATGCAATGCGATATTTAAAAGTATAAGACGCTCTTATCTTACTCGCTGTTTTTAGAGCGGATACCACAGCACACACTGGGCAAGCCTGTAGGTGCCCAGACGTCATCAACAGATAACGATGCCTACCCTACTGTTGTACGCTTGCATTCGTTTATGTCGTCTATCAATAACGTAAACCTTTTACCATACAATTTTTAAAATCAATTCTCCCTTGCTTTCGTTCACCTTAAAACTAAAGGAATAGACGTCCTCTTTGTCATCCGCCCTTAAAAGTACGTTAAGTGGGCGTTGATGCGTCGTGGTGTGATTTGCAGTAAGTAAAGTAAAGAGCCCTGTCACACCAAGTGGCGTATAGGGAATATGGTGTTAGTGACCCGTTACGTCAGTCAAATGGCGTATAGCGAATATGGTGTTAGTGATCATAATTTTTACAGACTTTCGGCACATGATTTTTGGGGCAATGTGGTCGGTATTACGTCCGTGCTGCTTTACTTTTCCATTAAAAAAATCTGGTACCCATTTAAGGCTGGGTGAACTCGGCGATTAGGATCGAACTCGACCTCTCGTCCTTGGTTTACAGTAGAACTGTGATATTGGCGGCTTTCGGCCCAACGCATCCGACTTCCGCATGGTATTTTTTAGTACCGGGTTGTCTTTTCTCTCGATTCTCAGTAGGTCAGACTAAACTGGTTAATCTTTTTTTAAGGGCTACTTTAAAGGGTGGAGTACAACCGCTGACAACTAGTCCTGTTGCTGAATGGTGTCTTAGTCCATATCTCTTCGTCCCTCAATTTTCCCAGTTGTTACAATATATTCCAGCTGTTCCCTTTTCATTACACGGCCAAAAAAATGATGATTGTTTCCTCCTAATATTGGAAATGAGCTCTCTTTTTGATTTGATCTCTTTCAGAATGTTTTCATTACTCTTCTTAGCTGTCCATGGTATTCTCAACATTCTTCTGTAAAATCACATTTCTACAGCATCCAGTGATTTTCTTGTCTGTTGTCCTTTTGTCCATGATTCACATCCATATATTAATAATGGCTCTACATAACATTTAAGAACTCTTTTTCTTGTTTCTGTTGTCAAAAATGGATTGCACAGTATTTTTCTCATTTTTTGGAAAGCTACATTTGCCTGAGCCATGCTGCATTTCACCTCTGTTGTACATCTTCCGTCTGAGTTTAATAAAATTCCCAAATATTTAAACTCACTTACCTGTTTTAATATTGTTTCACTTGTCTTTATGGTGCATTGCGTAGATGTCTTTTTCTTTGCTGCTACTATTATTTGTCTTTTAGCTATTAAGGTTGAGTTTTTTCTTTCCTTCACTACAATGTCTTTTGTTCATTATAATGTCTTTGCACATTTACGTATGGTTTTATATCGCTTGAAACGTCAATTACTCATCGACTAAAAAAAAATATGAGTACCTCCGAAGACGGAGTTATCTGCCTCTGCGGCGAGGGACCTCTGTGCACATGGCTGTAAGGGGGATAAAAAGATTAGCACGCACAATTTCAGTTCTTAATCTCTAGGGACTTTAAATTAAACTGTGTTTTTTCACTATAATGTATTTGCACAATTGCGTATGATTTAATAAAGGTAGAGGAATTTATATATGCAAGAATCAATGTGCCCAGCATGTGTTGGATGGTACATCGAAGAATCAGGCCACACGCGGATTCGAGGAAAACGAAAGCGTTGATACACATCCAAATATAGATTTATATAGACCTGCGGACTGAGAGGGAATACTCAGTAAATTCTAACAAGCGTGACGTTTTCAGGTTTGCGAGCAGGGGCGGTTGTGGATAAAGTGAGATTAGCCGTCTATAGCTCATGGAAACGTCACACTAGTTGGAGGGTTTCCGGTTTTATTTCTGCCCGCTGGGTAAGCGATTGATTGTAAGTCAGTTGGCTGCAGCTGATACATGGGTTTGTATTACATGTTCCTGAGCAAAGGATGGTATACATACACGCGACGATGTATTCAAAGCCCTAAACTCCTGTTGGATATTATTGATGCGGTTATCAAAGAGGAATCTGTTTCGAGAATACAACAGCTTGTATTACAACATAAAGGAATGATAACCTGCAAATGCACGCTAGATGTATGCACAGCTAGTGATCTACTGAGCCATCAATGTGCGCCTATTTTGACATCTGCTAAACAGCGGCGGATATTCAAAGGAGTCAACAGATGCCAAGACTCTTCTAATATTTTAAGAGAATGCATAACTCGATCACACTCCAGCTCGAGCGGGAGTTTGGGGGGCGGGGGACGGGACTGGTTGGTCTCGAGGCAAGACAGCGATCTCGGGACAGAGAGGTTGTGAGTTCAAATCGCGGCTGCACCAGTTAGGATTTTTATTTCGCTGAGGCAACCACCCTTGGTCTCAGCAGCGAAGTCCCGTTTGAAACGCAATTACTCTTCAACGGAAAAAAAAATAGTACCTCCGAAGACGGAGTTATCTGCCTCTGCGGCGAGGGACTCACGTGCACTGTGTGGGAAAAAAAGATTAGCACGCAAAATTTCAGTTCTTTAATCTCTAGGGACTTCGCCCGAGGTGAGAGCTGGCGAACGAAAAAAACACACCTTTAAATTAAAGATAAATTTAAAAGGAGGGTTGTGAGTTGATGGACTGGTAGTTTGTAATCCAGTAACTACTGTAATTACTACCAATTGGTATTGGTGCCATATTTGTAATAAAGATAAATTGATGTGTGTAGTAACTGACACTCCCTGTATACTGGCCGCGAAGACAGAGTTTGATCTTGACTAGCAATGGAATTGTGTCGTCTCAATGCCAATCTTCACATTCTGTATTGGGTTATGTAAAGACAGAAAAAAAACGTTTTTGTTTGAAGCTACAGTTGAAATTTGGACTTTAAAGAAACGACTTTAGAAGAGAGTATATAGTCGATCATTATGAGAACTATCCTCTTGGTCCTATAATGTTTATGATAACTTAAAGTGACAAATGGAAAATCACCACCTTCTGTCAAAGAAAATACAGAAATATCAAAATTTAGATTGTTACTTTTGGTAAGGCTGAAGTGGAGAGTTTGTGCAAGAGGATTCAAATTCCAAATGAAAAGGAAGTGGGTAAGGAGTTTCATGAGTTAAAAACAGATAATAAAATGCCTGCTGCACTAATGGAGTTAATAAACACTATGAACAGCATCCCCTTTTTCTACTGTTGAATGTGACTGTGGCTTCGCACAGATAATCTGTTCTCACAGCCACACAACATTGGCATTATCTACAAATGAATACCTTGAGTGCACAGATTTTCATCAAACTGTTGCTCCCCCCTCCCTCTACATGTTTTTTCAACTCTTTAAAAAGGGTGTCCCTCCACACCTAAAGACACATTCAGGAAAGTGGTAAAATATTAATTCCTGGTTCCTGAAACACATTAGATAAGTATCCACTTTAAGTGCATGGAATGAGCTCATGAACATGACATAGTGGTGACCAATGTCCAATGTGATGAGCTCAATTTGCAAACTTTTATTAAAGATATTCATTAAATATTGTCTTTCTTTAATGTTTTATATGCAATAAGATTTAACTTCATTTGATAAATATAACATTATAAATAATAGCAATGTAATTTAATAAATATATATAATAGTATCCTTTTGTCTATGTCTCAATGTGTAAGACAGAGCTTTCTGTAGACTGGTATAGCATGATTTTCTTGTTCTATGGGAGTGAATGATGAGTGTTTGTAAACGTTTTTGGAAAGAAAAAAAGCCCTTTTATATCTCTTTTTTTTTCAGATGAAAGATTCAAACATGGACACAAGTATGAGTATACATATGAAGTTACAACAACAAATGGACTGAGTGGAACTACAATGACAACTACAGATACTCGTCTCTCATGTCGAGTGGTCATTTCTGTCCCTCGCAAATGTGAACTCATTCTCAAGGTCTGTAATTTGTGTTTCTCTCATCTCTCTTGGGTGTGCACAGAGGTAACTAGGGTGGTTTAAATCTGTGGAAGAAGAGTAGTTGATGGAACAAGGATGGTTGTCAACATTTATTTAAATTCATTTATAAGGTAACTTACCTGGTTATGAGTCGCTGTGCCCTGAATTAACAATAACATTAACATTAAATTAGCAATAACATTAAATTAGCAATAACATTAAATTAACAAAAACATTAAATTAGCAATAACATTAAATTAACAAAAACATTAAATTAGCAATAACATTAAATTAACAAAAACATTAAATTAGCAATAACATTAAATTAGCAATAACATTAAATTAACAATAACACTAAATTAGCAAAAACATTATTAAATTAACAATACAATTAAATTAACAATAACATTAAATTAACAATAACATTAAATTAACAAAAACATTAAATTAACAATAACATTAAATTAACAATAACATTAAATTAACAATAACATTAAATTAACAATAACATACTACATGAGAGCCATAACATTTGGAAAGGCATCAGAATGAGATAATTATATAGTCAAGTGGGGGATGAAACTGAAAGAATTTGGAATAAAAATAATACATGTAACAGAGTTGTTGCATAACATCTGCAACAGCGTATATAGTTATACACACACACATACCGGATGATTTTCTCTCAAATCTATTCATACTCTAACAAAGAAACCAGAAATCATGGAATGTTACTTGATGATCATTGAATAGCAAATCAAGTCTCAAACGGGACAAGCTCATTCAAGAAATAAATAACAACATGCTGTATAAATCCGTGATGTCTGGAAAAAAAAAACAACAACTGTTCCTGCTGTGGACACCAGTACACTGTGGCTTTCCTGGAAATAAGAAAGCATAGAAATTTACAAAAGAAGGTGGGAGACTTCAACAGTCAAACCCACTGAAGAACTTTAAAGATGATAAGACACTACTCATGGAATAAGCCAGATGGGAGAGAACTGTATGAAAAATATGAGCCAGAACATGCCAGTTTAAAACAAGCTCTATAGACATGGGCAGACCAAGATTTTCAGTCTCAAAACATGTCGCTGTGGCCTCAGAGCACACCTATACAAAAAGTGATATTGCAACATGCAACTGTGGAACATCCAGACAAACTCTAGAGCATATCTGAAAGGACTGTATCACTATCAGCACAGGTGCTTCCTAAAAAACTCAAGAGTATACCAACAGGACTGCATCACTCTCAACACAGGTGCATCCTAACAAACTCCAAAGTATATCCAACAGGACTGCACCACACTCAATACAGGAGCATCCAGACAAACTCCAAAGCATCTCCGACAGGACTGTATCACTCCCAACACCATAAGAACAAAAATGTAGCTCACAGAAGCAACCCTGAACACCAAACTATGGGGGAACTAGTGAAGACCTCAAACACATCTTATTCTGAACCCATGCTGGTCTAGCAGTCTAAATGCGTAGCAGAAGCTAATCCCAGAAGGAGAAGAAAGAGTACAGTAAGTCTTATAACCACATAGCCTAAAGATTAGCATTATCATACAAGCAATAAACAACAAAATCAACCAGGAATTATTAATTAACATTATGGATTCATTAAAGGTATAAGGCAAAAACAATTTCATATACAAATAGAATGTGCTATAGAAATGAAAATATGCCTGTTCTTATGTGTTGTTGACTACACCAAGACGTTCGACAAAGTAAAAAGTGTATATTTTTGATGTAGAAAATGTACAGTTTTAGAGAATATAAATGTTGACAGCAGAGATTTATAAATAATAAAGAACATGTACTGGCCTCAAAAAGCAGTCATAAAAACTGGAAATCAATTTGGAATATTTCAACACATCAAACAAGGTATTATGTAAGGGTATGTATTTTGGCAAAAAATGAGGAAGACACTATGCAATCCATTTTTGATAATAGAAACAAGAAAAAGAGTTCTTAAATGTTATGTAGTGCCAGTCTTAACATATGGATGTGAATCATGGACGATAGGACAACAGACAAGAAAATCACTGGAGGCTGTAGAAATGTGGTTTTACAGAAGAATGTTGAGAATACCATGGACAGTTAAGAAGAGTAATAAAACCGTTCTGAAAGAGGCCAAAGCAAAAAGAGAGCTAATTTCCAATATTAGGAAGAAACAATCAACATTTTTTGACCATGTAATGAGAAGGAAACAGTTGGAATATATTGTGACAACTGGAAAAACTGAAGGATGAAGAGATAGAGGGAAGCAAAGAGAACAGATACCAGACAGCTTAAGAGAATGGCTTGTTTGAAGATCAACAACGGAAATAATAAATAATTGTCAAGATCAAAAGTTGTGGAGAGACATGATCACCTATGCCAGCAGGCATGATACTTGATAATGATAATGTATTATCATGGGATTTACTCATGGTGTATAGTGATATTATACAAAGACCTAGAAAAGACATATCTGTAGTGTCAGTCAGTGGTCATAATATAAACATCCTGAGGTATATTGATGACACCATCATATTCCTTAAGAGTGAACAGTTACAGAAAATGATTGTCATTATAGTGATTGAGGGTGAACCTTAAGAGTGAACAGTTACAGAAAATGATTGTCATTATAGTGATTGAAGGTGAACCTTAAGAGTGAACAGTTACAGAAAATGATTGTCATTATAGTGATTGAAGGTGAACCTTAAGAGTGAACAGTTACAGAAAATGATTGTCATTATAGTAATTGAAGGTGAACCTTAAGAGTGAACAGTTACAGAAAATGATTGCCATTATAGTGATTGAGGGTGAACCTTAAGAGTGAATAGTTACAGAAAATGATTGTCATTATAGTGATTGAAGGTGAACCTTAAGAGTGAACAGTTACAGAAAATGATTGTCATTATAGTGATTGAAGGTGAACCTTAAGAGTGAACAGTTACAGAAAATGATTGTCATTATAGTGATTGAAGGTGAACCTTAAGAGTGAATAGTTACAGAAAATGATTGTCATTATAGTGATTGAAGGTGAAAATAAAGGCCTCAGTCTTAGCAGCAGAAAGACAGAGCTGATGGTTGCAACAAATTAAAAATGCTTCTCCAAAATACACAATTAAAGTAAATGGGGCAGTATTAAATGAAGTCAGTGAATTCAAATATATAATTCAGACAGTAAATGTACTGTGGAGTGAGATGCAGAAAAGCTCTGGCAACTGCAACATTTCAGAGATTGCAGAGAGTGAAAATGATATTACATGACCCTTCTTTAAGAAAGGAGCTAAGAGAAAGTCATCTCCTATGTTATGTAGAGTCACTCCTATGGTAGTGAATTCTAGACTATTGGATAACAGGCAAAAAGTCTTAGGAGGCCACAGAAATATAATTTTACAGAGGAATATTGAGAATACAGCAGAAAGTGTGAAAAGATTGATAGCGACATTATAAAAGAGGCCAAGACAAAAAAAAAATGCTTATACCAACTCATCTTAGGAGGAGACAATCATAATTGTTTGCTCATTTAAGTAGTAGGAAACAGCTGGGACATATTATGAAACATGATCAGCTACGTTGGCAGGGATGACACTAGATAATGATGAATCTATCTGAGAACACTGAGTTTTAATTCTAACCAATTTTTATAATTTAGCTTAGCTTATAACCTTTATATAAGTTTAGATTACAACTTATATAAATATCTATCTTTCATTCGCCTGAAGTATTGTCTATATCCACAATGTTGATGTTGCATCTGGTATAAATTGTTCTATTTTTTTATAGTTCTTGCAGAGGTCCATATAGTTTTGTTTGTAGTGTTGTATCTATGGACCAAAGGGTTTTCCTTAGTGTGCTATATTATAATTTATATGTGTATTGTTTGTTGTCCCAGAGAACGACCTTCTGGTTGCAAAGTGGATTTTATTGATATTGCTATTCCTTATATGGGTTTTATTGATTGCACTTTTACTTATTTGATTAAATATACCATAATAAATTTTATGTTTTACATTTTTTGGGTGTGTTTTGTGATCTTTCTACAGATCAGAACTTTCAGTTGTCTGCATTTCTGTCCATTGGCGTGATCATTTCTTCATTCCCATGTGTGCAATGTAATCAAATAATGAGACAATTTAAGTAGCATTTTCCTGTTGGTATCTTTCCTATTTAACATATGTGCCTGCATATGGAAATTTATAGTAATAAACAGTAAGCTTCTGGATTGCAGAGAATAGTATTTATTCTTTCATTTCTAAAGTATTTGACTGATTTCTGTAGCAGTTGTAAGTAAAATTAAATAGTGAGACAGAACTTAAGTGCCAATCGTTTTTTTTTCTGCATGTCAACAACTATTAAATAATATACAACCATGTATTGACCACAAACATAGATTCCAACTTAAACTTGGTATTTTTTAAAAATAACTGGCTACCTCATGCAGGTTCATAGCTGTGAACTTCTGGATCGATTCCCAAACAAGGACTTTGTGACCAATGACAATTCCCAGAGATTGGCTAAAGAGTTGAAAAAGTGAGTCTTATTTTAGTTTTAGTTTAGTTTTATTTTAGTTTTGTTTTAGTTTTATTGTAGTTTTATTGTAGTTTTATTTTAGTTTTATTTTAGTTTTGTTTTAGTTTTATTGTAGTTTTATTTTAGTTTTATTTTAGTTTTAGTGTAGTTTTATTGTAGTTTTATTTTAGTTTTAGTGTAGTTTTATTGTAGTTTTATTTTAGTTTTATTGTAGTTTTATTTTAGTTTTATTTTAGTTTTATTGTAGTTTTATTTTAGTTTTATTTTAGTTTTGTTTTAGTTTTATTGTAGTTTTATTTTAGTTTAAATTTAAGTTTTAGTGTAGTTTTATTGTAGTTTTATTTTAGTTTTAGTGTAGTTTTATTTTAGTTTTGTTTTAGTTTTATTTTAGTTTTGTTTTAGTTTTAGTGTAGTTTTATTGTAGTTTTATTTTAGTTTTAGTGTAGTTTTATTGTAGTTTTATTTTAGTTTTAGTGTAGTTTTATTGTAGTTTTATTTTAGTTTTGTTTAGTTTTATTGTAGTTTTATTTTAGTTTTAGTGTAGTTTTATTGTAGTTTTATTTTAGTTTTAGTGTAGTTTTATTTTAGTTTTGTTTTAATTTTATTGTAGTTTTATTTTAGTTTTAGTGTAGTTTTATTTTAGTTTTATTTTAGTTTTAGTGTAGTTTTATTTTAGTTTTAGTGTAGTTTTATTGTAGTTTTATTTTAGTTTTATTTTAGTTTTATTGTAGTTTTATTTTAGTTTTAGTGTAGTTTTATTGTAGTTTTATTTTAGTTTTATTTTAGTTTTGTTTTAGTTTTATTGTAGTTTTATTTTAGTTTTATTTTAGTTTTATTGTAGTTTTATTTTAGTTTTATTGTAGTTTTATTTTAGTTTTATTTTAGTTTTAGTGTAGTTTTATTGTAGTTTTATTTTAGTTTTAGTGTAGTTTTATTTTAGTTTTATTTTAGTTTTATTTTAGTTTTATTGTAGTTTTATTTTAGTTTTATTGTAGTTTTATTTTAGTTTTAGTGTAGTTTTAGTGTAGTTTTAATTTAGTTTTATTTTAGTTTTGTTTTAGTTTTATTGTAGTTTTATTTTAGTTTTGTTTTAGTTTTATTTTAGTTTTAGTGTAGTTTTAGTTTAGTCTTATTTTAGTTTTACTTTAGTTTTAGTTTAGTTTTAGTTTAGTTTTAGTTTAGTTTTATTTTAGTTTTAGTTTAGTTTTATTTTAGTTTTAGTTTAGTTTTATTTTAGTTTTAGTTTAGTCAACAGATCATCCTCATTTCTCATTGTACAAGTTCATAAGTGCTCATATCTCCCCTGAAGTATATATCTCAATGTGCAGTGACTATTGACACTGGTTTTGTGTTGGTTGACAAGCCTTCTTAGTGCTGCCATCTGGCATCTTCTGCCTTGACATGATATTCATACAGTCTGTTCATACAGTGAATCTGAGTCCTCGTATAGTGCATATATTTATTGTACATCATCAGCATCAAGTACCATGCCTG
This sequence comes from Megaustenia siamemsis, assembly GCA_032433765.1. Lineage (NCBI taxonomy): Eukaryota > Metazoa > Mollusca > Gastropoda > Stylommatophora > Ariophantidae > Megaustenia > Megaustenia siamemsis. The sequence goes on along the minus strand of JAVIAB010000139.1, from coordinate 10,542,136 downwards.
CTGGCGTAGATGATCATGTCTCTCCACAATTTCCAATCTCAACAGTTATTTACCATTTCTGTTGTTGACCTTCTGCCAAGCCATTCTGGTATCCTTTCTCTTTGCTTCCCTCTATCTCTTTGTCCCTCAACTTTCCCAGTTGTCACAATATATTCAAGCTGTTCCCTTCTCATTACATGACCAAAAAATGATGATTGTTTCTTCCTAATATTGGAAATTAGCTCTCTCTTTACATTGGCCTCTTTCAGAACGTTTTCATTATTCTTCTTAGCTGTCCATGGTTTGTCCATTTATTGTACAGAGCTAGCGTGTCATTTATACATAAACACTGGTATCAATGATTCTCATTATGCTGAACAGCAACAGAGGAAGAGAAAAGTAAAGTGAAAGCTTGAAACTCATAAAAAAATCATTATTGAGTACGTCAAACAATGATACAGATGTTGTTTAGTTATGTAAAATAACATTGATCTAAGCTTTTGTTTCATTTGTAATTGTGAATGACAATCTTGATTATGTAGTATATTTTGTGTGTTTTGTTTTAGAAAAATCATTTTCAAATATGAGAAGATGTTGGTTATAATGGCTTCCTTTATTTCTCTCTGATATTGGATACATAATGTGAGCTGATAAAGTAAAAAATAATCCATTTCTTATTGGTTATTGGTTATGGAAGGCCTCGGTATCACTGCAAACGAATTAAAATCCATAATTGCTCAACCGCTCGTGCCAGTGGAATCATCCGAATTACTAACTCATCTCCCAAACAAAGAAAGGTAACTGTAGTCCCCATCGTAGCAGTCTCAGCACACGCCAAAAGACATAAGGCGAGACCGCCCAGAAAGTGAACACAGCCAACTGTTCCCTGCCATACGATATCATCATTCATCGTAAACAAGCGGGATATCGAAACAAGATCAAAACGAATAAGACACACAGCTCACGGTGTGCACAGACTTAACTGTTTTTTATGAACCATTTCTTATTGTTGTTTTTCAGTTCGTTCTTTTATCTTCTGGTTTTCTCTGCCTATTCAACATTCTCTGGAAAATGGTTTTTGCCATATCTGGTGTATGGGATATATGACCACATATATTGAGTTTGTTTTTTTTTTCACTTGGATCAGTAGGTCTTCCTACTAATCTGTAGTTCTGTACACAGGGTCCACAGAGATAGAGATGGACATGACAAGTGACTAGAGTCAAGTTTAGGTTCCCCAAACACCATCATAGCTGCATGGGGAACATGATGTTGGTGACAATATTTGTCCATGACTGACTGCATGTTTTAGCTTGATGTGGTTGATATCAAATCAGGTTGCCCTTACTTTCCAGAAAATCTCTGGTACCCATTTTTAGAGGCTGGGTGGACCCCAAAGTCTTGTTGGTAACAAAAATTGTCACTTCAGGGAACTTAACTATGACCCCTCTGATCAGTAGCAAATTATGACCAGAGTGGATCAGTCTAACTGCTGAGCAGATGGCAATGTTTTCATATCTCCAGATTGGTTTTAGTTTTGTTATTTAACAACAAAGTAACATGTCAACTAATCAGTTGTTTATATTGCACTTGTTTTCAAAATGTTTTAATTTCAAAATGTTTTCAGTCCATTTTAATGCAATATCCAATCCAGATACCCAGTGTACATGCAGTACAACAAGGGTGAAGTTGTCAATCATCAGATTCTTGTCTTTGACTCAGAGCCACAACATGTCATCAACATCAAGAAAGCTATTATCTCTCTTCTTCAACTGAAAGTCATCTCCTATTCAAAAACTGAGGAAAGTACACACCCACTAGTAAGAGTTTCAATTACAAGAATTTGTTTTGTTCTGCATCTAAAATGATAACAAAAATATATTTATTTGCATATAAGCATTAGATGGTACTTAATATCAATATTTAATTTCAGGAGAATTTTTTCATTACTTCATATTGCTGTTAGAAATAATCTGTCTAAAGATCTGGCTGTTCAGTTTGCATGTTCTTTTGAGTCGATGTTGGCACTTGAGCAGAAATTCTAGACTCTCTGTGTCTGATAATCTTTGGTAAGTTTCACACTTTGCACTGGACCCACATTGTGTCTATTCACATGACCCTATTCTGGGTAAGCCTCTTAACCCTGGTAAGAAAGCTGATGTCCACATTATGTCTATTCACATGACCCTATTCTGGGTGAGCCTCTTAACCCTGGTAAGAAAGCTGATGCCCACATTGTTTCTATTCACATGACCCTATTCTGGGTGAGCCTCTTAACCCTGGTAAGAAAGCTGATGTCCACATTGTGTCTATTCACATGACCCTATTCTGGGTGAGCCTCTTAACCCTGGTAAGAAAGCTGATGTCCACATTGTTTCTATTCACATGACCCTATTCTGGGTGAGCCTCTTAACCCTGGTAAGAAAGCTGATGTCCACATTGTTTCTATTCACATGACCCTATTCTGGGTGAGCCTCTTAACCCTGGTAAGAAAGCTGATGTCCACATTGTGTCTATTCACATGACCCTATTCTGGGTGAGCCTCTTAACCCTGGTAAGAAAGCTGATGTCCACATTGTTTCTATTCACATGACCCTATTCTGGGTGAGCCTCTTAACCCTGGTAAGAAAGCTGATGTCCACTGCTGTTGCCTCTATACACCCTAAGAACAAATACAGCCCACAGAAACAACCATACATGCCAAGCTATGGGGAACTGGTGATGACCTCAAATGCACCGTCTTGTTCATGACCCAAGCTGGTCTAAATGTCTAATGCAATATCTGATCACTGAAGAAGTTGCTTCTCACTTCAGTTTTCATCTTGGTGTTTCTTTAGGTGAGCATCATTGTTAAGATGCTCACCTCTTGTTAAGATAATTTTTCTTGCTGTTTCCCATTTGAGGGCTTGCTTTGAGATTCTTTTGTTGCCTATTCTCATCACATGGCCAACATATGCCCACCTTCTTTTCTTTATTATAGATGATATTGTTGGATGTTAGGTATTTATTTCTGCATTACTCTTCAACTCATTCTGGTGTATACAAAGTATTTTCCTGAGATATTTGTTTTCAAATGTATGAATAAAATCATGGAGGTTTAATAATATTTTATGTGCAAATAATTTAATTGGTATCATATTTCAGTAGAAACAAATCATCTGGTTTTAACAGTTTTTTAAATGTAAAAACTTCACCATCACCATCATCATCTTCATCCATTCTTATTTTTCTACCTGGTTAGCAGTTGTGGTCTTGAGAGCATTATTTGTTGTTTATATAAACAAATGTGAGAAAGTAATGATCAGTCGATTATGATGTCATTGGTTATTTTGAAGAATGCATAATGTGGCAATAAAAGACAGAACGAGAAATGAAGAAATGAAAGAAGGGTAAAAGTATACCTAGTTCTGAGCTTCATCCAGAGACAACAAATTATGGTTTGGATGTGAAACCTAGTTACAGGTAAACAATATTCCACAACACAACATAAACAATCAACTACAACAACAGAAGAAGCAGGGGAAGATTCTCCCCCCCCCCCACCCGAGAGATGGGTGAGTGCAAAGCACCATGTGTGAGATAAACAAAAGATCACTGCCAGAGAACACAATTTTTTTCTCAGTGCTTAAAGGCCAAAGAGAAAAGAGAACAAAAACAAGGACACAATATATGGTTTTTTTATTAACCATGAAAGTGTTAATTTTTTTACATATGGTATTAAACTATACAAAATGATCTAATAATAAGGTTTAATAAAACAGTTTATTTGAACATTATTTTTACAAATTATAGTCAACTCTTACAGGTTGAAGATGCTACATGACATGTTGGCAATTGATTATTTTGTTGATCTGACGATAGGAAAAATAAGAAAATAAAGATTACAGATAGACAGATATCTAATTTCTTGGACTATATTAACACATTAATTATTAAAATTATAAAGGAAAAAATAAAATGTAGTTGAATGAACATTTATTATAAGCAACATCCCAGTGGCTGGTAATACATTTACTTGTGGTGCATACTTTTTTGGTGCAGGTAATTTAAAAAGGTCATTGGAACTTAATAATTAATCAGAAGTTTATGCAGACATAAAAAAATGCTGCTGTTTAATGTACTCATCATAGATTATTATATGATTCCTATTTTAGCATGATTTATTTGGAGTCTGCCAAACCCATGTGAGACTTTCCCATGACTCTGACCATCAAGTTGAGACTTACCGTGACCTACTTGCATGTAATCTGTCTCATGTCAGCAATACCCCTACAGCACTTTTATCTTCAATAAAGTCAACTACATATGGTCACAAGTTATCAGCAATTTCTGAGGTAATGAACATCATAATTATAAATGTATAGACTAAACTGAATTTTCTTACAATTGTAAAGTACAATTGTTATGGTTAAAGAAGAAAAAAATGATAAGCTGAGGTTCTCACTCTCTTCTTCCATCTCTGTATTACTTTGGGTGTCAAAGAAGATACAGAACTGAGGTTCTTGCTCTTCTGACAGCCCTAGTCATATTGCATTTGATGTTGTTGTAGTTTCTCTGATGTTGTTGTAGTTTCTCTGATATTGTTGTAGTTTCTCTGATGTTGTTGTAGTTTCTCTGATATTGTTCTAGTTTCTCTGATGTTGTTGTAGTTTCTCTGATGTTGTTGTAGTTTCTCTGATATTGTTGTAGTTTCTCTGATATTGTTCTAGTTTCTCTGATGTTGTTGTAGTTTCTCTGATGTTGTTGTAGTTTCTCTGATATTGTTGTAGTTTCTCTGATGTTGTTGTAGTTTCTCTGATATTGTTCTAGTTTCTCTGATGTTGTTGTAGTTTCTCTGATGTTGTTGTAGTTTCTCTGATATTGTTGTAGTTTCTCTGATGTTGTTGTAGTTTCTCTGATATTGTTCTAGTTTCTCTGATGTTGTTGTGGTTTCTCTGATGTTGTAGTTTCTCTGATGTTGTTGTAGTTTCTCTGATGTTGTTGTAGTTTCTCTGATGTTGTAGTTTCTTTGATGTTGTTGTAGTTTCTCTGATGTTGTTGTAATTTATCTGATATTGTTGTAGTTTCTCTGATGTTGTAATTTCTCTGATGTTGTTGTAGTTTTTCTGATGTTGTTGTAGTTTCTCTGATGTTGTAGTTGTTTGTCTGATGTTGTAGTTTCTCTGATGTTGTTGTAGTTTCTCTGATATTGTTGTAGTTTGTCTGATGTTGTTGTAGTTTGTCTGATGTTGTTGTAGTTTCCCTGATGTTTTTTGTAGTTTCTCTGATGTGATGTTGTAGTTTCTCTGATGTTGTTGTAGTTTCTCTGATATTGTTGTAGTTTCTATGATGTTGTTGTAGTTTCTCTGATGTTTTTTGTAGTTTCTCTGATGTTGTTGTAGTTTCTCTGATGTTGTTGTAGTTTCTCTGATATTGTTGTAGTTTCTCTGATGTTGTAGTTTCTTTAATGTTGTTGTAGTTTCTCTGATGTTGTTGTAGTTTCTCTGATATTGTTGTAGTTTCTCTGATGTTGTAGTTTCTCTGATGTTGTCGTAGTTTCTCTGATGTTGTTGTAGTTTCTCTGATATTGTTGTAGTTTGTCTGATGTTGTTGTAGTTTGTCTGATGTTGTTGTAGTTTCTCTGATGTTTTTTGTAGTTTCTCTGATGTGATGTTGTAGTTTCTATGATGTTGTTGTAGTTTCTCTGATATTGTTGTAGTTTCTCTGATGTTGTTGTAGTTTGTCTGATGTTGTTGTAGTTTCTCTGATGTTTTTTGTAGTTTCTCTGATGTGATGTTGTAGTTTCTATGATGTTGTTGTAGTTTCTCTGATATTGTTGTAGTTTCTCTGATGTTGTTGTAGTTTCTCTGATGTTGTAGTTTCTTTAATGTTGTTGTAGTTTCTCTGATGTTGTAGTAGTTTCTCTGATGTTGTAGTTGTTTGTCTGATGTTGTTGTAGTTTCTCTGATGTTGTTGTAGTTTCTCTGATATTGTTGTAGTTTCTCTGATGTTGTTGTAGTTTCTCTGATGTTGTTGTAGTTTCTCTGATATTGTTGTAGTTTCTCTGATGTTGTTGTAGTTTCTCTGATGTTGTTGTAGTTTGTCTGATGTTGTTGTAGTTTCTCTGATGTTGTTGTAGTTTCTCTGATGTTGTTGTAGTTTCTCTGATGTTGTAGGTTCTGTAAAACTCAACATTTCTAAAACTTATATTGATTCAAGTAATTTGTTCAGTATCATAATCCACAAAGCAGTTGGATTTACTGTAGAGAACAGCCTATACAAACTGAATCATTCCAGGTAGACAACCTTTAAGTGAGGCTCAAATTTATGTAATAACCTAGAATAGTTTCTGCATTGATGTTAACTGACAATGTGTAACGATATGGGCAAGAAGAAAGTGAAATAGAAAAAAATAGTATAGAACTGAGCCCTTTTAAAAATATTCTTAGCCATGGAATACATTAAAACTAAGAGTATGAGAAAACTGCTGACGTTTATTACTAACACTTGCTTTAGAAACGCCCTAGCATTTCTTACTGTCAGTACGACGCAGATTGACAGGCTGGAGAAATTACAGAATGAAGCGCACATTATTTTGGGGTGTACGAAGGACACTCACTGTGTAGCAATGAGGTATTTTCTTGACTTTCCAACCATGGATGATAGAATCAAGATCTGGAGGGCACGAGCATACCTGAAGATAAGTGCAGATAAAAAGCATAAATTGCATCATGAGATCAACACAGGGAAAGGTGTCAGGCTAAAAAGAGGCAAATCATGGATTGGCTGAACAGAAGATGTCATCAAACAGGTCTGTGGGCTTACCAATATCATACACTGTGGAGAGGAGTGGATACTGGTGCCTATGTCATTCAGGGGGATATTCTCATGTATTGTCACACTCGACAGGAAATATTGGGAACAGAACTCAGTTGTGGTCAATGCGAAGGTCAAAAGTCTCATCTGGGATAACACTGATGAGAAATATGCAGTCATCTATACAGACGGATCTGTAATACAACACAAAAGGAGTGTATGGGCAGTTACAGAACACCCTGCAGGCAGAACAGTCAAAGAAAACAGTGGTGCATACATTATGACTATGAGTAGCATGACGATGGAGATGATGACAGTGACCAAGGCATTCATCTGGTTAGAGTTACAAGACTACACCCATGCCTGCATACTGAATGATTTGATGAGAATAATAAAAAATATGGAGTTGGGCTCTGTATGCAGGCAATGGGTAGAGTCATTGCAGAAGTAAAAAATGTGTAGGGTCTACTTTGTCTACGTCCCTGGACATGCCGGAGTACAGGGAAATGAAAGAGTGGACAGGTTGGCTAGCAGTGCTGTTGTTGAAGACGGTAAACCAATGTATCAGGCGGACATCATCAATGCCCTCTGAGATGTGGAAAGGGCACAGGGCTTTGACAACCATGAGTCTACGTCACTTCTTTGGATGAAAGCGATGGGTGTTAACATGAGCACAGCCAGGAATGAGAAAATTAGTAAGAAAACTTATCAACCATTACAGGCATGGAGTCGTCAGTCGTTAGACCTACTGCAGGACTTGCTGAGGAGGGAATCTGAGCACCTATGGGCATGTTCAGAGTACAGTGATAATGATCCACAAATAACTCAGTAACTTGCTTTAGAAGGAGACTCAAATACAAAAGTCTCCCTAACCACCTCATGCACCAAAGAACAAAAAGTCTCCCTAACCACCTCATGCACCAAAGAACAAAAAGTCTCCCTAACCACCTCATGCACCAAAGAACAATGGACTTTGGAAAAAGAAGAATAAAGAGGAGCAACTTCATGGCAATCTCCAAAGAATTGGCAGCTAGCAATCCAGTACTGTCCCAAACAATGCCAAAACCCATATACTCATCCAGTGTGATTCCCCATGGGAAATATAAAATACCAGAACTTAAGGAAGACATAATACGAATCATGAGAAAAAGCGCCCAAACAGACACAGAGAGAAAGCAGATAGCAGAATAACACATAGATGACAACTAACCACAGGACTCCTGGTCTCACATATACATGTATGGCTCTGCTACAAATGCCACCAGAAATGGAGGAGGAGGTGTGTTTTTGTGGCTGAATAACCAGAAATAGATCACCAAGTCAATAGCTACTAGGAAATTCTCAAACAACTATAAAGCTGAAACTGAGACCCTCAAAGATGCCGCATAACTGGCTATTCAGCACAAAAATAATGTACTCAAGAAATTGGTGATACTGACCATCGCACAGTCAGTCCTAACAACTCTAAAATCCCCAGAAACAGCGAGCTAGATGACCTGAGAATAACCCTAGACCAATTGTGTAATAACTTCCAGAGAGTGATCATCCTGTGGATACCATCACACTGTAATATACAAGGAAACGAATGTGCAGACAAACTCGCTAAGGAGGGAGGGAGATTACCACTGGAGAACCATCTGGTCAGCCATGATGAAGCCAAATCCATCATCAAAGGCCAGTACCATGAAAAATTGAAACAATAACACCCAAATTATAATGAGAGGGACGGATACCTTCAACTATCAAGGAAGGATCAAGTAATCATACTTCGCCTACCCACTGCTCTCAACAGAAAATGAGAAACCACATGTTCACTAAACTCAAAAATAAGAACTACCAGGCAACACCACTGTATCCTGGATGTCATGACAACAAAACTCATTCTACAGGATTGCCCCCAGTACTCAGACTTGAGGAGGTCAATGTGGCCCATGCCCATCTGCCTGGAAGAGAAACTCTATGGGGTACCCGAATCACTGAAACAGACAGCTGCCTTCATAAGAGAGTCTGGAACCCTGGTCTGAATGATGTCATGATTGCAGTAGAAGAAAAAGGAGACTCCAGATCAGATGGCCGGTGACCATTAGGAATGAGGAACTATGACGGAACAAATCTATCCACAGTTGAAGAAATTATAACAAAAATATTGTGAAGATGTATAAAACATACACTCCCCAAATCATCTACAAGTATTACCAAACAGGCTCTCGCATGAATCCTGCAAGGAAAAAGGAAAAAAGAAAGATCTAGGAACACATGGAGACAAAATCTTGAGAGTGAGTTTGAGAAGATAAATTATACTGGAGACAAAAAGAGGAGGGAAACAAAGAACAGAAAGGTTTGAAGAGCTCTTGTTGATGGTATATACCTCAATGGAAAAGGAATTGGGGGGAGGGGGGAGGGGGGGAGTGCGGAGTCATGAATAGGCTAGAATAGAAATACATAAGAGTAAATTAGAAATATTAAAACCAAGAAATTAACATTTTATAATGTAATTTAATGGTGTAAATAAACAGCCATTAACAGTAAATAGGAGACTTTTTGCAAGCTCTATATGCTTGCCCTACAAGTTAATTAATATTTGTTAATTAATTTAGTTGGTAATTTTATATATATATATATATATATATATATATATATATATATATATATATATATATATATATATATATATTATATATATATATAAACACTGATTATATTTGTAATGCTGAAAAGAAAAATTGTATACATTAATCAATTAACAAATGCTATATTGAGTGATCTCCCTTGCTGCAGTGGTGAACTGGCTTGAGTGATTCCAAGAGCTGTGTTATCAAAATCCTTGCCCCCATGGCTGGTTCAGTCACCATGAATGAGTCAGAAGGTGGTTGGGAATGTGTCAGACCAATCAAGCAACACAACCCCATTCATATTTGGAAGTTGGCTTAGAGCTAGGAGAAATGAACAAAATATCTAGAAACAAATGGTCTGGTTAAAGCTGCAAGTAACAAGTGGACACTACAAATCAGAATGACGTTTTGGTGCAAAGGCCTTCAGCAGGAACAAACATACATCACACGTACAAATATGTATTTAAAATAAAAAATAAATAATTAAAAAAATGAACTAGAAAGAGAAATGAAATGTAAAGACGAATAAAATGTTAATAAAAAGCTCACTTTAAGATCTAAGAAGAATCTTTCTTCTGAAAAATGGAAGTGTGCAACAGGGTGCATGTGGGTGCACAAAAGTGAAAATGTGCGCACATAGCATGCAGTAACAGAAGTTTCCAAAAACACATCCATGTGCATACAAAAAGCGCAGGAAAAAGACTATAGAGAGGAGGAAAGATAGAGGTGTCGTAGAGTGGAATAATAAATATAGGGGATAGACGAAGTGATGCAGTGTAGACTAGTAAAGAAGAAATGTGAATAACATAGCATATATTTATAATAATGTGCTCATACATGAGCAACAGAGAATATGTAATATAGAAGGGACAGCCACAGTGAAACTATGTGTAAGAGTGTGATACATTAATGCCTCATGAGGTCGGCGAACCCAATTGGATTATAGGGCGATTCTCCAAGGCAAACCGATTCTCCAAGGCAAACCGATGGCAGTTGCTGAAGTGGCAGAGAACAATACCAGTGGTACGGATGTCATCTGTACCTTTGTGGTCTGAGGAATTGAAGTGGGACGCAACTGGAGTGCTAGTATTCTGTTGTACATCTCGAAGGTTTTCACAAAACCTTTCCGCTAAACGTCGACCAGACTCGCCAATATAAGTCATGTGTATCATATTTTTTGCTAAACGTCAACCAGACTCGCCAATAATTTTTTATATGGGTTAGAGCTAACAATCCAGACCAAGAAACAAAAACACACAATTGTAACAGAAAGAATATCAGGGCTGCAAATGGAAAGGAATAATAATCTATTGAGTGCTGTCCTTGTTGAAATTGCTCTTTCCAAAGTGTCTTTAACTACTTGCATTTGTCTTATTGTATCTCAGTTGACATACCCATTTGAGCTGAACGTAACATGCAAGTACATTGTGACACCAGCTTTGGCAATTGAGACAGCTCAATGTGTTCAGAGAAATGTCTATAACCCATGGTTAACTTCTCCTGGCACTCAAGGAAGAGCATCAATACAAATAAGGTAATATTTTTTTCCCCGTTCATCATTAGGGAACATTAAATGTGCTGTTAAATTGCATTCCATGGAAATGTTTTATTATTTCAATTAAATTTTCCTGGCACTACACACAGTAATAAAAAAAAAATTAAAGTACCCCCGTCGCGCCAAGTGGTGTATAAGGAATATGGTGTTAGTGACCATAAATTTTACAGACCTTCAGCACGTGATTTTTGAGGTAATGTGGTTGGTATTACTCCCGTGCCACTTCACTTTCCCAGAAAAAAATCCGGTGCCCATTTAAGGCTTGGTGAACCGGAAGCCGTCGGTTGGGATCGAACCCTACCCCTTGTCCTTTGTAGTCCAGTTCACTAACCACTGAGCTATCGCGGCTCTACACACAGTAATAATTGATATTTATTTTATTATTCATTTTATGTTATGTTATGTTATGTTATGTTATGTTCACTGTGAGTACAACGCAGATCAACAGGTCAGAGAAAATTACAAAGTTTAGCAATACAAATTATATTGGGTTATACAAAAGACACTCCCTGTATAGCAATCAGTTATCTTCTTGATTTTCCAACCATGTGTGACAGAATCAAGATCTGGAGTGCATGAGCATATCTGAAGATAAGTGCAGATAAAAAACAACTAATGCACCAGGAGCTCAACACAGAGAAGGTGACAGGCTAAAAAGGTGCAAATCATGCACAGAAGATGGCATCAAATAGGTTGGTGGTCTAATGTATATATGCGACTGGTAAGGAGTGGATACATTCTCCTGTATTGTCACACTTTACAGGGAATGCAGTGAGTAGAATCCAGTCATGGTTGATATGGAGGTCAATGTCCTCATCTGGGACAATGTAGATGAGGAAGATGCGGTCATGCGGTCATCTATACAGACGGATCTGTAATATGACACCACAGGAGTGTATGGGCATTTATAGCATGTTCTGCAGGAAGAACAGTCAAAGAAGCAACAGTCATATGTTATGACCACAAGTAGCATGATGATGGAGGTGATGGCAGTGATCAGAGCATTCATCTGGTTGGAGTTATGAGACTATACTCACACCTATATACTGAGTGATTGAATGAGTAGGATAAGAAAAGTGGATGTGGGCTCTGTATGCAAGCATTAGATTGAATTATTGCAGAAGTCAACAATACGTAGTGTCACCTTTGTCTACATCCCTGGACATGTGGGTGTACGGGGAAATGAAAGAGCAAACAGGCTGGCTAAGTATCATCAAAGACAGTCAACCAATGGATCAGTCAGATGTCATTAATGCTCTTTTAGATCTGAAAGGTTGCAGGACTTTGACAACCATGAGTCCACTTCACAGCTTCAAAAGAAAGAGATGGGAGTTAAGATGGGCACAGCCTGAAATAAGAAGTTTATTGGGCGTTTAAGAGGACTTATCAACCAACACAGAGTCGTCAGTCACTGAACACTGTGGGACATGTTGTGGAGCAGAACTTAGCACCTATGGGCCTGTTTGGAGTGCAGTGATTATAGCCCACAAATAATTCAATAACTCAAGGTTAATTTTCAGAGTTTCTCCCATTTTCAGTATTATCTTGTGTGAGAATAGGAATAATTACAACATTGTTCAATAAAGTTAGACCTATTTCTGTCAAAAGACAGCATTTTGAAATTAACGAATTGTCTAACATAAATATGATGATTCAGCAAATGAGTTTTTAGCTGGAATGAGAGTTTCTCAGTTTTTTAACTCTTTTTAGCATAAATTGTCTCAAAAACTGAAATGTGATTTTCATCTTCAGTCAGCATATAAAGCTGGAGTCAGAAGCCTCATTCTTGTCACAAACAGATCAGTCATCGAAAGGTGGAATTTTTAAGGATTTAGCTATGGAATTCCCCAGGCAGGAGGAAAGTTTCACAAGCCAGAATATAATGGATGAGTTAGAGCAGACAGTTCATGATTTTCTTGTCAAAGGTGGCCGGAAAGCTGATGCTGCAACTTTCTCCGCTGCAAGGTAAGTGATATTTTAAAGGAAGTGAAACTCTTTTGGAAACAAAGACCGCATTTTGGAAATTAAACCTTCATTATTATATATTTAGAAATGTTCACTTATTTTTCAGATTGAAGACACCAGAAACATAATGTCTACAACGATTGTTAAATTTTAAATGGAAAATTTTGAGATCAAATTAAATCAGAAGTGAAGAAACAAACCAAAGATATGCCTTAACTTTTATAAGGAAGAAGAGGTGGACTTATATCAGATATTGCTCAGAATAAATAAAACCTGCCCCCACCTTCAGACGGACACTAGATGACAACAGAAAAGAGAAAAACTAAATAAAGATCTACAGAGAACCAATAGAGAAGGGTCCATCAGGGGTTAGAACGAAACATGAGACTCACAAGAAAAAGCAGTACCATGTCCTCCCTGACAGAGGTAGATCATTTCTGCCTCATGGGTCTGCAAGCAACATGATAGTTAGCATGGGTGTCATGGGTTAAAGCGTACAATAAATAATCTTACAAAACCACGGTAAACTTGTTTTATGTTTCAGCCTCTGTTAGGAGTTTTTTTAAATATAAAATTGATACAGATTGAGCATTAGCATCTACATTTGTTTTCATATTTGCTTTTTACATCATTGTTGTACACTTTCTGTTTTTTTTTATTTATTTAAAACAATTTTTGAACCAGATGAAAAAGAAACTATGTTCCTTCCCATTCATATGCAAGTTTGGTAATAAAGATTATTTTGTTTTATGTTTATTGCCATCATGCTCATCAAGTTTTATGTTTATTGCCATCAAACTCATCAAGTTTTATGTTTATTGCCATCAAACTCATCAAGTTTTATGTTTATTACCATCACGCTCATCAAGGTTTATGTTTATTGTCATCACGCTCATCAAGGTTTATGTTTATTGTCATCACGCTCATCAAGGTTTATGTTTATTACCATCATACTCATTAAGTTTTATGTTTATTACCATCACGCTCATCAAGGTTTATGTTTATTACCATCACGCTCATCAAGGTTTATGTTTATTACCATCACGCTCATCAAGGTTTATGTTTATTGTCATCATGCTCATCAAGGTTTATGTTTATTACCATCACTCTCATCAAGTTCTATGTTTATTACCATCACGCTCATCAAGGTTTATGTTTATTACCATCACACTCATTAAGTTCTATGTTTATTGCCATCACGCTCATTAAGTTTTATGTTTATTGCTATCATGCACATCAAGTTCTATGTTTATTGCCATCATGCTCATCAAATTTTATGTTTATTGCCATCAAACTCATCAAGTTTTATGTTTATTGCCATCAAACTCATCAAGTTTTATGTTTATTACCATCACGCTCATCAAGTTTTATGTTTATTGCCATCAAACATATTAAGTTTTATGTTTATTACCATCACTCTCATCAAGTTTAATGTTTATTACCATCACTCTCATCAAGTTTAATGTTTATTACCATCACTCTCATTAAGTTAATGTTTATTGCCATCACGCTCATTAAGTTAATGTTTATTGCCATCACTCTCATCAAGTTTTATGTTTATTGCCATCAAACATATTAAGTTTTATGTTTATTGCCATCAAACTCATCAAGTTTTATGTTTATTGCCATCAAACTCATCAAGTTTTATGTTTATTGCCATCGCGCTCATTAAGTTAATGTTTATTGCCATCAAACTCATCAAGTTCTATGTTTATTGCCATCACGTTCATCAAGTTTTATGTTTATTGCCATCACTCTCATCAAGTTTAATGTTTATTGCCATCAAACTCATCAAGTTCTATGTTTATTGCCATCAAACTCATCAAGTTCTATGTTTATTGCCATCAAACTCATCAAGTTCTATGTTTATTGCCATCACGTTCATCAAGTTTTATGTTTATTGCCATCACGTTCATCAAGTTTTATGTTTATTGCCATCAAACTCATCAAGTTCTATGTTTATTGCCATCAAACTCATCAAGTTCTATGTTTATTGCCATCAAACTCATCAAGTTCTTTGTTTATTGCCATCAAACTTATCAAGTTTTATGTTTATTGCCATCAAACTCATCAAGTTCTATGTTTATTGCCATCAAACTCATCAAGTTCTATGTTTATTGCCATCTCGTTCATCAATTTTTATGTTTATTGCCATCACGTTCATCAAGTTTTATGTTTATTGCCATCACTCTCATCAAGTTCTATGTTTATTGCCATCACGTTCATCAAGTTTTATGTTTATTGCCATCAAACTCATCAAGTTTTATGTTTATTGCCATCACGCTCATTAAGTTTTATGTTTATTGCCATCACGTCATTAAATTTTAAGTTTATTGCCATCACGCTCATCAAGTTTTATGTTTATTGCCATCACGCTCATCAAGTTTGTGCTTCCAGATTATGTTAATTTTAATCATCAGCTTTACAACATTGGTGAACACAATGAGAGGGGCATCAGAGCAAGAGCTGAGATTGACTAAAGAGGCAATCTATTTGTGTCACAATTCCTCATGCCACAGACACAAACAAAAGACATTTCAACCTAAAATGTGGCAGGTGGGTCAAATTAGGGCAATGTTTGGCATTTAGTGCAAACAAATCTGATAATGATTTATACAATAGAAGTGATTTGTAAAAAGTGATTTGAAGGTAATAGTAAAATGTTGAATATTGATTGATCACTTGTGGATCAGTTGTGGAGGATACAAATCGTCTTATATATGTAATTATTATGTTATTGTGGAAAGTAAATAATTGTTACTTTATGTAAATAATAAAATAGCTCAGAGTATAAAATATAAATACATATTTACCAGACAGTCTGACTTGTATGTACTTGCCACTAACAACTACTTTCTAGTTGATAGAGGAAAAGCTGTTCAGTGAAGGTCTCATGTCCTGCGGAACAGATTCCTGTATTGCTGTTTTTGCTGCTTGTGTCCGGGATGGGCTGCTATCAGACCTTGAAGCAAGAAGTGTTGTCTACAATATGGGCCTGTTTTATCAACCAACCATCAAAGTAGTTTATACTGTTTTTGTGAGTACAACTCATATAACAACATTTTTGATTAATCATAAATACTTTTTTTTTCACAGATTTGAAAGAAAAAAGGAATTTTATTAAAAAAAAAAAAATCAGGGATCATTTGATACAATTCTATTTTCAGGGTTTTATTGCTAGAATAAACCTCACTTTATGCATCAGATAACTGTTTATCTGTTTCAGTGCAACTGTTCAATTCATCTGTTTACATATTAAATATAGTATATCTTAGGTATTATATTGTTGTATAGCTTACATATTAAATTGTTTCATTTCTGGCATATTTAACTGTAGCCTATCTATCTATTGTCCTTTCGAGCTGAAGACGTACATAGGGTAACAATTCTAGATTCTTGTGTCTGACGATCTATCAACTGTCAGACCTTGCACAGGACTTGCTTTGTGTCTTGCCACATGGCTCTGTTCTGAGCTAGTTACTTAATCTCAGTGAGGGAGCTCATGTCTACTGTTGTTGCATTTTGCTTCATGTTCTTTTTAGTGTTTCGCTCATCATCAACATCGGGTGCCATCTCTGCAACAAAGGTTGGCTACCATGGAGCGCCATTCCGCTCTGTTTCTTGCTTTGATGGTGCAGGTTGTCATAAGCTGATTTGTCCATCTTTTGATGTTACTCATCCATGTTAGTCTTGGTCTGCCTCTGCCTCTTTTACCTTGTATTTTCCCCTCCAGGATTACTTTTAGTAGGCTGTTGTGTCTTTTAACATGGCCCAAAAATCGCATTTGTCTTGTTTGAATTGTATTCAATAGTTTACTTTTCATTTTTAGTTGTTTTAAGACTTCATCATTTGTTTTCTTTTCCTTCCATCCAATTCTACCTATTCTTCTATATATCCACATTTCAAAGGCTTCAATTCTTTGTTCTGTTTTCTTGTCTAATGTCCTTGTTTCTGCACAATATAGGAACATTGAGAAGATGTAACAATTTGCTATTCTTAGTTTTAGCCCTGGTGTTATTTGTTTTGATGTTAGTATATTTTTCATAACATTAAAATTACTTTTTGCCATTCATATTCTTTTGTTTATTTCAATTGTACATTTTCCATCACTGGTTATTGTATGTCCAAGGTAGTTGTAGTTCTGAAATGTCTCCAGGTCTATTCCTTCAATTTTGATATCCACTTGTGGGTTTTGAGTATTTTCTTTGTTTATGATCATAGTTTTAGTCTTTTTGATATTCATATCTAGTCTATATTTTTTGCTTGTCATGTTTATTTCATTAAATAATTGTTGTAGATCTTTAGGATTTTCTGCTAGTAGTACAGTATCATCAGCATATCTCAGGTTATTGATTATCTTTCCATTAATGTTTAGGCCTGGCATCTCTGTGATGTTTTTAAAAATTTGCTCAGTGTATAGATTGAACAAGCTTGGTGATAGGATGCATCCTTGTCTTAATCCTCTTTTTATATCAATGGGTGTAGAGTTCTATTTGTTATATTTTATTATTGCTGTTTTCTCCCAGTAGGCCTATAGATTACATACTAGTCGTATGTCCATGTCATCTAGATGTATCTCTTTTAGGCATTCTATAAGTTGTTTGTGGTATATTCTATCAAAAGCTTTTGTGTAGTCTATGAAGCAGGCATATATTGGTTTGTTTACTTCTGTGTACTTTTCAATTAATGTTTTCATGCAGAATATGTCTTCTTTTGTCCCACTATTTTTCCTAAATCCAAATTGCTGCTCATCTAATTCAGTATTGATTTTATTCTGAATCCTTCCTTGTATAACTTTTAGCAAGATTTTTGTAACATAGCTCGTATTTCGCTAGGTAAGCCTCTTTTTTTTTCTTGTATCTTCTGGTTCCCATTTGAGTGCCTACTTTGAGATTCTTTTGTTGTCCCTTCTCATTAGATGGCCAACATATGACCACCATTTTCTCTTGATGTTAGTTGATATTTTGGATGCTTTGTCATTTTTAAATTTCTGTACTAGTCTTGAACTCATTCCATGGTATACAAAATATTTTCCTCAGACATTTTATTTCAAATGCATCCAGTTAATTTTCTATTTCTTTAGTTGTTTTCCAGCTCTTGCATGCATAAGTAAGGGTGGATAATACATTTTATTTTAAAATCCTGAGCTTTTTTTTGTGCTTAATAATTTTGATTTCCAATGTAGTCTTGCTAAGTTGTTAAATTGTTGCATAACTTATGTGTTACATTGTCTATCTATCTATTGACCTTTCGAGCCGTAACCGGCCCATAGGGCGTAGACCAAGATACACCTTCTCCTATATGAATTTTTGTTCTAGCAGTTTTCTTTTAAAGATATTTATCAAATCTCGCCATCTGTCTCTGTTCTGTGCAAGCAGTTCTATCTCATTGAGGGAGCCGATTCCTGCTGCTCTTGCCTCTCTCATCAATGTTCTTCTCAGTGTCTCCCTGGGTCTTCCTCTTTTTCTTTTACCTGTTGTTTCCCATATGAGGGCTTGCTTTGCTATTCGATTATTATCTCTTCTCATCACATGTCCAACGTATGACCATGGTCTTTTCTTTATTACTGAAGATATTAGTGGTTGATTGGCGATTTCTCTAATTTCCTCGTTTGTTTTGAATTCGTTCCATTCTATACCAAGTATTTTCCTTAGACATTTATTTTCGAATGCGTTCAACTTTGTTTCTATATCTCTTGTTGTTTTCCAGCTTTCACACGCATACGTAAGGGTTGATAGTACATTTGATTTGAATAGCCTAAGTTTTGTGTTTGTGCTAATGAGTTTTGATTTCCACAACTTTTCAAGGCTTCTGAAAGACATTGCTGCTTTAGCCAGTCTGATTCTAATTTCTTTGCTCGTATCCCTTCTCGATCAATGTGACTTCCAAGATAGATGAAGTGATCGATCTCTTCTACTGGTTTGTTTTCATGTATATTTTGTCACTTGTTGGAATTAAACTTTTCATGACTTTAGTCTTTTCATGATTGACCTCAAGCCCAATTTTGCTGGCTATTGATGATAGTTCATTTGTGTTTTCCTGCATCGTTTTTATCTGATTGCTGATGAGAACTATGTCATCAGCAAAGTCCAGGTCCTCCAAATGGTCTCCTTGTATCCATTCGATGCCTTTATTACCAGTGCAGCATTTCTTCATTATGAAGTCCATAACAATTCCAAATAACAAGGGCGATAAAATACATCCTTGTTTAACCCCAGTTTCTATTGGGAAACATTCGCTCAGTCCTTCCTCTGTTCGAACTGCACATGTGTAACCATCATACATGTCTTTGATAATATTTATGATTTATGTTACATTGTACTGAAATAAATTTAATTTATTTCTACAGAAATATTGCAAGAAGACTGATAGTCAAGGATGCTGGTTGTCTCTGTCAGCAATGATTCATCGTCTCACTAGTGTTGTGCAGAGCAATGTAGAGGTTATATAAATTAACTGGATTTGTTTCACATTTTTTATTTACAACACTCATAGCTTTTCTTGTAATACCTCAACTAATGTACTATTCACCTCACTGTCTTCATCCTTTCATTGTTTCACATCATTAATATCTTCTGTCTTCCCCATCATCTTCATTTCTGCTTCTATCTGTCTTCTCCAAGAATTCCTCTTTGTCCTTTTCCTTGGGGATTCCAAAAAAGGGCCTGTTGTGTAATACTCTCAGTTGGCTTCCGTAGTGTGTGTCCTATCCAGCGCCATTATCTTTGCTGTATCTCATTATCCACTGGTATTTTACTGGTACATTTCCATAATTCTATGTTAGTGATTTTGTCCTGCCATTTCCATCCTTTTATTCGGCATAAGCATCCATTAATGAAAGTCTATATCTTCATGATTGTCATTTTAGTTGCTCTCCATGTTTCACAGCCATATAACAAGACTGACTTAACATTGGAGTTGAAAATTTTTATTTTAGTATTTAACCTAATTTCTTTGGACTTCCATATGTTTCCCAGTGCAACAAATGCTACTCTTGATTTTGATATCCTTATTTTGGTATTTAACCTAATTTCTTTGAATTTCCATATGTTTCCCAGTGCAACAAAAGCTCCTCTTGCTTTTGATATCCTTATTTTGGTATCATTTTCTGTTCCTCCCTCTTTGTCTATATTACTGGCAGGATATATGCAAGATTGTACGTCCAATAGAGGTATTTCTCCTATTTTTATTTGGTTATTGCTAACTGCATTAATTCTCATAATTTTGGTCTTATGCTATTTATTTTCTGTCCATCTGTTGTGATCCCTCATCAAGTATGCTCATTTTATCTTGCATCTGTTGACAGTTGTGTGATAGGAGAGCTGTATCATCAGCAAAATCTAAATCATCAAGTTGCTTGGTCAGTGAACACTGGATTCCATTTCTGTTGTTTTGAGTTATTTTCATAATCCAATCTATGGCCAGTAGAAAGAGAAATGGATATAGAAGGCATCCCTGCCTTACTCCTGTTCTTATTTCAAATGCTTCTGTAAGCTGCTCTTCATGCACCACACTACATTTCATTCCTTCATACATTGTTCTTATCAGTTTAATAAACTTTGTGCGGATTCTGTAATGACTCAACTTCCAAAGCATTCCTCTGTCTAAACTATCAAATGCCTTTTCGTAATCTATGAATCCAATATAAAGTGATTTCTAGATAGGAGTGGATAACTTCTGAAATAGCAAATACCATCTACAAGATAAATAACAAATTAAAAGAAAGAAAATGAAATAAAACAAATTCTTGCAGACAAAAGCAGTAATACAGCAAAACAAAATAGCAAAGAACTCAAATGATATGATTAAGGACAATAAAAGGATATTCATATATGGCCTTGTAAGACAAGCAGGAACAACAAAGACAAATGAACAAAACATAGTGTGTAAAGAAACTAGTCATCAATGGAATCTGGAAACACTAAAAAGGTAATAGAAATAGGGAGCGCTCATCACCATAGAAGAAGAAAAAAAGATGGGCGGAACATTTACCAGAAACATGTAACAGGAAATAACCTTGGATAATGTCAAACAATTCTACAGCGGACAAGGACAGCCTAGCAGAGAAAAAGTGAGGTAGAAAAATAACAGTTGGCGGGGCACTTTGTGAGAGATGGTTATGTGACTGCAAAGTGAAAGAGGTTTCTTGTTGTCATACAAGTCTGTCATTGGCTGTTCTATCACGCTATGCCCATGAAAATTAAAAATAAGTTTTTATGCAGAAAGTATTTTAACAATCAGAGAATGAACTACAAGAAATGATAGACATAATAGTAAAGGAAAGCAATAAGAAAGGTCTCAGTCTGAATGGTAAGAAAACAGAAGTAATGGTTATATCATAAAAAAACAATCATCACCATCATGCAGCATAAAAATAAACTGGACAAATCTGAAACATGTGCAATGTTTGAAATACTTGGGCACAATAATAACATGGGAGCCGCGATAGCTCAGTGGTTAGTGAACTGGACTACAAAGGACAGGGGGTAGGGTTCGATCCCAACCGACGGCTTCCGGGTTCATCCAGCCTTAAATGGGTACCGGATTTTTTTCTGGGAAAGTAAAGCAGCACGGGCGTAATATCGACCACATTACCCCAAAAATCATGTGCTGAAGGTCTGTAAAATATAGGGTCACTAACACCATATTTCCTTATACGCCACTTGGCGTGACGGGGGTACTTTACTTTTTTACAATAATAACATCAGATGGGAGATGCACCACAGAAATAAAAAGCAGAATAGCTCTGGCCAAAATAGCATTTCAGAAAATGAAAAATATCTTATGCAACAAATCTATGTCAATAGAAGTGAGAAAGAGGCTTCATCGGTGCTATATAGAACCAATTCTGACCTATGGAAACGAATCATGGACAGTGGACAAACATATGAAAAAACGATTAGAGGTAGAGATGGGATTTCTCAGAATGTTGAAAGTTCCCTGGACAGCTAAAATGACCAATGAGGAAGTTCTAAAAGAGGTCAACACAAAAAGCAAGCTCATAAAAAACATCAGAAAGAAACAATCAACATTTTGGTCACATCATGAGAAGAGGAGAGTTGGAATACTTGGTTACAACTAGCAAAATAAAAGGAAAGAGAGATCATGGACGACAAAGAGAGAAGATACTGGATAGCTTGGTGTCATGGCATGGAAAACAGTCAACAACAGAACTGATACGATGCACTGTAGATAGAAGATTGTGGAAGGACATGATCACCTATGCCAACCGGTATAGCACATGATGATGATGATGATGATTTTAACAATTATCGTAATTAATTGTTAGTTGGTTGGCTGCAGAAGGCTTTGATATTTAACAAAATGGTGTTTTAATATTGCCCTTATGGGATTGATCTGGGAAAGTAAAGCGGCACAGGCATAATACCGACCACATTACCCCAAAAATCATGTGCCGAAGGTCTGTAAAATTTATGGTCACTAACACCATATTCCCTATATGCCACTTGGCGTGACGGGGGTACTTTACTTTTTAAATTTTTTTTATGGGATTGAGAATAAATAAATGAGCTGACAAGATTGTTGTATCAGCAACCAATAGCTGACTGCTGATGTCAGAGTTGTCAAGATACAGCTGATCAAAACTCCACTTCATTTAAAAATGGTGATCGCAGAAGATGGCTACTGTTTCTGGTCAAGGAAATAAGGTCACAATCATCATCATCATCATCAAGTACCGGCCCTACTGGCGTAGGTGATCATGTCTCTCCACAACCTTCGATCTCGGCAACTATTTATCATTTCTGTTGTTGACCTTCTGCCAAGCCATTCTCTTAAGCTGTCTGTATTTTTTCTCTTTGCTTCCCTCTATCTCTTCGTCCCTCAATTTTTCCAGTTGTTATAATATATTCAAGTTGTTCTTTTCTCATTACATGGCCAAAAAATGATGATTGTTTCTTCCTAATATTGGAAATTAGCTCTCTTTTTAAGGTCACAATAGAGAAGACAGATTAAGATCCTCTCCTGCAAAAAAAAAAATGCTGTGAGGATGAGTGTCACATTAAAGAACACTAATATTGCAACTTTGCTGTGAATTTCAACATCAGTAAACTCCCTTTTCAAGAAAAATAATGATGAAGTGATGCTTACTCTGCAGGATTGCTACAAAAGAAATAGACACTTTCAATGTATTTTACAAACCAAAATGGTGTAGCTGTAGACTTTTACTTGTTTTTGTAGGTAATGTCTTGAAGTTTGTATCAACAAGTCCAAGATATTCTATATATGCAACCTTTGTAACATGACAGTTATCAATGTAATAGTCTAGTTCATTCCGAACTTGTTGAAGCATGTCAAATTGTCATACATTGCATTGTGATTGTGGCATATGAAATAACTCAGTTTTCTCTTGCAGTGATTTTTTTGGGTCTGTGTTGGTATTCAGCATGAACATCGTCAAGCTGATTCACAACTGGACTTTTCCTTTGACAAAAGCATTCTATGTTCTGACATTTCTTGCCTCCTGTTGATGCCAGTGTACTGTATTTTGTTCTGAAATGTCACTGTGGGACAGTAACAAAAGTTGTTTTTGCTAGTTCACTCACAAATGTTCAATTCTGTCTATTTAACATTTTCAGTTGCAATGTTGAAAGTGTTGGTTTCTTTAGTAGTTGTCTTTGTGATAGTGCAGCAGCAAATTAAATATATGTTGTGCCAGTGATATATAGTTTGTTTCTTTTTTATCTCTTGATTGGACTTCTTCTATTATGTTGACAGTATTACATATATCATAGCACAACATTTTAAACAATGATTTTGACACAACCAACAATCACAGACGATGAATAATTCATATTATAATTTATTAATCATTAATTTGCACATGACGTAAAGTGGTGTACGTAGTTTATAAATACTGTTCTTCACTGAGATTAACTCTCAAGGCAAACGCTGGTCTGATGGAGCAATCCCTAGTACTTATTGCCCGTGACAATAAAAAAATGATATCCTACTTTCACAATTGTTTTATGTTACACTTCGATTGTATTTGATCAACTTATTATTTGTTCTCTGGGGCACAAAACTTCTGTATCTCACATGAAAACACTTCACAACTATATTATGTTATTACTGTCTCTAACTTATATATTATGGACTGTTCTCTAATCTTCTAATTCACTTACTCCTTTACTGCATCTCTAATTCTAGTTGTCCGCTTTACCTGTGCTCTCTAACTGTTTTCTAATTGTAACCTAATTCTCAATCGCTATCCTTCTGCCTTCAGGCAGTTCGGCCGAACCTGGACTAAGGTCATCTAGTTTATAATTCTGATTCTACTTCTCAATAACTTCAAACTTCAAAACTCAAAATTTAAATCTTCAAAAACTAAAACTTAAATTTTACTTATTCCATGTGTGCATGAGGTTAAATACTCCTATCTATTTGCATAAGCTCTTGGCTTACTCTTTGTGCAGGCCATCTGCAGCAAATAATTTCTCAAGGTATAAACTCTGTTTGATCTCTACACCATCTTGACACTTTGTTTAACCTTTAAGTTTCAAAATAAAGCTATTATGAACTCTTACTAGTGATATTTATCTCATGAACTTACCCTGCCCCTGAAGTTGTTTCTCAACCTAATTCCTGGACATGTTGACCATCTGGACAGGTTGACGGTTCAAGTCATGATGTTACAATTATCCCAGTACCTTTTCTAATAACAATTGAAAAATTTCCACAATCTACTGTTAATTTTTTGGAGTCTGAAATGTTTACCACTCAGTATGTTTACAATTCCGTAACTCTATTTCTTCTATGTAAATATGTATACTATTACATCTTGTATTTAAAACTTTTCAGTTAGTAATAATATTTCTCTTTTTGTAATTTTTTTTTTAAGAAGAAGAATTAGCTGCTGTAGTAGCACATATTCCTAACTGTATTGTTTTTGTTGACAAAACTTTATTAAGGGGAGACCATTAAGAAAAATTAATTCCCATTTAACCAATTGAAATAACTTTATATTTTCTGTGATGTAACAGCTGGACAATACCATTTTGAGGCAGTTTTCTATATTCATAAAATGATTGGCAACAAATGTCAAATTGGATTGCCAGACAACCTGAAGTTGCATGAAAGAAGCTTTGCTTTGGAAAAGTTGTTGACAGCCATCAAGGTTATATAAGGAATTGTTTAATTTATACATTTTTGTAATAGCTGAATCTGTCACATTTATTGATTCATATAGTGAACAAATGAGTTGATTCATACATTTGCTTCTATGCACTTTTATTCAATCTCATATCAATCACTGCAGTGCTTAATTAATTTAACATAACTCATAAATATATATATATATATATATATATATATATATATATATATGGTCTTTGGCATCTCGATAGATGGTTGCTAGGAAGATGCATGATAAGTCCGTAATTTGGGAAAATATTAGTGTCATATGCTGGATGCTGGTTGCTGGTTTACTGAATAGCTTCTCTCATGGCTAAATCTGCCAGTATTGGATAGACAGACCTGACCACAGGATGAGTAAGATGTATTTGTGTTGCCTGGCCTCGTCTTCTTTCTCCTGTGCCTTTCATCTTCTGACTTGGATATCAACGCTTCCTCAAATGTTGCTGTGCCATTTTTTATGTTTCTTCTCCATGTGCTACAATCAGATGCCAGACTTTTCCAGTTTCTTTCTCTGATAGAGAATTCACTCTCGGAAGCCCTGCAGGTATCCTTATATCTCAGCACATCACTTGTATATTTTATGCAATAGCACAAACTTCAAAATGACAGCCTATTAATTGATGACGTTTCTATTCATTTCAAATGTCATGACTCCAGTTCTGGTTTTCTCATACATAATAAAAATTGTCTGTGGTAATGTTAAGTTTGATTGTAACTGCCTCATATTTGTCTTTCTCCTTTTCTCCTACTGGTGATTTCAAACATCAATGTAGATATCAGTAAAGTATTCCACTTTGAGCTGGAGCTGTCAGTTGCTGAGTGCTGTGCTACAACACCTTTGGGGGAAGGGGGGTGGAATTTGAGCACCTATGGACATGTTCAAAATGCAATGATGATAACTCATAAATAACTCAATAAATTAGTACTTTAATATGGCTCATAGTTCCTCCAAAAAGTTCTAAGAAATCTTGTTATTCAAAGCCTTCTCACAATTTTTCTTGAACTGAATTGTACAGACTACAAGACTGCACAATGTATTCTGCATTTTCTGGATAATAAAAACTAAGATCTCGAAGTCTGAATTTCTGAAACATTTTTTGCTTAAGTCAGATGTCAGCCTCTGGACAAGAAGGTCATGGGTCATCTAGAGTTAAGATATCAGCCATGAAATAGAAGGTTCTGTGTTATCTAGAGGTAAGATGTCAGCCTCTGGACTAGAAGGTCCTGTGTCATATAGAGGTAAGATGTCAGCCTCTGGACTAGAAGGTCCTGTGTCATCTAGAGGTAAGATGTCAGCCTCTGGACTAGAAGGTAATGGGTAGTCTAAAGGTAAGAAGTCAGCCTCTGGACCAGAAGGTCCTGGATTATCTAGAGGTAAGAAGTCAGCCTCTGGACCTGAAAGTCCTGAATTCAAATTCTACCAAAGGCGGGGATATTTTTATCTTTGAATTTGTGGTTTCTTCTTGGCTTTACCCTACCCAGGTTTCTGGGTATAGAAATCTGATATCTAACCCTCTTGGACAGCAGTGAAAAACAGAGGAGAACTCATGTGCACTCTGCATGTTAAAAAACCTTTGGCATTTAAAAATCAAAAAGAGAAGAAGCAAAGATGGTTGTTGCCAAGGCAAAAATGGTTAAATTAGAAATCTATTCATGCTGAGAATGAATGTCTTGAGTCAAAAGGCACAGATTGAGTTATTGAGTTATTTGCAGGTCATCATCATTGCACTCCAAACATGTCCATAGGTGCTCAGATCCTCTCCTCAGCAAGTCTCACAGTGTCTAGCGACTGACGACTCCAGTTCTGTGATGGTTGATAAGTCTTCTTATATGCCCACTAAGTTTATCATTTCCAGCTGTGCCCATCTTAACTGCCATCTCTTTCATCCGAAGGAGTGACGTGGACTCATGGTTATCAAAATCGTGTGCCCTAAAGGGTGTGCTTCTAAATAAAGAAAATAAAATGCTTACGGTGTATCCACGTGCCAAAGAGCTGATTGACTAGGGTTGGCCATTCTATAACATGGAAATGAGTTCTGGACCATGTGACTGAGTGAGTGCATGTGAATCTAGACCATCCACAGCATCGACTTTCAGCAACAAGGAACAGATATCATGACTTGCCATAAATTAGTGAAACATCACTCACTTAATCAATATGTAAATACTAAGAAGAAAAAAGAAGATCAATTGTACACAAAGTATTTGCCTTAGACATTTGGTTTTAAATGCTTCTAGTCAATTTCCTATTTCTCTCTTTATATATACTTCTTTTATAGACCTTAGTTAAACATTTAATTTATTTACTAAGTTGAAATATATATTATGTGTGTGTGTGTGTGTGTGTGTGTGTGTGTGTGTGTGTGTGCATGTATGTGTGTAGACTTTCATTTGACATAGCAACTTTGGCTAACATGACCTACGTATTAAATATATGTTAAAGTAGATTCTGAAAAAAGGT
The DNA here is from genome assembly GCA_032433765.1 of Megaustenia siamemsis. Taxonomy (NCBI): domain Eukaryota; kingdom Metazoa; phylum Mollusca; class Gastropoda; order Stylommatophora; family Ariophantidae; genus Megaustenia; species Megaustenia siamemsis. The sequence continues at coordinate 10,514,613 of JAVIAB010000139.1, read as the reverse complement.
TTTGAGATATATTTATTCAAGTTTATTTTTAGCAATCACTCCAGTATAGCATTAGTGACATGTACAAGCAAATTTTCAGTTTTATGTTACAAATTACTTTATTGTTTAGACAGAATTTTCTGTCTTAGGCTATAACCAACATTGGAGAAACTGCTGGGAACTTGTATAATAGAAAACTTCATGAGAGCAAATCTCTAACATCAACTCTTCTACAATGTGTAAAAAATGATCAGTTGAGTTTCATCATTTCAAGATCTGCAGTGCAGGTGGGTTTTGAGTTGATATTAAAACTATAGTCATATTATATTGGTTTAGTATTTAATTGTTCCTGTGTGTTACCGGGGCCTCATTATGAGGGAGGTAAAGAATAGTGACACTGTGACCTTCCAGGCATGTCGTAAGAGGCGACAAAGGAGGTTGATCGATGGCTTGACAAGCTGTCATTGTAAAAAGTCTTGTTATGGAAACAGCGCCATAGATTTTAGATCAGTGATCTCTGCAATATGTGCCATTTTGGCACGCAAGGTTCTGTTTTGAGATTGTGGTTCTGCCCTATGTGCCGTCTTCGGCTCGAAAGGACAATAGATAGATTTAATTGTTCATATTTTGATGTTTACACTGTCAGACAAGTGCTTATAATTTTGTTGATTTCTCTGGAGCTGCACTTTAGCCTCATACAACTTTGACTATAATGTTGAGTCTTTTGGCTCAGACATCCTTCTTACTTAGATGTCCAGCCTCGAGACAGAAAGGTTGTGGGTTCAAATCTTGGCTTCACTGGTTGGGATTTTTATTTATGATTTCTCTCTGCGGCAACCACCCCTGGTCTCAAGGCCGCGCTTGAAACGTCAATTACTCATCAACGGAAAAAAACATGAGTACCTCTGAAGTCAGAGTTATCTGCCTGTGTGGCGAGGGACTCCTGTGCACATAACTGCCAGGAAAAAATGGATTAACACGCAAAATTCAGTTCCTAGCCTCTGGGGACTTCGTCAGAGTTGAAAGCTGGCGAACGCAACAACAACAACAACAACAACTTAGATGTGAATCTCTTCCAATGATTTGGTCATTGACTCTTCATATGCATATTGTTGTATCTGACAGCCAAAGTTCATGCATTTGATTATTCAGTTTGTTATGACTCCTTCTGAGCTTAACATATTATTTTATCACTTACTGCATCCATCTGGAAACATGATTTTTTCTCTTATTGCATCCACCATGAAAATATATTTTGTCTCTTATTGCATCCATCATCGAAATATGATTTTGTCCTTATGCACCCATCATGAAATATTATTTTGTCTCTTATTGCACCCATCATGAAAATATTATTTTGTCTCTTATTGTATCAAAACATTTCAGAGATGCCAGGCCTAAACATTAATGGAAAGATAATCAATCTAAGATATGCTGATGATACTGTTCTACTAGCAGAAAATCCTAAAGACCTACAACAATTGCTTAATGTGATAAACATAACAAGCAAAAAATAGGACTAGATATGAATATCAAAAAGACTAAAACTATGATCATAAACAAAGAAAATTCTCAAGACCTACAATTAAATATCACAGTTGAGGGAATACATCTGGAGACAGTCCAGAGCTACAACTACCTGGGACATACTATAACCAATGATGGAAAATGTAAATTGAAATAAACAAAAGAATCTATCTATCTATCTATCTATCTATCTATCTATTGTCCTTTCGAGCCGAAGACGGCACATAGGGCAGAACCACAATCTCAAAAACAGAAACCTTGCGTGCCAAAGTGGCACATATTGCAGAAATCACTGCTCTAAAATATATGGCGCTGTTTCCATAACAATACTTTTTACAATGACAGCTTGTTAAGCTGTCGATCAACCTCCTTAGTCACCTCTTACGACATGCCTGGAAGATCACAGTGTCACTATTCTTTACTGCCCTCATAATGAGGCCCCGGTAACAACACAGGAATAAACACCTACTTACTTATTAACATTAAAAAAAAATGTAGCTCCCTAAATACTCCAAAGAAAATGTAGATAAGAGTACATGCCCTTTACATGTGTCAATATAAAAAATTTAATAAGTTTTGATTATTTTACAAATAAAATTATTGCATTTTGTTGTATTTCTTCTTATTGAAAGAATGCCACTGAGGTAAGCTGATAAACAGTTTTAATTGCTAATATCTTGGTGTGTGTCATGTTAGTCATATCTCATATCTTGGTGTGTCCGTGTTAATCATGTCTCATATCTTTGTGTGAGGTGGTGTTAGTCATATCTCATATCTTAGAACAAAAGAATAGGAATGGCAAAAAAGTAATTTTAATGCCATGAAAAATATACTAACAACAAAACACATATCAGCAGGGCTGAAACTAAGAATGGCAAAATGTTACATCTTCTCAATATTCCTGTATAGTGCAGAAACCTGGACATTAGACAAGAAAACAGAATAGAAAATTGAACCTTTGAAATGTGGATTTATAGAAAAATAGGTAGAATTGGATGAAAAGAAAAGAAAACAAACGATGAAGTTTTAAAACAACTGAAATAAAAAGAGAAATGCTAAATACAATTAAGACAAGACAAATGAAATTTTTGGGGCATGTTAAAAGACACAACAGCCTACTAAAAGTAATATTGAAGGGAAAATACAAGGTAAAAGAGGCAGAGGCAGACCAAGACTAACATGGACGAGTAACATCAAAATATGGACAAGTCAATCTATGACAGCCTGCACCATCAAAGCAAGAAACAGAGTAGAATGGCGATCCACGGTAGCCAACCTTCGTTGTGGAGAAGGCACTCGATGATGATGATTGTATCAATATTTTGATCTACTAAAATTGTTCTATAATGATACAGCTGTTTGTTATCAATTCTCTTTCACTTTTAAAAAAAAAATGTTTTGCTTTCATTTGGTTTTCTTTTATTGTTAATTGCAGATTCTATTTTGTGTTTTCTATTGTCTCTTTCCTAATTGGTTTCAAAGTCACATCTTTTATTGTTAATTGCAGATTCTATTTCGTGTTTCTATTGTCTCTTTCCTAATTGGTTTCAAAGTCACATCTGATTATATTCTCTTATATAATATATGTACTCTATCTGTAGGTTGTTTAATCTTAATCTAAGTTTTCATTTTTCTCCAGTTTAGAACATTTTTATTTCAAATCTGCAAGAAATTTTTTGGTGAAGATTATAATTTGAAGGTAGTTTTTGCTTATATTTGCATGTCATGTTTTAGAAAAATAATTAGAGCGACCAAAAGAGACAAAATTAGAAATGGAACTGGTGGAGAAAAGAGCTGGCATAGATTCAATCTTAAACTAAATACAGAATAAATAAATAAAATGGCTTGTCTGTCTGGAGAGAAAACCTTGTCACTCCTTATTCATCTATCTATTGACCTTTTGAGCCGTAACCGGCCCATAGGGCGTAGACCAAGATACACCTTCTCCTATATGAATTTTTTGTTCTAGCAGTTTTCTTTTAAGATATTTTATCAAATCTCGCCATCTGTCTCTGTTCTGTGCAAGCAGTTCTATCTCATTGAGGGAGCCGATTCCTGCTGCTCTTGCCTCTCTCATCAATGTTCTTCTCAGTGTCTCCCTGGGTCTTCCTCTTTTTCTTTTACCTGTTGTTTCCCATATGAGGGCTTGCTTTGCTATTCGATTATTATCTCTTCTCATCACATGTCCAACGTATGACCATGGTCTTTTCTTTATTACTGAAGATATTAGTGGTTGATTGGCGATTTCTCTAATTTCCTCGTGTTTTGAATTCGTTCCATTCTATACAAAGTATTTTCCTTAGACATTTTTTTCGAATGCGTTCAACTTTGTTCTATATCTCTTGTTGTTTTCCAGCTTCACACGCATACGTAAGGGTTGATAGTACATTTGATTTGAATAGCCTAAGTTTTGTGTTTTTGTGCTGATGAGTTTTGATTTCCACAACTTTTCAAGGCTATTGAAAGACATTGCTGCTTTAGCCATTCTGATTCTAATTTCTTTGCTCGTATCCCCTTCTCGATCAATGTGACTTCCAAGATAGGTAAAGTAATCAATCTCTTCTACTGGTTTTTTTTTCCATGTATATTTTGTCACTTGTTGGAATTAAATTTCATGACTTTAGTCTTTTCATGATTGACATCAAGCCCAATTTTGCTGGCTATTGATGATAGTTCATTTGTGTTTTCCTGCATCGTTTTATCTGACTGCTGATGAGAACTATGTCATCAGCAAAGTCGATGTCCTCCAAATGGTCTCCTTGTATCCATTCAATGCCTTATTACCAGTGCAGCATTTCTTCATTATGAAGTCCATAACAATTCCAAATAACAAGGGCGATATATACAAGAACTCCATATACCAGGAATATATAAAAAGAAAATAAGGGATTTGGCTTTGAAACAGACCGAGAGTAAGATAGAGGGACAACATAATGGAAATTGTACAACAGAGTCACATAGTAATAGTTGAGATTAACAGAGTGAAAGCTAAAACTTTTCACTCCCTTGACATCTGAAGGACAGAAAAGGAAATGAATGAAGAAGATAGAGGCTTGCTATGTTTCAGAGCACTAGAGGTGAACACACTTAGCATTGAACTTTTAATTTCTTTGAAGGAAAGGTAGAAAACTAAAGAGTTCTCTGTGAGTAGAGTAATATCAATTCAGAATGCATGTTTTTTTTCATTCATAAACACCAATTCATTATTTTATACTTATATATTTTGTCTCCACTTTTTTT